>CM070750.1:8865363-9389849 GCA_036346245.1 Bonia amplexicaulis
TGGCGGCGGCACGGCCCGGGCGGCGATTGCTCGCCGGAGGTGTTGGCGGCGGCGGGCGAAGGCTCTCGGTCTTGGGCGCTAGGGCGCGGAGAGGGAGAATGAGGCGGTGAGAGGTGGAGTGGAGCACGGGGTGCTTGGGAGGGTTTAAATAGGGCGAGGGAGGAGTTGGCGGCTATCCCTCACGGGAGTGGGAGGTGGCGGCGGTGCCGAGAGAGAGAGGGGAGGGGGCGGGGAGAGAGGGGAAGGTGCGCGGGGGCGGGGCACGGAAGGAGGGAGTGAGGAGAGGGAAGGTGGGGGGGGGGACCGGGAGGCGGTTCTGGCGGTTGGGGCGGAGGCGGGCGCGTGCGAGGAGGGGCCAGAGGTCGGGATGACAAAGGGGCCGGTGGCGGCGCGGGGAGAGGCGCCGACGGGTGGGGTCAGGCGGCGAGAGAGGGAGGCGCGGTGGCGATCAGGCGGTGGGCGGCGTGGCGAATCTGGGCCACACGTGGTGGCGGGGAAGAGGAAGGTGGGATGGGGTGGCGGCGTGGGCAGAGATCCGGCCGTCACGTGGCGGAGGAGGAGGAGGGTTTTAAATTTTATTTTTAATTTTTGATTTACAGAAAATACTAGAAAACTCAATAAGCCTCAGAAAAATATGAAATTACTTTCAAAAATTCTAGAAAAATTTACAGAAGTTTCTAAATACATTTTGAGCTTAAATAAAATATTTCCAAGATATTTTGATGATATATTTTCAAATTAAGATTTCTTTTTAATTCTCAAAATTGATTTTAAAAACTGGAAAACTCAGAAAAGTTCAAATAAAATCCAAATATTTTAAAATAATTAATTTGAATTTAAATTTTTAAAATTTGCAAAATTTGGGATGTTACAACTTCTACCATTAACATTACCAAGAACCCAGTGCAGTACTCCAAGACTAAGCACATAGATATCAGATATCATTTTCTTAGAGACCATGTGAAGAAGGGTGACATAGTTCTCCAGTTTGTGGAGAGTGACCACTAGTTGGCTGACATTTTCACTAAACCTTTAGATAGCTCGAGGTTCATGGCCTTGCGGGGAGAGCTTGGGGTTGTCTGTCCTTATGACATAATCTGAGGGGGAGCATTATGTACTTTCTGTATTGTATGTACATTTTCATTCTGTTGCACTTTGTTTATTGGGTGTATTTGGGTTAGTCTTTCTAGCATAGACTAGAATGGTTCTCATTCTCAGCTTTTATACTTTTTCTCTCATCCTGTGATCCTAGGATGCTACTTATTAGTTGCTTCTCTTCTCAGTGAGTTGTGTTCACTCAGTTCTTTTAGGTCTAGTAGGGGTAGCGCCCCCTTGGGTAGACAAGGAACGTGTTTACTCCCTCATATTTTTAGATGACCAGCTAATAGTCTTAGAGTCATATGGGGAAGATGAGAGCGAGTCTGAGCCATAGTAAGCCTTCTACCTTGTCTATGCTTTAAGAACTATCATTTCTTCGTTTTTTCAAGCTTTTTCTCTCATGCTTTTTGCTTTGGTTTAAAAAGATTTCATTTGAGATTTTCTTGAGCTTAATGCTGACATAACTCAATTTGAACCAAATTGTTTCTAAAACTGACTCACTTGTTGAGGGGAACTGGAATATTTATGTCATCATATTTAAATTCAGCAATATGCATTGTAATATAAACACATGGAGCCCTGATTATTACCATTGTGTGACATGATATAACTGCTTTACATTTTACCATGACTTGAACTAGATTGCTAGATTTATCATGACTTTCTATGTGTAGCTTAGCTCTTGCCATGCTAGCTTCTTTAAATGTGAAAAACTTGAATTAAATCATATCTTGCTCTATTGAATCCTCTTATGATACATGCCATGTCAAATAAGCTAAGTTGAGTCTTGAATCAGCATTGAGCTTTAGATTGAGCTATACTAGTTCATCAGTCAAGCATGAGTTAATGTTAACTCTTTGTTCTTAAACTAAGTCAAGAAAATACAAAAAGATCTCTTTTGTGCGAAAAAATTGAACTCATCAATCCTTTCTCATGAGACGTCTTACCATTGCACTAAGTATGAATTCAGGGGAAGTTTTGGATGACCAAGATCACTTTCTTAAGTTTCTTGCTTGGAATGGTCGCATAAGGCTTGAGATCTAACACATGGTTAAAGAAACTAAATTTTGTGAAAAATGGTTGAAACTCGGTTAAAACCAAACAAAATTCAAAATTTTCAAATGTGCTAAATTTGCTCAAGTACAAGTGATATTAGGTGCTTGAATAAAATGTTTCAATTTTGAACTTGTAGCACTCTAAAATGACTCAATTATAGTTTCTTGGTTCCATTTAGCATGTTGACATGACCTGGCTCATTCTTGGATACTCTTGGCTAAATTATGAACCTGAGCACCTAGACATGCTAACAATCTATTTAATTTCATATCATTGTTTATGTGTCTATAGCTTGGCTATACATATTTTGTCATGATCTAGAAAGTACCTTCACTTTTTATGGCTTGGTGTAATACCTAGAAAGTCAAGTTGGACAATCTTCATAGCTCCTAAATGCTAAAAATGGATAAAATGTAGCCATTTCATCTTATTCATACTCTATCTTCTTCTATGCATCTTGATGACTCCATTGTCAAAAAGGGAGAAACAATTGGTAAAAATGCACATCTAGAGTATGATTTGGCAAAATGTTGCTAAGTTGGAGTATTTGACCTCTTCTCATCATGACCAAGGTCAAATCAAATAACTATTCTTTCATATAGATGTAGAGTGAGATTCTTGACTTATTTGGTGGTTTTAAAGCTTTTTGTGAAATGTCTGTTATTTTCAGTAGCTTTATTTCACCTATGCCTCAAATGGTCATTTTCAGCTCTTTGCACTCTTCTTTTGACCATTTGGTGCTTTATTGCAAATTTCCTCCTCTTCTTCTAAATTCATCTCCAAATTGTATTTTTATTTTGGTGCACCTACACGTGGTAAGCATGACGATTATTTGCAGTGATTGGTGATGATTGGATCAAGGAAGGGTATTTTGGTAGTTTAACCAAAATACCGAAAACTATCTTGGATCAAAACCGCAGCGCATGGGCGATGCGTTGGAGAGCGGTTTAGGTCAAGGTGGAGCTGGTTGGATCAAGGCTAAGGATTTAGCGGATGCAAACTTATACGCTTTGAAAAGCATGCATAAGTGAAATTGTAAGACTAAAACCCATATGTGTGGGGTTAATGGTTTTTCCCATTGTAATAGTAGATAGGATCTATTAAGGGGTGTAGGTGGCTGGTTGCCCACCTATAAAAGGAGGTTGGGATGGAGACACGTAAGGTTAACCATCCAACCCATGTCTTGTGCTCCCTTCCCTAGGTTTAGGGTTAGAGTTTGAGAGTGAGTACCTTGAGTGTTCTTTGTCCTCCAAGGTAAAGTGACTGTAAAACCTACCTTCTCAAGTAAGTAATACATCAATCTTTGTGTATCTCCTGAGTCTCTTTTGTTTTGATTGATGTGCTTGAATTTTGGTTGGTTTTGATCTCTCTTCTTTTCTTCTTATGATCTTGCTGTACCAAGAACATGTAAGTGATGGAGATAATCCTTGATAATACATCTGCACCTATCTAGCCATTTTGATAGTTAGATTCACGAGAAAACTCGATTGTGTTTGTCTTTGACCTCTTTATTCTATCTCTTGATCCGAGAGTGTTTGGCTTAGTTTCTGTGGTGATCTAATTTGCTGTGACGTGTGTGAATACATCTAAATCTTTTTTGGTCATCATCATCATCCCATAAACAAGTTGTATTCATCAATTTTGGCTTTGGCTCGGTTTCGGTGCACATTTCCCTCAAACTAAAAAAAGATCTCAATTTTGGCTATGATTTTCATAATCATTTGTTGTAATATGTTCTTGATGACCTAGAGAAGGTCCCTACAGAATTTCATATCATTTGAATCTTCGGATCAAAAGTTCGCTCATTTTTGTTTTTGAAATCGTGCTGAAAATACTATTCATTGCTCTGATTTTACTGTAGCAGCGGTCAAACCGCCTGGGACGGTTAGACTGCCGGGAAGGGTTAGGTTCTAAGTTTTTTTTACTTGAGCTAGTAGGTTAGATTTTTAGCTGAGAATTCTATGTTCTATATCTTTGTAGATGTCTGAGAATAGAATCTGGAATATTTGAGGGAAAATTTTGAGTGGGCGATCCATCTCCTGTTCCTCTGCAACTACTCCCAAATACAAATCACACGAGCGTAGAAGCGACAATTTACAAATCGGCGATTCGGTGACACGATTATGAACATTTACAAGATTCTCCACAAGACATTCACAGACATTTACGAGATTCTCCACAAGACATTCACATACGAGCGGTTCAACATTCACAAAATCACACAAGCGGCAGCTGATTCGTTGGTTCGATTCGGTTCAACGGCAGTTCGATTCTGTCTGATCTATGTTTACGTCTACCGGTTGCCTTTGAGATCCTTTCTTCCTTTTGCCCTCTTACGTGACATCAGCACTCTTACATTGTCAATGCCACAATGCTCCTTCCGCACCATTAGAACTTGAAGAGTCCACATCAATATCATCCATGTCCTCATCAGATCGTACACCACCATGAACATTACCACCCAAAGCATCCCAATCCACATCCTCACTCGAGGACTGCAATAAAACATTGTACAAGAAATATTCACAAGATCAGGAATCACAAGAAATCAGTAATCACAAGAAATACAACATTGTACAAGAATCAGGAATCAGGAATCACAACCACAAGCCCTAACCCTAAGCAATCGGGAATCACAACCACAAGCCCTAACCCTAAGCAATCGTGAATCATGCAAATATTGATAATCACAACCACAATAAAACAGATATTGTACAATGTTTTATTGCGGTCCTCAGTTTCTACAATGTACAAATATTGATAATCACAACCACAATAAATCAGGAATCTGTTTTAATATTGACAGTAAAGAATCTTTAATGTACTACAGTGTACAATATATGTTTCTCTAACCCTAACCCTAAGCAAAACAGGATCAGGAATCACAACAAATAAAACATTGTACAAGAAACAATCACAAGAAATAAGTATCTCTGTTTTCACAAGAAATAAAACATTGAACCATTCCTAATCTCATTCACATATTCACATATTCTGTAGGGATCACAGTTACTCACCGAGGCTCCTGGTTCAGGGAGGTCAGAAGGCGGTGTAGACCGTGCAGGCTTGCCCCCTCCTGCCGATGGGGAGGCCCCGACGTCGGCCGCCTTCTTCCTCGAGCGCGACTCCATGCTCCGTTCACGGTCCATGAGCGTCGGTTGGAGCCTTGAGGTGGCCGCTTGATGGATCGCGAAGGAAGAGTGTCGGGGTCGGGGAGGATGGGGATCGGCGAAGCACACCGCGCGTCGGGGACTCGGGGAAGAAGATCGCCGTTCGCCGATTCGGGGATGGAGCCTGGAGGGCCGCCGAGCGCGTCGGGAACGAAGGGGAGCGGCCGATCGGGGAAGGCTGCCGGCCGGCCGCTAGCTACGGGCGACGCCTGAGCGACGGGATGACTTAGGGTTAGGGTTAGAGACGGGCGGCCGACCGACCGCATCGCATATTCGCATCGCTATATCCGCATCGCGCCCGGCCTGGGCGACCCGCGGCGTGGTGGCGTCGGTGGGCCTTCTGCGTCTCGCACCGAGCTCGCCGAGCCAACGAGCGGCTCGCGGCTGCTCGAGCCTGGCTCGTGTTCTCCTAGCACATATGGAGAAGCATGGCGACTTGGACAGGAATTACGCGGTTGCAGGTACCAGTGAAGGATGTAGCAAACTCCCTCATCATGCTGATCGCCTGGGAAATTTGGAATGAGCGCAACCGGAGGATCTTCAGCAACCAGCACAAAACCTGCTCCAGCCTGCTAGCTGATTCAAGGGGGAGGCACAGTAATGGAGCCGTGCGGGCGCAAATCACTTCAGAGTGATTGTTGTATTCAATCTGTAATCCCTAGCGTCAAATTCCTTTCTTTAGGTTTCCCCTTGTAAAGCTCTGTACAGTTTGTTTACCCCTACTTCAATGAAATTTAGCAGTCCGTCTGCCAAAAGTTCAAAAAAAGAAAAAGAAGAAGATAGACATCCAGATGAGCTATTGTCAAATGTTGAACAGAACATAGACGCAATCACACAGTTTTGAGTTCTGTTGCAACGTCATTTGTTTAGCTCGTACTCCTAATTCAACAAAGAACAGGGGAACGAACATTAGCACGACTAGGACGACAAAACCAAGTAATTACATATATCTACATGATTACTGTGCACTACAGAGAAGATGAGACTAAGCAACTACTCCACGAAAAAAAAACATTTTGGATGATGATGCAGTGAGGGTTTGATGTTGGCATGATGCTCATTGTTAGCTGGTGCATGCCCTGGTTCTTCTGCGTGTTGGAGATGGTTGAAATGAGTAACATAACCACCTTAGAATGCAGGGCCTAAAATCAAGATTTGAAGTTGCATAGCCGCCATTGTTGTAGGAAGTGCAAGACCACGGACCAATGCGGTATAATTTAGCACTCTAGAAAGCACAATTGTTGAAATGGATAGTAAAAAGGCCAGATTCTATTTGGGGCGGTGAGAAGCCAACACAATTCCATCATAATCCTATCTTAGTCTTCACTTACACAAGATACTGCCATACAATTAGAGAGGACCGATTTTTTCTTCTCTTAGTGCTAAGCTAATGACACGATGCAGGTATCCATAGCCCGGCTGTCCTAACATGCAAGTAAACCAATTCACACCTTTTTTTATAACAACTAAATCAGTTCAATCAGATCGCAAATAGCAAATTCAAACTTAATAACTGAACAAAATCAAACTAATTGCGAACAAATAAACTAATAAATGATAAATAACTCAGTTGCGACCATCTTCTCCTAACTGCTTCGCCTGTTGTGGGCTACTCCGCTGCCCGTAAGATACTGCCACTGAAAATAGTAATGCATCGTAGTCCTTTTAGTTTCCTCCAATGCCTTGGCTTTGACGGTGATAATTGAAACATCAAGCTTAAAAGAGTAGCCATGAAACTTAGGCATCCAAATGGAAACTTTGGGACAAATGAGCAAATTTATAGCTACGCCACGCAAAATAACTGATCGATGGCCATGCATTCCTTGTGTCTATCTCATTCATAATCCATGCTATCCCGACAGAGAACTAGACAACAAAAATATGCTATGCTAACCAACATACGCAGCAGCAACACTGACCGATATCAACCAAGAAAAAAAGGAAAAGGGAAGCAGAACATTAACATAACCTGCATGACAAAACCAAGTAATTACATTCTTAACGTGCACAACAGAGCATACAACACAAGTAGATGCTGGAAGAAGAAAACATGGTTTGTTTGAACATTTAAACATAGAATGATGTATGACATTTTACACTGAAATTAACTTTCATTGATTATACTCATTAACCAGATCATTGTTGCTATATGGCGTGAAATAATTTAACAGAAGTGGGCAACACAACTCACTAATTGATTAGAGACCTCATGATCTGACAGCAATACAGCCTAAATGTGTTGCAGAAATGCTACACCAGAGTTCAAACGGATCCCCCATATGCATTGACAGGAATCTCCCATAATGCTAATCTTGTATTCACAAACATGAACATATTAATTTTGAAGATCATCTGTTACATCTTCAACGAACCACTAGAATGGGTGCTAACATACATTACATTACTTTCCCCTATTATTTATCACGCAATGTGCTTACAACAAATCACACGAAAGCCCTATAACACAGTGATGCTAATCAGGATTCATAGAAGGTACTTGCCAGTTGAAATGAAGTAGGTCCAAGCAAAGAGGGTGTTCGGTGTTTGTATGTGCTACAGCCAGTTGCGAGTAGAAGTGCTAGCCTCGGCTTCACAGTTGAGTTGTTTACTAAAATTCACACCGTTTGCAAGCATAACCACAATGTTACCACCATGCACCCTCCCCTCTGGAACAGGGGTTGGCACATGATGAATAGCCACTGCAGGATGCAGGGCATTGGTGGCCATGTCACCTACTTCAGTGCTTCTAGAAAGGGGCGCATGACTGATAACACTGCTGACAGCACCAATAACTCCAAGTGTCTGACCACCGCGGACACGACTGTCTTCCACCAGTGCATTGTGTGCAACACACAGGCCATTCTTGCCCCGTGCAAAGCGCTCACAAGGAGCTCCAAGGTCGTATCCTGGTTGGCCCCATAAGCAGCGCTTACCTCCCCCATGCGCCTTGCAAAAGTCGGTACTCCCCTGTGCACTCTTGCTACAGCCATCAAATTGGCACCGTTTGCCCCCGCCATGACGAACACAGCAGTCAGTCCGTCCCCTTGCACTTTTTGTGCATCCTGGCACCACACATCGCTTCCCACCCCCATGGGCAACACAGAACTGGGTACCACCATGGACACTCTTTGGGCAACCTTCAGCTGAACAACGTTTCCCTCCCCCATGGCCCTTGCAGAAAGCTGTGTTTCCCTCTGCACCCTTGGTGCAATCGGGATAAGTGCACCTCTTGCCACCTCCATGAGCTTTGCACAAATTGGTGCTTCCCTGGGCACCTTTTGTGCAACCTTCGTGTATACAGCGCCGGCCACCTCCATGAGCAATGCAAAAGCCCGACTGCCCCTCTGCACTCTTTGTGCAGTTCTGCTTTTGGCATCTCTTTCCCCCGCCATGCTTAATACAAAGGCCAGATTTTCCTCTTGCTGCCTTTTTGCACCCTTCATGGCTACAACGGCGGCCGCCTCCATGAGCTATGCAGAAATCGGTGTGACCTTCGGCGCTCTTCGTACATCCAAGTTGTTCGCAGCGCCTACCCCCTCCATGAGCTTTACAGAAGATGGTTTTTCCCTCGGCTCCTTTCTTGCAACCCTCTCTCTGGCACCTTCTACCCCCACCATGTGCAATGCAGCGCCCTGAAGAACCTCTAGCACCTTTTACACATCCTGGTTGTGAACAGATTTTTGTGCTACTGCAGCGCTGTTGTGGGCTGACAAACCCGGAAGTGCAGGCTACTGGGCTTTTCAGCAGTTGTATCGTCATTGGATGTGGATCAGGACCTTGGGACCAATTGGAGCTACCTAGCAACTCTTTCCTAGGAGAAAACACATTGTTGTTCCCAGTCTGATACGGGTAAGGAAGTAACTTGCCACCAGATTTCCAGCGAGCAGATGTTGATCCTTCGTCAACTGTCGGCACTGAGGCCATGTTGAATGATTGCATAAGCATGGTGTGACGTCGGGTGGCCGTAGGAAGGTCAACATCCGTAACAACAGATTCAGATGGCCCAACAGTCAAAGATAGCTCGAGATCCACAGGCTTCTTCTCCAAAGTTCTCTTACCATTACAGGCATGTCTATCCAGGTTTGAAGTGCCTTCATTACACAGACTAAACTCAAAAGTTATGCCCAAATCAACAGATGACCCATCATCCCTATCCTTTGCTGAAGACATGGTGCAGCATGTACCCATGCTCTGCTTGCTGGAGTCTGAGGAGCTTGAGGAGTTACCTAAGCCCAATGACAAGTCGACCCGCTTCCGCTTGATCCCTCTTGACACAAGATTGTACATGCTGTCTTGAGCAAGCACATCAAGTTGTGTAGAACAAGCTCCTGGTTGGATGACTACTGGCGTAACAGTGGCCCAGTTTCCGGCGGTATTTAGATTCGAAGATTTTCCAGTAAACCCTGAGTGTCCAAGCCTATGATCCATTGCTACTGGTGGCTGAGAATATCACGACTCAAATTTCACCAATCTTTAGGGAAATGTACAGTTAGCCTCACTTCTGGGTTACATAATATGCAATCAGACCTAAAAAGTTAGATATATAAGCTTGCTAGGAGCCCCTTTGTCTCCTTGCAACATCCACTAACAAACCCAGAAGTATCACGACGATCCATTTGTTAGCGCTGTATGAAGAGAGGTTCTATTTATTCAGAAAGCAGCAATATGGCTACACTGAGAAGCAGCCAACACTGTTTTCATTAGATTAAATCAATGGACTGAGGCCCTGCATGAGTGGAAAATACAAGAAAATTCAAACATCCATGGATTTAAAAAAGAGGATCATGCAGACAACAAATACACACAAAAAATAACACATATAGAATGGTTGAAAAGAAAGTAGCTTCAAAACCTTTTTAGGAGTTCGATTTTGTAATGCTCTTGTTCAAAATTTAGTACTGACTCTTGCCACATGCTATGTTACTCGCTGGACTCTTGCTGTTGGTGATAGCAAGATCCTTACTCTCATGGAGAGGAAGACACTTGGAGATGGGGCAATTTTTCTATTTCTCACAACAATGCCTTACCAACCCGAGGGGTTGGGGATACATATTATAGGCGCCAACCAGACCAAGCATATGCTAAGATGTTGTCCTAGATGCTAAAGCGATGCTGTCCTAGATGTTGTCCTAGATGCTAGTCAAGGATGCTAAAGCGAGATGCTGTCCTTGATGCTGCCCTAGATGCTAGTCAAGGATGCTAAAGCGATGCTTTGTCTAAAGCGATCTTGTCCTAGATGCTAAAGCAAAAGCTGTCCTAGATGCTAAAGCAGATCTTGTACAAAGACCGCATGACACAAGACTTATTCATCATTCTCCCCTAAGTCTTGTCGTCGTCTTGTGGGGACGTTGAACCATCCCGATCCTAGAGCGAGCTCGAGGAATTTGATCCTCCCAAGAGGCTTGGTGAGCAGGTCCGCAGTCGATCCGTGGTGTTGATGTAGCTCGCCTTGACACGCCTTCATCCAAACGACCTCGGATGAAGTGGTACTTCACCCGGATGTGCTTGCTCGTTCAGGAAAACGGGTTCTTCGCGAGAGCCAGAGCGGACTTGCTGTCCACCCTGAGTGCCACCGCCTCAGTGTCTCTACCGAGGAGATCACCAAGCGTCGAGCGAGCCGAGCGCTGAGTCGAGCGGTGGAAGCCGCTATGTACTCGGCCTCACACCGACAGGCCACCACCGCTGCTTGATCGATCGCCGCCTAACGAGGCACTTGCCGAGGAAAAAGAGAATCCGCTTGTGTCTTGCCGGTGTCGATGTCGCTGCGTGGTCGCCGTCATTGTGCATTCGATGAAGCGCGCGCCACGGACACCTCGGGTAGTGCAAGCCGTGGTCGGAGGTGCCCGCAACGTAGCGGAGGATCCTCTTCACGGCTGCTGATGCTCGCCGTCGGTCGCTGCATGAACCGACTGACGTAGCCAACGGCGAACGCCAAATCTGGACGCGTGTGGACGAGGTAGCGAAGGCTACCCACGATGCGCCGATACTGCGTCGCGTCCACCTCCTCCGCCGTGCTCTCACGACTCGACTTGCCTCTCCTCCATAGGAGTGTGGGGCAGGTTGCGGTCGGTGAGCCCGCCACTTCGACGGTGCGCTTGGCGTAGGCGGTCTGACGAAGGGAGATACCGGAGCTGTCCTGGTGGACCTCGATCCCGTGTAGAAGGAGAGGAGCCCCAAGTCGCTCATCCGGAAGGCGGTCTTCATCTCCGCCTTGAACGCCGACCTCGGCCTCCTTGGAGCCGGTGATTATCAGTCGTCGACGAGACGCCCACCGCCAGGCGTTGCCGCCTTTGCCCGCCGGTGACCGCACCTCGTGTGCGCTCTGCTGAACCCCATTTGCTTGAGGTGGAGTCCGACTTAGCGTTCCAGCTCGTGGTGCCCGCCAAGAAACCGTAGAGGGCCTTGCGACGGAGAACCTTGCCCTCCTTGCCGAGGATGACGAATCCCGGCGGTGTGGACGTAGGCCTCCTCCTTCAAGTCGCCGTTGAGGAAGGCGGACTTGACGTCCATGTGATGGACGCGCCAATCCTCCTGGGCTGCAAGTGCGAGGAGAAGACGAACGGACTCCATGCGCGCGACGGGTGCGGGCGCCATCAAGTCGATCCCTCTGCCGCATGAAACCTCGTGCCACCAAGCGAGCCTTGTGCTTGACGATGGCGCGGCTTCATCCCGCTTCAACTTGAACACCCACTTAAGGGTGATCGCGCGGTGCCGGCAGAAGATCCGCCAGCCCCACGCCTTGTTTCGCCGACGCGTCCATCTCCTCTGCATCGCGGCACACCATGCCGCGTCTCTCTCCGCCTCGGCGAAGGAACGAGGCTCGCCCGTCGTCTGCGCGGTGCGGCTCCGCTGGTCGCGTTGCGCCAGCCTGTGGACCGCCGCCGCCGAGGAGGTCGCCCACTGCGATGGCGCAGAGTCTCGCCGCCATGGTAGGCGTCGATGCGGTCCTCGTCGTGACAATGAGTAGCGAACTCCACCATGCGCCGCGTCATAGACCAAGGTTGGGGCCGATCCTGGTGTGGCCGCCGGCGGGAGAGTGGTGGCCGGTGCGGGAGAGCGTGGAGTGGCGGTGCGAAGTGGTGGAGCACTCACGGGCGGTGGCGAGCAAGGTGTCGAGGTGGACGAGCTCGGTGAAGACGAGCCGCTAGCTCCCCGCTCTCTCGAAGTGGACGTGGTCGACAACAAAGTCCACGAGTCGAGTCGAACCGCCGCCCACCGCCTTGTCCCACGCCCAACCTCGCCGCGTCGAACACAACGCCACGCGAGATGCGGACGCGCTGTGTGACAGGTCGAGGATGCGGTGGCCTCGAGCCCTCTGCGTAGCCGATGAACACTCCCGGAGTGCTCCTATCGCCGAGCTTACCGATGTGGCCAAGCTCCTTGGCAAACGCGAGGGAGCCAAGACCCGCAGTGGGAGACCGCCGGCTTGCGCCATGCCAAGCCTCGTCTGCCCCCGCTGGTCGGCGCCTTGGTAGGCGAGCGGTTGAGGATGTGAGACGGCCGTCACCACCGCCTCTCCCGTAAAAAACCGGCATCCCCTCAGCTGAGGAGGGCCCGAGCCATCCCCACAACCGCCTGGTTGCGCTGCCGACGACGCCTGCTCGCTGCGGGTGACGGCGAGGAGTAGTGGCGCCGAATGCCCTCATCGCCGCAGACGACGCGAATTCACCGCCGTGAATTCGCCGCCGTTCTGTGGCGCAAAGACGCGCAGCCTTGCGGCCGCACTCCGCCTCAGCAGCTGCGTGCGCTGATGGCGCCCGCAGCCTCTCCTTGCCGCCGAGGACCATCACCCACATGTAGCGGAGAGGTCGCCGACGAGCGCAGGAAGTAGCGTCGTCCTCCCGGTGTGGCGGTGTCACCGCCACACAGTCCCGTGCACGAGCTCAAGCCTCTCCTTGGCTCGAAACCGCCATTGGGAAAGGGAGTCGCCTGCTTCGTCAACACGCGGACGCCGCAGAATCGCCCACATGGTCAAGGCACGGCAGCCTCGCACCATTTCCGTGGCACCGAGCCGCCTGTGGCCTCGGGTGAAGGTGCCCAAAGCGCTCGTGCCTCGCCACGCCGTCGTCCCGACGAGCAATGAGACAGAGGGTTGTGCCACCGCACGTGAAGAATGTAGAGTCGATTTTAGCCTCTGTTACCTTGGCAAGAAGGCGGCGGCGAAGATCCCAAATCGCAACACCCCGTGCTCGATCTCGACCCGCGAGCCATTCTCATCCAGCTGTCCCAAGTTGATGATGGAGTTCCGCAGATCGGGATGTAGTAGACGCGGTGAGCGACTGTGCTCACCGGACACGCAGCGGTGAGGATGACGGAGCCGACGCCCTTGATTTCCACGCGGGCGCCCCAAACTTGACGGAGCCTCGGACGCTAGAGTCAAACTCGGCGAAGAACTCCGTCGACCGGTCATGTGATGGGTGGCGCGGTGTCGAGGCACCACCCGTCGATCTTGTTGTTGCGGAGCCGTAGCCAAGGAGGGCGTGTGCTTTTGGCTCGCTGGGGTGGAGGAGAGCCACTGCGGCGGTGCCGAGGTGATTCGTTGCTCGCATGAGCAATGAACGAGCCGGCCTCCTCCTCCGCTGCTGACGTGGGCTGGCCGCCGTCGTGTCGCCGACACCTGGCCCAATGACCAAGCTTGCCGCAGCTTGTGGCAAGAGTCGCCTCGTCGTGGCTTTTGCTTGCGGTAGCGCCGCCTGGGCGCCCACGGTCATCACCCTCGGACGTCCTCGCGCCCCGCTGCACAGGCGTTTTTGCGCTGCTTGCCGCGCATGCCACGCTGCGTCCGCTGTCGTGGAAGAAGGCTCCCCTTCTTCCTGTCACCTTGGCCGCAGCCCACCGCCCCGAGTGAGGAGGAGCTCCCGCCAATGGTGACGGGTCCCGAGAGGCGCCAGGCTCCTCGTTGTCAACGACCTTGAGGCGACCCATCGCCTCCTCGATCGTCATCGTGGAGAGGTCCAGCAGAGACCGATCGAGCGAGCCATCCGCTTGTACTTCTCGGGACGCAGCGGAAGAGCTTTTCCACGCCTCTCCTCGCCGTAGGTGTCGCCGCCGAACCGCACCGCACCACGCAATGAGTGTTGAGACGGAGAGCAAAGTCATCCACGCCCTCACCGGCTTGAAGGCGGTGCTCCCACCCGCGCGGTGCTGCAGTGACTTGCGCTTGCGCCGCCGCGGTGCAGCGATGGGCGTCCCAAGCCTCTTTGGCGATCCGCTTGTTGGTAAGCGAGAATCGCATCTCGAGCGGGGCTCGCAGCCGATGAGAGCATCCAGCCGTCGATCCAGGTCGTAGTCGACGTCGCCGCATCGGACCGCATCCCACATATGCCGCACTGGAGCCTCACCTCATCACCGCAGCCCCACTCGACGTAGTTGGTCTTGGTGAGGTAGGCCACCCGCCGGGACGACGCCCTCGACGACACTGGTACTGTGGTGACCACGGTATCGAACAGGGAGAGAGCGCGCCGCTGTGAAGGCCGCTCCTCCGTCGACCGTCGCCGCCGCCGTCTTGCTTCCTCCAGAGCGCCGCCGCGTCCGCTGTCTGTCTGGCTGCTGCCGCCGCTCGTGGCGACGCGCCGCCATCGCGCTCGCCGCGCCTCGCCGCCTCCTCCAAGCTCAAGGTCTGCGTCGGCGCTATTGCTATCGCAGAGATGGAGCTGCTGTTGGTGCCGCAAACCTTGACCTCTGCTGCTGCCGCGCTGCAGCATCGCCGCCGCCGCCGCTTCCTCCTCCGCTCCTGCCGCCCGCCAGCCCGCCTGCCGCTTTTTCCGCGCCGCCTTCGCTCGCTGCCCGCTGCTCGCTGCTGCGGCGAAGCTCGGCCGTCTCACGACGCCGCATGCTCGAGGCGATCGAAGGCCGAGACGCCTGCGGACATGGCGCGCTCATGGGGCTGCGTGGAGAGGGGCCGCTCGACGAGCCGCCGCCTGCCTCCCGGAGAGGCGGGGGACACCGGGCTCTTGCCGCCATCACCGGGCCGCAGCGAGGTCAAGAAGGAGATGAGCAAGAGATGCTCGGGGCTACAGGATAGTATGGCTCGATACCACTTGTTACTCGCCGGACTCTTGTCACAGATAGCAAGATCCTTACTCTCATGGAGAGGAAGACACTTGGAGATGGGGCAATTTTTTCTATTTCTCACAACAATGCCTTACCAACCCGAGGGGTTGGGGATACATATTATAGGTCGCCAACCGCCAAGCATATGCTAAGATGTCAGTCCTAGATGCTAAAGCGAGATCTTGTCCTAGATGTTGTCCTAGATGCTAGTCAAGGATGCTAAAGCGGATCTTGTCCTTGATGTTGTCCTAGATGCTAGTCAAGGATGCTAAAGCGGATCTTTGTCTAAAGCGATGTTGTCCTAGATGCTAAAGCAAAGTCGTCCTAGATGCTAAAGCGGATCTTTGTACAAAGACCGCAGTACAAAGACTTATTCATCATGCTATAGCAACAGCCAGATCATACACTGCTGCAGCAAAAGTTTTAATATTGTGAGACCATATGGAGGTCACCCTATAGTTGTGATGAGTAATTGACCCTTGGATTAGAGTTTGTGTAAAGGTTGAGTTTGATTTTTGAGGTCTGAGCAGAAGTTTGCTAGCTTTACAACTTTGTGGTCGACAGTCTATCTTACGACTTGGTGGTCGGTAGGAGTTCTTACGACTTAGTGGTCGACAGTCTGTCTTACAAGTTTACGACTTGGTGGTCGGCAGGAGTTCTTACGACTTGGTGGTCGACAGTCTGTCTTGAGACTTGGTGGTCGTAGCTTCTGTTGGTCGTGATCGATGGTCGTAGCTTTTGCTGGCCGTGATCGATGGTCGTAGATCTGTCTGGTCGTGATCGATAGTCGTAACTCTGCCTGGCTGTGATCGATAGTCATAAGTCGTAGCGACCAAATTTGATAAAGTCGTAGCCGCTGTGAGCGATGGTCGTAGCATCTGTTTTATGGTCGTAGCGACCTGTGTGATGGTCGTAACGATTTGTTGAGTGGTCGTAGACTGCTGGTAAGACTTATGGGCTACGAGTACCTCTGTTTTGTGATCAGAGTAGTCGTAAATTGCATTAGACTAGTTGGTTGCTAAAATTACTCTGGAATACTTTAAGATTATGCAAATTGATGATACTTGTTTATCGTGCGGTACTATGTGATAGTTTGCTTGTTGGTGTTGGTTGCGGGACTTCGGAGCTAGATTATGGTGAGGCGTAGGAGGACCGGGACTAGACATATGGAGGTGTTGAGGTCCAGAACGGTCAGGGAGACGCCGAAGATGATCGAGGCTGGTGAGGTGGTTGCAAGGCTAGACGACGAGGAACCGGAGCAAGAGCTACCGGAGGTGGACATTGTTAAGGGTACTAGAGATAAGGGTATTAGAGATAGAATAGGAATCAGCATATTCCCCTGTAATATCCCTTTGTACTCCTATATATATTACACATTGGGCCTCTTCAATTATACACAATATTCATAACATGGTATGAAAGCTTAAGTTAAAACCCTAACCTCGATCTACTTCAGCTGTTGCTGCCCCTGGGAGGATCGATCTACTCTCCGGGGTGGCCACCTTGTTCTTTGTGCCGACGCGCCTCCTCGTCTCCGGCTCATGCCGTCGCGGATCCGGCCGCATGACCATTGCTGCCTCGGCCTCGGTGCTCGGCCACCGCCGCCGAGGCCGCTGAGGCCGCCCGCCGTCTCCACAATCGAGGCTGACCGTCACCCGCTTCGACCGCACCACCTCTCGCCGCCGTCTCCACAATCCGGTCGCCGCCGCACCGCTCGGCACGAATCCGGTCGCCTCTGGCCGGATCGGCTGCTCTCCATCGCCTAGTCTTGCCCGCACGCCGCCTTGTGCCGCCCATGGCTTCTCTCGCCGGTTCCCACCGCCGCTCTTCCTCGCCACCCGACATCACCTCCTCGCCGCCTTCACCATCGCCTGTCGGATCCCGCCGCCGCGCCACTCCGTGGTCACCGCCGCCGCCGGATCTCGCCGTCGCCCGGCCCCGGGGAGCTGCCTTCTCCCGGTCGCCGCCTCCCGCTGGAGCCTGCTGCTCCTCTTCGCTCCGAGTGAGGGGGACGCGGGAGGGAGAGCGAGCGCGAGGGAGGAGATGCAGGAGCGCGACGGGTGAAGAGTCACGGCGAGGCGAGAATGGCAAGGGAGGGAGTCGCGACTTTCATTGTCGTCTCGTTGCGATTTTGTTGCGCTCCCACATTCGTCCGTCGCTAAGTACTGTCGTCTCGTTGCGATTTTATCCCACCTGCATCCGTCCGCCGTTAAGTATTAGTCGCATTTTAGTCGGTCTTCAGTTATTTTTCTTTTGAGTCTTCCGTTACGTTCATCCAAGCCCGTAGTCCTATTTTTTTTAGTTCTTTTAAGTCGTGCGAGTCCACAAATTTATTGTCAGTCATAGAAGTGTAGGATTTTTTCTTTTGCATGGCAGCAGCCGTCGCTCTACTCTATGAGCCGCGTGCAGATCGTAGAAGTCGTTATGATGCCGCCGCTTTTCTAACCGCCGCCCCAAGTTTCTAAGGCTGTCGCGCGTCTTTTGCACCTTGTGCACTGCGCCGCCGCCGTCTTGGGCTTCGATCTGCGCCATCATGCTTCTATCTATTCCTCTTCGGCTTGATTTGACAGTTTATTCAAAAACTGCATGCAACGACGACATTATCAAGACTCGGACGTCGGATATTTCTTGTTTTAGTATTAACCTTTTTTCAAATGCAATGCTATTGCATACGCCTTGCATTTGAGGGGGGTGTTAAGGGTATTAGAGATAGAATATGAAT
The DNA here is from genome assembly GCA_036346245.1 of Bonia amplexicaulis. NCBI lineage: Eukaryota > Viridiplantae > Streptophyta > Magnoliopsida > Poales > Poaceae > Bonia > Bonia amplexicaulis. The sequence continues at coordinate 8,883,463 of CM070750.1, forward strand.
CAGCATATTCCCCTGTAATATCCCTTTGTACTCCCTATATATATTACCTATTGGGCCTCTTCAATATATACACAATATTGATAACAGACATGACGAGCAATGGCGAGGTGGATCGGGACTAGGCTCAGGGAGGAGTCGAGGTCCAGACGGTCAAGGATGCCGAGTGCCATCATGCGCAAGGAGAAGCACATGGTGCGCCAAGTGACTTGGGTAGTTTGCAAGCGAGGATCGGTGGGATCCGGACGCGTGAGAGGCTTGACGACAAGTCATTAAGGCCATATGTAAGCTGCTTTGAGAAGCGTGCGTGAGTAAAACCCAGTGTTATGTGGGGTTAACGGTTATCCCCGGTTTGGACTAATGGTTGGATCCATTAAGTCTAGGGTTCGTTTGTGAGCCTATAAAAAGGGGAGGGGAAGCAAGAGTTAGTTGAGACTTGAGGCAGACCGTGAGTAGGTCTGGTGGTGGCTAGCTCTTCCTCCTTTTTGTGTGTTAGGTTAGAGAGTGGGTGTTGGCTCTAGGGTTAGAGCTTGGTCCTCCCAAGGGAAGTGGCTGTGAAACCAATCATCAGATCAATACATCAAGTTTCCATCTACTGCTTGTGTAGTCTTTATCTGATTGAGTTGGCTTCGATCTGGTTCTTCCTCTATTCTTGGTTTTCTTTGTTTCTTTGATTTGCTCTTCTCCTTCTTGATCTGAGAGAATGTTATTTCTTGGTTTGTTGTAGATCTGACTTGCTGTGTGTTGGGGATCATACTCAAATCCATCTTGGCTATTCTATTCCCATGAGCAATGTCTGATTGCTTTTTCATCATCTCAGTTTCGGCTTTGAGCGTTCTTGGTGAAATCTCATAAAGCTCTCTATTTGCTTGCTAAGTTTTCAATCAAAGAGTAGAGCAGCATCGTGGGATCTAAACTTTGTTCTGTACAAAGTTTCATGACCAGATGATCTCTTAATCAAAAGTTATGTCGAGTTTGGATCCGGGTGGTGATGCGCTACTACTTACGCCTCTGTTCTTCCGATTCCGTTACGACCACGTCTAGCTTCAACATTAGTTGAGTTTCCGACCGCATCGCTTTGATGTTCGACCACGTTCAAGCTTTTGGTCGCTGCAAGATCTTTGGTTTTCATTCAAGATCTGAAACAGTCGCAATGGTTACTGTCTGAAGTCTCGATCGCCTTTACGATCACGTTGGTTTCGACCACGGTCGAGTCTCAGATAGTATTGCTGTCTTCGATCATATTTGGTCTTTCAATTGCTTCGCGTGTTTTCGACCACGTCAATTGTTTGACCACCTGTTGGTTTACGACCACGTTGATCTTTTGAGTTGCAGTCTGGTTTCGACCACGTTGGTTGTTCGACCATCTCATTGGCTTACAACCACGTTGGCTTCGACCACGTTGTCTGCCCTTCGACCACGTTGTCTGTCTTTCGACCATGTTGCTTTTCTCTGCTGACCAGTGGTGTTCAGTTTGGCTGACTGGTGTCTCTCGACCACGTTGTGCTCAGATCTGATTGTACTAAGCTATGTGCTCCTCTGTTTTTCTAGTAGACCTCATTTCCTAATTTTCATAACTTTGTAGCTATTGGAGAAAAGAAATATGTGAATATTTGGAGGAAAAATCTCTAGGCACCATTCATCTCCTCCCTCTGTTGCCTGTTCGGTCCTACAAATATGGACTCGTCATATTGTACACGAACAACCTAATTAGATGAGTAAAGTCATACCAGAACTGTACGGCTTGAGTTGGATATCCGAAATTGTGTTTGGAACTAAGAAAACTGAAAATAAGTCTCAGTTTGTTGTTTGGTCACTGCATCTGAAAACACGAGGCCAAATTCCATTTTCTAAGGGCTGGAAGCAAGTGTATGATATGTAAGATCTTCTTACAAGTTGATAACGGGAATCTAGACAGCTACGGCACTATGAGAACCTTGTCATTGCCTTAAGAATACCACATCTTTTTGCATGCAAGTGGAAGTATCGAAATTCTCAAATAGTTCAAACTAGTAGGCGCCAAAGAGATTCACTAAATCTGGTAAGTCCATCCAAACTACTCAACTATTCACATGGGCCATGGCTTTTGAAGGGGCAAAGAAAGGTGACCCGTAAACATTGTATGATCCAAGGGTTGTGACCATGCGTAACAATTTTAAGTGAAGAAGCAAACCTATTCCAAGTTAATAGAGTATATTGAATGCACACATACTCCATTTGTCATAGCAACAAGATGGATGCATGTATAAACTACGGAGGCTCACTTCATGTGATGGATGAGTACCAGTGAATGACGAAACAGCAACAGCCCGCTTATATGGCAAGAAAAGACCAGCTGCTGATAAAGAAATCCACGAACTTCACTCTGCAAATTGGACAACAAAGACAGAAATTAGAAAAAGCAAAAGGTATACGAAAAGCTTTAATATTTAACAAGGTTAATTTCAACATCCAAATAAACCAAATCAAAACTATCGAGATTCATAGGATGAATCAAAAAATCAAGATTGCGGTTAGAACGCAAAATATATGTACATTGCCATTGTAAGAAGAAAGTAATTGAACTCCCGTTCCCAATTTATAAAGAAGCACGCACTAGAAAAGCTCAACCATACATAACTTATCAACTTTACATGGAGAACTAGAATATTTGCACATGCAGCACATCAATCACCGCAAAAGTAGAAGCACCACACTCCAGATAGGTATCATAGTCAGCAACTTCACATCTTTTTTTTTTAGAACTAGCAACATTACATCATAGGAGGCATAATATCAAACATCACAAGAATATTCTACATTCTTGTCACCACCAACAAGCAAAATAGAATTTTGTCTCAAGATTCAACTATATCAAAACTCTATGAGCAGGACATTTACACACTTGTTTGTAGATCTAGGAATCTGGTAAGCACTAGAAGGGGAAAAAGAAGAAGAACATCTTGCACACGTCACACCCAATTCATAAACCAAATCAGCCACCTCATCACAAGGATGACCGAACAAAGATTCGAGGATTCACTGGAAAATGAATTAAGGCCAATACCTCTCACATCTTGTATGGTTGAACTTTGAACCCCACATAATCAGCAGTATTATAGAACTAATAACATTACTTCAAACTGGCAAAAGATTAAGACCTTACATTACCACCGCACCTCACCAAGTGCTAACTACGGGGAACACGAAATGAAATCAAAGAAACACACGAGAAAGTAACAGCGCTTGTTACAGAAGATCGTTCGCCTTGAACAGTTGATCCCCATAAACCTCGAGCACTGCACGCCACAGGATTTTTGGAAGCTTTATTATTGCTTCCGTGGAACAAAAAGGCAGCCGACTCGAGTAGCCAGAGACTCAAGAGTGACTCGACCTACGCACATCCCTAAACTCATCTAAATCACAACTAGGACGAACGAACTCGCGCGAGACGGCAAGCGGCCCAGCCTTAATCGGAAGCAAGCATGCCAAAACCACGGAATTGACCGCGCAGGAAAAGCACCAATTCGCACTAGTACTCCCACATCAAGAACCTTTAGCCAGAGAACAGGGAACCGAAACGGATTTACCGAGGAGAGCGCAGGCCTTTCCGCGACGAACAGGGAACGCTACCAGGGGAATCAGGAGCGTAGCACGAAGCCGCTCGCCACCAACCTTGGAATATTTATGCTGCTGCGCAGGGGCCGCACGGATCCACCGAGAAGGAGACCGACCTGCCCTGAGGTAAGCGCGGGCGGAGGGCCGAGGCGGCGGCGGCGTCAGGTAGCGGAGGGCTTCGTCTAGGGGAGGGGAAAGCGAGAGGCGGGGCGGGACGACGAGGAGCGGACAGGTACAAGTGGAGTCTTCGAGGCGAGACGAGAGAAGAAAGTATTGGACGTGGGACAAGACGCCAAATCTGGGTGGAGGGGAAGCAGATTCTGTCCCAAAGTCAGAAACTAATGTACGGCTTGATTCGGATTCTTTCAAATGGCTAAAATTATGTTAGTCATTCGTAGCAGTTACGGATTGTAATTATGTCCATTTATTCACGTGTTCACAGATAAATGCTCTAATAGAGTCAGTTCACGTGTTTACAGATAAATGCTCTAATAGAGTCAAGCATAGGATGTTTTCTTTGTCCACAGGCATGAAAATGGAGAAAACTCCCTACCCATTGAGTAAACGGACACGGGCATAGGTGAGCTTCACGCGTACCCGTCTCACCCGTTTATCCGTGATAGAGATTGACAAGTGGCTCAATCCACACTCAACAGTCAACACTATTGACTGAAAGTCCAAAACCAGACACTATCCACTCACCTTTCGCCAGTCTCCTCCTCGAGAACCCAACCCAACTCTCGATTCCTAGTCGCCACCGACGCACGAAGTGCCAAACCCGAAATCTCTAGATCCACCGCCTCATCCTCCTCAGTCCTCCCAGTCGGCTGCCTCCCACTTCCTCCTCCCGGCAGTGCCGCCCCTACCGTACCAGCCGCCGCCGACGCTCCTCCCCACCTCTAGATCTAGATCTGTTCCCCTCCTCCTTGTAGATGACCATCGGCCCCGTCCTCCTCCCTGCCGCCGCCCGTCCTCATGGCCTCGTCCTCAACGCCGGCCCGACCCCCTCCTCCCGCTCAGCCTCCTCCTCAACGCCAGCCCGACCCCCTCCTCCCTCTCCTCCTCAATGTCGTCCTCGATGTCGTACACAAGGAGGCAGAAAACTGCGACTGCCTCCAAGGTATGTGCATACATGGCTACCTCTAGATTCTTCTCCTTGTTCTTGCCTCCGAGAGCAGCACATGGTATTATTGTTGAATTGCTTTGAATTGTCTGATAAAAAAAACTTTGAAACGGAGAGAGGAATGCTCATTTCATCAAAATCTTGACAAGATATTTTTATATTTTGTTGTATGAGTTTAGAATTGATGGGAACTGGACATGATTTAAGATAATCTAGAACTCTTACAGCTAGGTGTTTTGGTAAAAGATTTGATGGTGGAGGTGGCAGCTCTTCACTCTTCATGTCATATTCAGATGTTGAACGGTTCCCCGAGGTCGTAAAGCTATTAATAATGAGTAAAAAGTCAGCAAACATACCATTAAGTGCACGACTGCATTGGCAAATGTGCAAACATGCATGGCATCAAAGTAACCAGCAAGACAGAAACAATTAATTACAGCCAAAATATTTAGATCATACATGCCATTATGCCAGTTTTAAGCAAGCACTCACATTGCAAGTCCAGAACAAGAAATACAGTTGTACAAGAAAGTTGAATCCCCTCAAGTATGTTTTCAATCAACACTAAATCAAAGAATGAAAGAACTAGCACATGTCTTAATGCACCCTTCTCGATTATTTCCGTAGGTGTTAGAAATACAGTTGAATGAGGCCGAGAGCATGCCGAATCCCCTCAGGATCTTTTTCAATCAACAATAAATTGTGAAATTGAATGTTCTAGCATATGCCTTAATCCAACCTTCTAGATTGGTTTCAAAGATGTTACTGTATGTTACTCCAATAGTCCATCTTTTCTCTTTAAAAAACAATGATTCCACAAATATGTGAGTTCACATGCTCAGATGCTACTCCAACAGTCCAGCCTCAGTCGCCGTTTCACATGCTCAAATGCTCTTGCCCCAGGATGTGTGAGTTCTGAACAAAGCGGTTGATTGAAGGAAAGCGCTAGCTATGGACTAGTTGAGTGATGGCCAATGATCGCGAGGGGAGCTAGATGCTATTTATTGCTGGCGGATACAGACATGCCCGTGGGCGACGAGCATGGGCAAGGTTCTTAGCCCGTTATCCTTTGCGGATATGCCTATGGGGGTAAATTAAGGTCACGGGCATGGATATGGGCGAGCACTGCCATGCCCGCTGCGCCCGATTGCTATCCCTAGTAGTAGCCTCTTAGCTGTTAGCTGTCATCTAAAAAAACACATATAAAGATCATTAGCTAAAAATTATCAATTATAGTCCAAAGGAACAGGACAATTATGTTGCCTTAGACCTGATATCAGTCATTGCATCAGAAATAGGCAGTGCAGATCGGATGCTACAGCACCCAATATATAGTCCATGGGCTGAGATTGGTAAATAAACCGTGCCTTTACAACTTAAAGGCAGAGGCAGAGGATCCGTTTCCAGGGTCACGTAGGGTGTGGAAAGGTGGAGATTTGTTTTGGCTTTGCTTTTTTTCCTTTCTTTTTTCGTCATGCGTGAGATGGAAAGTGTGGGGCGCCTGGTTTTTAGGCAGGTCCTTGAGAGTCTGTGGTATTTATAATTGGTATTTGTAGAGGTTGCTATGACCCATCTATTTTTCTATGCTAGTGTGTGGATCAGTGTTAGAACTCTCCCTCTTATTATCTTATAGCATCGGTTTTTCACTACATTGTGGATGGCTTTAGCGGTGGCCACATTGCTTGTGCTAAATATTATAACGTGTTTACAGAATTTCATACTTGATAATTTGAATACTATTAAAACACACTTATTCTCTAAAAACAAGCCTAAAATTTAAAGCCAAAGGTGCACACACCTAGTTAGTCCCGATGCGGATCACGGCCCTACTACTGATTCAGAGGAGTTATGTGTTGAATCTTCTGATAGTTCTGATTTAACTAGTGCAAACTATGTCTGAGAGGGAGGAAGGTGTGGAAGGCCACGAGGAGAAGGTGGAGGTCAGCTAATGAGGATATTTAGCACATATACATCAATTGGGTTAGACACTGAGAAGACAGAGGTCGGCTCAAGAGGAAGAAATAAGATCATTCAAGTTTTAATCAGCAACATGCTCGTAGTTCTATCCACAACCTTAACAAAGCTTTCTACACTAATGTTGCTCGTAGATCTATCCACAACCTTAACAAAGCTTTCTACACCAATTCCAAGGTTAGCAATGTGCATAAAATATAGATTTGGAAAGGTCACCAAGTCAGGTTCCCAACGGATCAAACATAGCTTGATTTGCATCTTTCCACCAAAAGTTATGGCAATTAAAGTGTATGCTATGCAAGCTATCTAGAACGCACACGAGAGTTGACAAACTTGAGAAGTCCATGTGTTATATGATATCTTTGGGTGATATTCTGAATATATCATGACTTTTCAAAGGTTGAGAAATTTTCTTTTCTTGTTTCACATGGATTTGGAAGCCATCCAAACAAGAAAAGTAAAGATACGAAGATTTGAAGTTAATTGGACTTGGTTTGGCACAACCAGCAAGACCAACATTAAAATATCTATAACTTTCACAAACAGAGTCCGATTTAAGGGTTCTTCTACTTGTTGGAAAGCTAATTTGAAGGCCCACGCCATCCATAGGGTGTCAACCTTAGAAACATAATGATCACATCGCAACCTCTGAAACAAACATATGATTATAAATTTAGGTTTCCTTTTCTTGTTAGTGTTAGAGTCCAAGTTTAATTTAGGTGTCTTAGGAGGGTTATATAACCAAGGATTACGTCCCACGTAATTTTCAGACCACTTTTGATAATATTTTCATATTGCAAATTGTATCTACTAGCATTCACGCTTGATCTTCCTAGTTGATTTGTCACGACCACATCAAGAGGGGAATAGGGCGTTTTTCTTCCAAAGATCGTTCTACCTTTTCGTTGGAAATTGAGATATCGATATTCTTCACTCTGTGGTCAGTGGAGAACATCACGTGTGTGATTAGGCGAATTAAAGAGTTGCAAACCCATTGCATTGGCAGCGGTGGATCAACTACGGTTCATCGTCGATCTTACTGTTAGAGTCTATTGGCATATCTCTATATTTGGTAGTTTAAGATTTGTAATTTCGTGATACCTGCCTTATCTCTAGGAGAGGCTTCTTGTCCTCCAAGCCTTGTACTCTATATAAACCACCCTCGAGCCTCAATACAATCATCCATTGCAGTATATTCATCTTCTTTCTTGGTATCAGAGCTGCGCCGCTCTTGAGCTGCCAACTCCATAGCTTGCGTTGTACCACCCCTGGCAGATGATCTCATCTTCATGATCTCTCCTAGGGCCGTGCAACCCGTAGTTTAAGTCGTGTCGCCGATCATCCGATCGGCTACCAATTAGAGTTTTTAGTGGTCATCTTCAGATCGAATTTTCTTTACTTTTTCTGATCAAGATTGGTTTGCATCTCCCTATCGACCCATCGATGTTCCTCAGCTCCGAACTTCACCGCCTCGGCTTCAACCTCTCTGACGCCTCCTCTCCTCCGATGACGTCATGGCATGACGCGGCGCGCTCGTCGACACGGTGCTCCTACCTTCGCGGCCTTCCGAGCGCCCCGTCTACCATCGTCATCATGCGAGATCATCATCACTAGCCCGTCATCCGTGAGTATGAGCTGTCGCACCACCGGGAGCCCGCACTTCTGGTCATGCCATTGAAATGCATAGGCTGCCATTGCATCGCCCCCTCGGGCTACAATGTCACTGCCTGTGGTCACCATTGCTTTCGTAGACACCACCGTCCTCATCCTGGCACTTCTTTGCCAACGGCTCCCCAACTTCGTCGCCTCTTTGCTCTCCTCGGTGGTCTTTCTGGTCAGGATCTAGAGTTGGCTCCTCTGCCCGCTTGCCTCCGTTGGCTCCAGCGCCGTGGAGCTCCACGTCGGATCCGGATCCGACCAGATCCGCGCTCTACTGCCCTAGATCTGGGCTCCCCGACGAGCGGCCTCTTCTCCCAGCCGCAGTCGCCGCCGCCCCAACTACCGACCATGCCTGCCATTGTGATTGATTACCACTTCATCGTCCTCCTCTGCCGTCGGTGATGCCAACTGTTTCGTAGGCATCTTCTCCTCCTGGTCACCGACAAGTTCGGATCGACCGTGGCAGGTCGACCGCACCGCCCTCCTTTCCTCCCACTGCTCCCTCCACCGGTGTGGCTCCCCAACTTCGCCGCCTCTCTGCTCAGTCGGACGACCGCAGCCAGTCGACCACGGTCGGATGAACACGACCTATCGACCATGACCGTGGCCAACGACCACGGCCGGTCGACTACGGCCAGATGATCTCGACACCAGCTACCTCGACATGGCTCCCTCCTCCACGTCTACGACCATGGTCACCTCGCTCTCAGCTACCTTGGCAACAAAGGGCTATCATTAACTTGAGCAAATTTGTCAGTTCCCTCTACAGTCACAACGTTCGCTACACCACAGCAGTCCTCGACACTCCTGCTGCAATTGTGGGAGATGTCAGTCCGACGGTTCCCCACCTTTGGCTTCCTCTCCAGCCTGACCGTCCGCGACGCTCCTGCTGTCCGCGACGCTACCACTACGACTGCGGGGGATGCTAGAGTATATTGGCATATCTCTATATTTGGTAGTTTAGGGTTTGTAATCCCGTGATACCTGCCTTATCTCTAGGAGAGGCTTCTTGCCCTCCAAACCTTATACTCTGTATAAATCGCCCTTGAGCCTCAATACAATCATCCATTACAGTATATTCATCTTCTTTCTCTTACATTGAGAAAATCGGGCACCCACATTAGCACTTGCTTGGGCTACTGATTTAACTAATAAAACTAGGGCTGCTATTGTGTTTGCACAGTTGGTAGCAGGTGGAGAATAGATCGGTTCTGTGCGTGGGCTGGGAGCAAAGGTGGATGGATTGAGCCAAAATAAAAGGAGCTAAAGCCAGGACTGTATGGAGTCATAAACATTAAGCGAGGAACAATGTCAGAATTGGCAAATTGAGAGCCAGGAGAGCAATCACGTACAAGCCAAGGTGGGAACTCGACTTGTACTACTATTTGGTTCGCTCAAATACTATGTCCAGTTTATTTGTCTCAGTATAACTACAGATTGGGTCCAAAGTTCAATTGTGACCATGGCTCCGAACCATTAGGTTGGCCAGTAGCATGGTACAATAACTTCACTTGCCCTCCGAGGTTGTAGTCGACGAATTGGTTAGTAATATCTCTATGACGTAATACCGTTATTTAAACTATTTTTCTCTGGCGATGTTTCGTGATATACTACATTAATAAATGACGAAGATAATCAATAACACTGACCAGTGAGCCATAGTGCGAGCAGTAAAGGATGGACCAAAATAAGGGTGAGAAATTTATTCTAAACGAAAAAAAAACTAATATGCAAACTCCTACGTCTACAGGGACGTAAATGCAAAGATGGCATGAAACAAGAGGGTGGCGACGGACGACGAAACAGCGAAGAAGACACGGCGCACGTTGGAACGGCGGCATCAGGGGCATCTCCCGCGAACCACCCAAGTCCTACCGATCCCCACACACTGACAAAAGGGCCAGGGCTCTATCCATCCCCACGTGTCAGTGACGGCTTAGCCCAAGCCCTCGCGCTCTTGCACCTGCCCTGCGGTGCGGATGGCCCCTAGGTCGTGGCGAGCGAAATTTGGACGCTTTTGGCGCTGTTGATCCCACAAATTCCCGAAGTAGCGCCGTGTGGAAACAAATTCGATCCGCCCCTCGCCGACCGCACGATTCACCGAGGTCGACACGTGGAAGTCGTGCGGCGGCGGCGAAGACGACAATGAGTCATGCGGTCACCGACCGCACGACCGCCAAAACATCAGAGATCGAGGAAAGCGGTCGGCACACGCACCACTCCATTAATCGTCGCGCCGCCCTACCGCACCACTCGCTTGCTACAAAGACTAGGGTTAGGGTTTGCACCGATCGTTGTTTTTCATAATTTAAGCGATTTTTTGTGTATTTTTTGATAGTTCAATAAATCTTTTGTAATGATAAATATTATGCATGTACATGTAATCCGTTTGATGTGGAGTGCATTATTTGGTAGTGTAAATTTTTTTGCAATTACGAAAAAAAGAATTTAGGTTGGTAGAGTACGAACGAATTTTGTGAAAAGTAACGATTAGTGTATTTGTTATTTTCGCACAATGTCGATCGTGAAAATATGTTAAACTAGCAATAACACTTTTCAAGATGTTATGTTGTTTTATTGGAAGAAATTTAAAGAAAATTGTTTTGAGGACAACGTGATATGAACAATTAGACGAAAGGAAGGAAAGTGATATTTAACACGTAGGAATCGTTGAATCGAAAACACGAGATAATAAGCTTAGTGAATAGAAATGAGCTTCACAATACACTGGGAGTTACATGACGCGTATTTTTTATTACATGCATAACATATAGCATGATGTCGACTAATGTACCCAATCGTCAGGGACCTCTGTGGACCGGGCCACTTTCCTTCCTTGCCCGCCGACGTCGAACTCCTCCGCGCCTCTTTGCCCGAGCCGCTATTTCCCTCTTCTGTCGCGCCCTCTCGCGAGCCTCCGCTCCCTCCGCGTGCGCGCATCGAGATGGGCTTGCGATTCGCGTTGTATACGCAGGTGTGCTCGTGGCAGCGGCCTCCTCTGCAGCGACTCTTTGTCCTGGTTGACATTCCACTCCTCGAAGTCGAGGGTCCATTGGTCAGCAGGGTGGATCTCAAGATCGATCCATTTGCGGTAGGTACATAGGGGCTCGGGAGACGCAAAACGAGGGAGAGAATGTTAGTACGTGATGTGAAGGAGGAGATGTTGGGAAAATGGTGCATGTGTTCGTACGGCTGCCGATAGGATGAGGTGTCATAACGGCGGTTGGGTAATCATCGAGTAGTTTGCGAACCCATAAACGCATACCTGTGGTGATGCGTTCCTCGATTTGACGAACTTGCACGTGTCCCCGCACCAACAAAGGGGGGGTGTCTCCCCCTCGGGTGGGAGTTGAGGCGAACGCTCGTTGGGGACGTCCGGGATTGGGTTGTTGCTACGCGGCCGCTCATTGCGGGGAGCTGACCCTTTAGCACGCTGGGCTTGTTCTACCCGGGACGCAATAGCCCTTATTTTCTCATCGCGAGCGGCAGCTGATCGTGCTAGGTTACGGGTGTCCTCCCATTCCTTCACCATCTTGTCCCATTGCTTCTTCTGGTTTTTTTTGTCCATCCCGTGAGGTGAAGGAAGCGTGTAGTGTGGTGTTTGGAAGTGTAGTGTGGGCTGCGAAATGGAATGCACACCAATTTATAGGGTCCATTAGCACCGAGGGTCGGCCTCTTTGTGATAGCATCTTTTGACATATCAGTGAGTAAAGCTGGCCTGTTTTGTCATTTCACTGAGCAAAGCAAAAGCTGGCCCGTGTTATCATGTCACTGATGAAAGCTGACCCGTGTTGTCATGTCACTGCGCAAGGCTGCAGTCTTTTGTCATCTCACTGAGCAAAGCTAGCCTCTTTTGTCATTTCACTGACCAAAGCTGCACTCTTTTGTCATGTCACTGCGCAAAGGTGGCATCTGTTGTCGTGTCGTGATTAAAGCCGCCTGTCTTTGTAATGTTAGTGCGCAAGGTGCAGCTCTTTTGTCATCTCACCGAGCAAAGCCGCCTGTGTTATCCTGTCACTGATGAAAGCTGCCCCGTGTTGTCATGCAACTGCGCAAGGCTGCAGACTTTTGTCATCTCACTGAGCAAAGCTGCCCTGTGTTACCATGTCACTGCTAAAAGCTGCACTCTTTTGTGATATGAACATTTGGACGAAAGGAAGGAAAGTGATATCTAACACGTAGGAATCATTGAATGCGAAAACACGAGGTAATAATAGGATTGCATAGACCGTACATAGCGTGGGTCTATTACATTTTGTCTACTGGGTGTAGCGTAGTTGTTTCCCCTTTCTATTGGGCCCTGAGGATGGCTCCGCTGCCTCATTCATCCTGTCACTCTTGTTCTTGAGAGCGCCTCTCGAGCTTGCGCCGCATCCTCCTTGGCCTTCAAACGGTTTTGTGCCAAGATCACGCGGCGCTCTTGCTCAAGACGATCCGTGCGTACACCGCGAGCTCGAGTCATCTTGACAAAGTATTGTCCTTGTTTTCCACCTCCACCGCCCGGTCATTTGGCCATGCCGCGACACCGATCAACCCATTCGACGAACGTGCAAGCCTATGTGTGCCGTGGTAGATGTCATGGATCAAGTTGAAAACGATAACGAGAAACAAATGATTTAGTTGTCGCTCGTTACCACGAAGTCGCCATCCAAGTCTGGACACTTGAAGAACCTACGGCGTGTTTGGCTCGTTGGACTCGATCCGTCCGCACTCCCAACATCGCTCGAAGCCGCAATGGCACTTCGGCGCTCATGCCATTCCGGCACTCAAATGGGTGGAACTCCAGAAGACATTGTTGTGTAGTAGTATTGTGATGGCTTCGTGAGGAGATGTGGTATGGAAGACATAGGAGGCCTTTATGTAGGCATGTGAGTCGGTGCAATGGGCATAGTCCATGGAGAGGGTGTCGTACGAATATTTTCGCTTTTTTAGGGTGTCGTAGGCTTTTCCTGGATTCCAGAGCTGCAATAAATGTTTGTATGTACGCTTTTGAGCCTCGTAGTCTCTTAATAAATTAATAGTTCGTAGCCTTTTCGCTTTTGTCATGTCATCGCGTAGTCGGCCTCTTTTGTCGCGTCATCGAGCAAAGTCGGGCCTCTTCGTCATGTCATCACAAAAGGCGGCCTCTTTGTTATGTCACTGCGCAAGGCTGCCATCTCAGATGTGGTCATTGCAGTAAATCATTCCCGTTCGGTATAAATAGTCAGGTTGGGGTCCCATGGCATTGTACGTGAGAAACCTGTAAATCACACAACTAAGTAGTGATTAAGTTACCAATATGTCGTCTTTAATTTATTGCCTGTAGTTGACATATTTTGCGTACGTGCAATGTATGTGTTGTTTCTTGTTGGCAGTGCGTGACCGTTCAGATTCTGTGGGCTCCATGACTTTCGGCCCCGAGCCTATAAGAGGGAGCCATTCCTCACCAAGCCCCGCATTGTTCTCCTCACCTCTTGAATTACTTCTTCCGATTGTGTACATTTCATTCGTACAACCCCCATCGCCGATATGAGTCAGTTCAGCACCTCGCCATCGGCACCCACGGTGATTTGCCCAAAATGCAACACGGTTGTTGCACGTAAGACTTCACACACGGCTGCGAATCCCGGGCGCCACTACTACAAGTGCCCGCTTCACCTCGGTGAGTATGATTGTTTGGGGTTCGTTGAAATCGTAAAGGCAAGTTACAAATTATTCTTTTCATAAAATCGCAGGAAGCCCCCGGTGGTTGCCGATTTTGGGTGTGGGAGGATGAAATGGGACTAGGACCAAAGTGTTCGGAATGACAGAGTTGTCGTGGTCGGTTGCAACCCGCCGAGTCATGCATCGCTTTTGACAGATCGAGTGGAAGATTAATTCTTGTTATGTGTTATTCTCTTTCTGGTGTTTATTGTTATCCTCAAGTTGTAGTTGTGCATGTTGTTCTCCTCTATGTTCGTAGTGAATTTTGTTATCGTGTCTTCTTCTTGTGGACGGATGGTGTATGTTTGTGTAATGCAAGGTGTTACGTTAACTGCATTTTTGTTGTGAGTACGCTGTCATATTGGAATGGAGGCTAAATTATGCAAGGTGAAAAGAACATTGTATTACAAACACAACAAAAGTACATTACATTTAAACAAAAAAACTCATTGTCCACCTCGTCTTCGCCTCCTCTGACGTCGGATTTGATCCTCCGAGAACGTGAACTCGCTAGGAGAGTGTGGTGCATCTCAAGGTCGATCTGCGAGGCTCAGACGGAGGCGGTGGTGGGTACAACTCCGTGGAGAGTTGCGATGAAGGGTCGAAAATTGAGCTCGACCAATCGGAGGAGGTGTCTACGTCCCGCCGAGGATCAAACAAATTGAATTAGGCAATGAAAAGTATGAAATATTTGTAATGAGTAGTAATATCGTAAGGCATCTACCGGGAGTTCGAACGTAGATGGCCCTCCGTAAACATCGTGTCCTCTGTTGCTTCGTGAATGTCTCGCAATTTTTCACGAGGCGATTAGATGGCATTGAAAATACACATGTTATGTGCAAGACGTTAGTACATACCGTGCATACTACCGTCCAATGACGATGACGTAGGCAAATCACGCATGTAGTCCTGGGATGTAACCTGGTAGGTCTGCAGACCACTCATCCCGCCCGTAGTGTGGACCGACCTCCATGCGCAAATGTGGGCAACGCCGCCGGGTTGTTGCCGAGAGTCGTGGTCGCTCGAGGAGGGATCCCGCCGCTCGAGAGGGATCCCGCCTCAAGACGATGGTGCATCAACGCATATCGCTGGCCGCAAGTGCCGCGAGGAGAAAACATTGGTTACACGTGGCAGCAATTGAGTGGAACAACAAACTATTGCGAACGTTGTACCGCAGGTCCGCGCCGCGACGAGGAGCGGCGCGCCGCCGCCAACGCCGGACCAAGGACGTCTTGATGGAGGTGCCGACGGCGGTGCCTCCGCGGTGGTGCTGCCGCCCTCTCGCAGCGCCGCGCATTCACATCATCCTCGGTCCGACTACGACTCATGGCCTCGATCGCCAACCGTGCGGCCATCGTAGATGGTACGCGAACGGCTAGGAGTCGGTCCATGGAGCCCTCCCATGACGGGGCCGCAATGCTTCGCCCCGGATGCGATGAAGGCTCTCGTCTCGCAGTAAATAACTAGTGAGTTAAACGCATCGACATACGCACTTAAAGTACTCGCATCGCATCATCGTGTCGTCTTTGCTCGATGACGGTCCGCCTCGCCAGTATGGCGCCTCGCGCGCGATCTCGGCAGACGGTGCGGGCGAGCCCGAAGCTTGCTGCGGGTCCGTGGAATGTACCACTCTAGGTACGTACTGTAGGTGTGGAGGTCGACGGCCGAAGTCTCATCGACAACCTCCGTGGTCGCCGAGTCATGCCACGAGTCCGCCCACGGCCGTGGTGCCCCTCCGCCGTCCCCCCTGCCCTCTTCTCGGGTTTGCTCGCAAGATAGTACACCCATTACACAATAAGTAAAAAATGACACACTACTACATCAAATGCTATTCGGTGCAATGACTCACGGTGGGCCTTCGTGATAGTGGCCGTCCCGGAGAGGGTGGCACGTGTTGGTGAAGGCCAACCGTCTCAACACCTCTGCGGGTTGTATGGCTCGACGAAGTGGGAGAAGACGAGGTGGCACGTCGTCAACCAATACGTGTGATCTTGGTGGCACTGAGCTGACAACCCGTAGGGGGCTATGCTATGGATAAACTGTGCAGTCCATGGCAACCATACTATCTCGCTCTCATGCAGAGTCTCGAACTGGTTATGAAACTCTGGGTAAACTCGTCTCGGTCTCTCCCTGGCCCACCGCAGCTGACCATGTGCCCAACGCGTCCCCATCGTCGGCGCACTAATGGGGTCATCGCCCTCGACCATATCATAACACCGGTCAGACTCGTAAGGGTGCACCAGCACTCAAAGTAAGGCCTCCCAGCAGAAAGTGCTCCCAAGACCAATCTCAGTAGGAGCACGTAGCAACCGCCAAGACCGGCCACTGGTCAGAGGTATCTGCGAGGCATCACACAAGCCTCTTGTGAGGTCGCACTAAGAACAGCAGATCCCACCTGTCTCGCGGCACCGCCGGGCCATGCATCCGCCAAAGACTCCGCAAGGTGTATGTAGCTAGGGTGAACGGAGTCTCCGGTGGTCGAGGAAACAAGACCCACCCGAACAAAAAAGGAGGTACGCGACGAGGTGCGTCCGCACGACCCCTCAAGCGGCCCACAGTGGCGTGTCATGAACTGCCGTAGCCCGAATGTGGCACCCGCACGCCGATCGGGATCGGGTCACCGAACACTGCACCTAGAGTGACCTTCCGGGGCCGCCTAGGGGTGGCACTCTTCTTGCACCACGGATGGGTAGACTCACAAGATGGACACGCCCCGAAGTGTAACGATCATCTCTCCCACCGAAGTGGAAGGTGTGAGTCTCCGGTCTCCAACGGCCGACGAGTGCGGACAACAACGACGCATCGAATCAGGCATATGGCACATCCACCATGCGAGCAATGGGCAAAAGGCGGTGTCTCGCAGAGGGATGTACCGATGGTCTAGAGGCCGGTGCTCTCGGGGCTCCTAAGGATCAAACTCGAGGGCCGGCTCCAGATGACCACGTCAAGCATCGGTGATGCTCATCCCAAAGGGGCTCAAGCAACTCGTCGCCATCTCCTGCCGATGAATGAAAACAAATTAGTACGTAATGACAAGAAATATGTACGTAATGACTATAAAGTCGGAACAAATGAAGACATAATATACAAAAACGTATTTTGCGTGAATGACAACAAAATGTGCAATGATGACAACAAATGACAATAAATATCAAATAAATGACAACATAACTTCCGTGAAATAACTCAACCAAATTGTACACGCAAATAATATCATAACATACATTCAAGACAGTTTGAAGGATGCTTGATCATGTGCTCACAGACACAAGATGAGTACAACAAAGTACCACAATAGTTACAAAACACGGAATCGCCTATGGAGCGTTACTTGACGTCGGCTGTTTGGGCAATGCCTAAATGAATGGCCAATGCCTTGCACATTCGCACTTCGGCGCCGAACACGATCTCCACGGCTATCATCCATGTCATTCGAACTGGGCTTTGTCGCCGCCCACGGCCGACATGCTTGATCAAGGCAGCTGCTCAGCACCCACTTCACCACCCGCCACAGCCTCGTAATGCATGTCCACCCCATAGGAATGGAACTCGACTCCATGTTTCAAACAGTGCTTGATGTCATAGTACTTGACATGTAATGCGTGGGCGATCGGTGCCATACCGCGCATGCCGCTGCATACATGTGAGCATGGTTTGTGCAGCGGTTGTGGCTTGTTGCGGTGCATGATGCTCTCATCAATCGTGCATACTTGCTTACGGTCCCTCTAGTCGCCCCCATCATATACTGCCTAAGGCGGACCTCGAACTTTCTCCGTAAGCCATCCATGGGTTGAGCAATATGCGAACGAGACTTCTCCATCTTCTTGTGCATGTAGGCATGCGCTACCTCCGAGAAATCTCGCTCGTCCGATGTTTCTTCGCCATCATAGCTCTATTGACAAAGTATCCAACCGAACGGTTCCAAGTCTCTTCAACGATTGTTTGTGATAGGCGTGGATCCGACGCCTTTAGAACTCCATTGTACACCTCGGACATATTTGTTGTCATGATTCCATACCTTGCCCCGCCGGTGTCATGCAGTAGAGACCACATCTCCAAGTCAGTGCATTGAGTTAACCCATTGTGTGAACTCCCTACTCGCCGATCCTCCCGCCACGCCCCGCCTTCATCCCGCCGACACACCGAACATGCTTGCCGGTCTCTGGTCAAGGTGCCTCCACAAGGCCTCGAACTTCCTCCTCTCGTTTCGCATACAAAGCTTCTTGAACATCTTCATTAGTTCCTTGTGGAACCTTCGTGGAAGTTCACGCAAGATGCCTCATGCACCACCGGTTCTTCATGTCATTCCACCGCAGGGTGGATGCGTCCCATTTCGCATCGTTCGCATTGCGCAAATGCAAGCTCTGCATTGCGGTCGGAGATGACACACACCTCGGACGATCTTGAACTACAGCCTGCTTCACGTTGGCAAGAAACCACAGCCAGCTATCCGTATTCTCGTTCTCTACAATTGCAAATGCCATCGAGTAATCGGTCATTTGCATCTGCTGCAATCAGCGGTCGATGGTACCCTTGTACTTGCTGATAGAAATGTGCCGTCCATCGTTAGCACCGGCGGCACCACTTGAAGCCTTCAATTGCACGCCTAAAGGCCCGAACACTCTGTCAAGCACAAAACAATTTGGCCTTGCGCCTCATTAACCCGCTCTTGCTTGTTAATGTAACTTCACAGGTTTGCTACGCAATTTGATGCAGCATTCTTGGGACCAAATCATATGCCTCTTCATATGTCCCAAACTTACGCTCAGACCTTCATTTACGCCGCCATACCTTCTTGTAGGTGACATCAAACCCACCGTGTTTGCCACATCCGCCATGAGAACCTTCTGAGAAATACTCACATTTGCGTAACAAGATGGCTTATCGGCTCCGCAACATATGACGACGCCATGTTGCGGTGCTCGTAGTGGACCCGCAAGCTCACATGTGTGATCCTTCACCACGCTTATCCGAATTCGTGGCGGCGCCCAACCGCCGCCCACGGACCTTGGCGAGGCATGAGCCGTCGACGCACTTCACAATGTAGGTGTCGGGGTCGACCTGCACACCGATATGTCCGGCCGATGCCGACGGCATACGTGGCAATAGCTTGCTGCAGAGCACCCTTATTACGGAAGCACCGCCTATAAGCGCAGTGCCTCATTGAATCCCCACTCTGCCTCCTCCGCCTGGGCGAGAACTAGGGATTGTGCTTGCGATGTCGTCCAATCTTGACGCACGACGCGCACCGTCCGTGGTTACAACACCACCTAACACACCTCCCGGCGTAGGTTGCCCTTCACCCTCCTCTTACGAACTGCCTCGTTTCAACATACTCTTCCTCCTCGCTTCCACTTCCTCCACCTCGTCGGCAAGGTACTGTGGCGATCAACTCGGAGGCCCACCATCGATCTCGCACCTTCATTCGCTCGAAAATTGTCCACGCCCGCAGTCTCCATCTCCCATTGATGCATTCACCCTTCTTCACCATCATTTTCATGATCGCCGAGAGTAATGGTGCTCTACATCTCCGCCAACAACACCAGAGCCACCCATGGCAGATGATTCTGTCCTCTCCACAAATTGAACATACACCATTGGCCTGGCATAAATCGCTGCGTCAGGGTTGCACACAACCTCCATGTAGTTGGTCCATAAGGCGTCACTCGTCACCTTTATAAGCTGACACACTGTCTCCCCTGCATCACCCACTGCGGCATACACTGCCTCGATCCGTAATTTGTTCCTTGCGGTCTCCCGATCGAAGCCGTAGCGCACGCATCTCCGTAGCTCGCCGGGCTCATGGTGTTCAGATTGGGTGACCGGATCACGGTCCGGTCACAATTATGCAGTCTCGCCCGCACGCCCGTCGGCGTGCGAGACCACCGCCAGAACACAAACAAGTCTTGGATGTCACCCATGGCCTACCTAACATAAGTCCATACTGAACCCTCTTAGTATATATAACGTGCAACAAATGTACCATCATTCAATATCTACCGTCCACCACATACAAGAGTAATATTTTCATCTTCATTTGTAAATCTAATTTTTATTTCTTTCATGGAGGGCGCTAATAAATTTCTATGCAAAAGAAATTACCAATGTAATGTACTATGTATAAATTTCTACATAAATCATATGTATCATATGGTTTTGCATAACAGTGAGACCATACTTGCTCACTTATTATTTTGTGCTTGCCGTGATCTTGTCATATCATGATTAATGATTGCACGTTGGTTTACTCATGCTATTTACACGAACCAAGATTATAAATTATTTTACACATTGTCACTAGGATGCTTTTTAAACCATGTGCATGACAAGATTTCATATGTCATATACATGCTTATTTCATAAATTAATACTACAAGACCTATCAACATTAAAGCTACATAATACTCAAGATAACTAAATCGTACTCAACAAACCTACACAATTTATTCACATAAATTACATAACACATTACACTACAACTACAAACATTGCATCAAAAAATGACATGCATGAACTCCGTAAATAACGTTTACGCTAATTACGGACTAATCAACATAATAACATCATACACGCATGGGGATGATATTTACCTTTCCTTGAAGCTCGCGAGACGATCTACAACTTTCACAATTGTGAAAACTTCAGATCCCTTCGAAAATTCCTCCAAATCTCGTGTTTGCGGTCCTTCTTTCCTTCTCTTGCTGCTTCTTTTCTTGCTGCTCGATGCGAATGGACAAAGACTACAAAATTTATTCACATAAATGTAAAATACGATACACTACAACTACAAACATTGTTTCAAAATTGACATGTATGAGCTCTGTAAATAACGTTTACGCTAATTACACACTAATCAACAAAATAACATCATACACACATGAAGATGATATTTACCTTTTCTTGAAGCTCGCGAGACGATCTACAACTTTCACAATTACGCAAACTTCAAATCACTTGAAATTTACTTTAAAATCTGTTTCCGTCCTTCTTTCTTCTCTTCCCCGCTTCTTTTCTTCTCTTGCTTCTTCTTCTTTCTTGCTTCTCTCTCATTGCTTCTCTGCGAATGGAATGGAGCGAGTGAGTGAGCGGCGCAACTCAACCCTTCCTTTCTTTTATCACAAGCGATCATATGCATGCATGCAGAGGGCTGCCTCACGGCTTCAAAGCGCGCCAAAGACGCGGTGGGGCCGCCTCACGGCTTCAAACGCCGCCAAGACGACCGGAATCGTTGCTTTCGGTGGTGATGGGACGGGACACCGAGTGGTGCGGTCGGCTACCGCATGAATAGCCGAGTGGTGCGGTCGCCGACCGCACCACTCCATTGTGCTACAAGATGCGGCCGAGTCGTGCGGTCGGCGACCACGACTCGGTGTCATGCGCTCCGCGCCGCACGACTTACGTGTCGACCGGTGAATCGTGCGGTCGGCGGGGCCGATCGAATTTGTTTCCACACGCGCTACTTCGAATTTGTGGGATCAACAGCGCCAAAAGCGTCCAAATTTCGTGGCGAGCTTGGAGGTTCCATCGCCACGTCACCGCTGACGCGAAACACCCTGGTGGGCCCGAACTCCGTGATCGGCGCTCTGGACTAAAATTACACTCCTGCAGCTGTTAGTTTTTTCTGAAAAAAATAAAAAAATAGAAAAATAAAAAGATTATATCTTCATATACAATGCAAAGAAATATGGAGAAAAAGTGAAAAAAAAGAAAAAGCAAAAAAAATCCCAAATAAGCTAAAATTAGAAACCGATGTGTTCCAAGTGACTTCTAATTTAAATAAGCTAAAAGCTAAAAAAATAAAAATTGAAATTGTTTGGAGTGGAGCCTGATCCCTACGCTAAGCGAGGGATGGTCATGGCGGCCTCTAGGTCATGTACAGTTTAGGTGACACTAGTCGTCCGAAATCCTTGCTATGCAAGATTTTCTCATGATATAGATGAGAGAATCAGGTGTATGTGACATGCAAAAAAGGTCTCTAGGGATGTTTTCAATATATACGCAGTTGTTGTACCTAGTACTTTTCATGTCATCTTTTGTAGATAAAATTAAAGATAATCTATATAGTTTTTGTGGACGGTATAGATACAATAGCAAAATAGCCATTTATAAGGGTCTTATATACCTACTGTTGCATGACAGATAACTTCTTTCTCTTCTTCGTTCTCGCTCGTCTACATCATTAGAGATCTTACATGGTAAATATTACATCGGCTGATGTCATCCTATTGTACATGTCCTAAGGCCCTTATAGCCAGCTTTTTACTATTGTATATATACCGTCTATATCCTATGTGTTTTATGACCACAAATTATGGGGCCCTGTATAGACAGTTTAGAGACAACCAATTGTAGTAGTTGTATTTAGTTTTATTTATAGACGATGATTTGGGATGTCTGATCTTCACGACGTAGAATCAAATATAACTCATGTGACCTATCGATCCATAGCTACTCACTCGCTGCCAGACACAGTGAACTTGCAACTCTTTGAATTCGTCACCACACGCTTGATGATAAATCCACCAAGACCACCGAGTATATGATACCAGACCCTCGATTCTCAGTAGAAAAGCAAGATTGATCATTGGTAGAAGCTACACCCAATTCCCCTTAAGAATTGGCTGTGCCAAATAATTTGGAGGAACAAGCATATAATGCTAGTAGATGTATTGTATTTAGCAATAAAAAACTATTAATAAATGTGATCTAAGCTACATAGACATAATACCGTGGTTTATATAGTTCTTCTGAGACATCTAAAACAAACTTAAACTCTAATAAAAAAACTAAAATTAAACTATATAAAATAACGTAGCTAAAGATATTTATATTAGATAACACGAATGGTTTTACAGGGCCACCCCCCCACGCACTGGGATCCTTAGGTCCCCCGAGGATCTTTTATTTGTGGCCACCTATGGCCAATCGGTCAAGACGCCAACTTGCATTGCAACCATCGAATAGGCGCGACTAAGGATGTCAATTGTGCTCGTTTACCCGTGTGCCTGTGGGTAAATACCCTAATAGAGCCGGATATGAGATGTATTTTTTACCCACGGGCATGAAAATAGGGAGAACTCTCTACCGATCGGGTAAACAGGCACGGGTATGAGTATGTGTAAGCTCTACCCGTACCCGTCTCACCCGTTTACCTGCCATCTAACAAAACCCTAACTCTCCATACCACGCGTCCACGTCTCCAAAAGGTCCCGAGTCTCCCGACTCTACTCAACTCCCCAGCCGCCGCCCACATTCCTCGAATCCTCATCTCCTCGGCCTCGTCTGCTCCTTCCTCGGCTCCTCGCCCTCATTCCTCGCCGTCTCCACTCTCCAACGGTCCAGCCGCCTCTTCCTCCATTACCGAGCGACTTCAGGTCTTCAGCACTCCGGCCACCGCCCCCACCCGTCCTCGAGAAGTCGAGATCTCGTCCTCGAGAAGTCGAGATTCAGCCGCCGCCCCCACCCGTCCTAGAGATCTAGCCGCCGCCCTCACCCGTCCTTAAGATCCAGCCATCGGTGTTTGTCCCGTCCTCGAGATCCAGTGCCGGCGTTCGTCCCGTCCTCGAGATCCATCCACCGGCGTTCGTCCGCATTCATTGTCCAGATCCAGCCGCCGGCCGCCTCCGCCCCACCGGCCGCCTGCATCTTCTGCAACGGTAACGACAACCTCGCCTCGTCCGACCTCCTCTCCTCTTCTCTCATGTTGCGATGAGATGTTTTTTAGAAGATTCAGAAGATATTTTGCAGTGTCTTCTCTAGTACGCAAATTCTTTAGAAGAACATTAGCATAGAGCATTAGCACTAAAAACCGACTGTTGATACATCTCAGTTCTCAGATGCACACGTCCTAGTAATTTGAAGGAACAGAATTTGTTTGTAAATCAGGACATACCTCACAGTTCCAGTGCTTCCACCACCTGTTGTGCAATTCTTGTAATTTGAAGGAACATAATTTATTTGTAAATCCATTTGACTGCTCTCATCAACTTTAGTATACATTTTAGGTTCAATTCTCATGTTTGATTTGTGTTTTAGTATACCCCTTTGTAACCCTTGTCTGATTTGAAAAAGTGTGGCAATGGAACTATGTCAATTTGTATTTCCATTGCAGTTGTTAAATGTGTGATGCATTGGTGATGTGTGAATGTGATGCACTCATTTCGCGGGTAAATGGATATGCCCGGCGACGAGTACCCGCGGGCGACAGATATAGGTGAGGTTTTTTACCCATTGTCCTTTGTGGGTATGTCACGGGCGTAAATCGAGGTCACAGGTACGAGTATGGACAAACACTACCCATATCCGTCACGTCCGATTGCCATCCCTAGACGCGGCATAAATTAACTGCACGCTGCTAGCGACTTGCTTCCTTTTTCTTCTTTTCAACAGAACAATAATTGGCACCGTTGAGATTCTCATAAGAAAAAAAAGCACCACTGTACCGCTGCACTCTATTGACACAGTCTACTTGACATTGCATACAGCTGTACATGTCCGATGAATGGTAATCACGAATTAGTTTCGGAGTAAGCTCATCGTACAAATGAAGGTGGAATGTGGTTTATTGACTAAAACAACCATGAGTTGCATGCTAGCCATAGAATCCTAGCACTCAACAATTCTACAGGTTGTTGTGGCAATCTAAGGATCTGTTTAAAATAGTTTTTTGGCTTATCACTTCTAGTTTTTTATCACCGTCTTTTTTGTTTATACTTTTACCTTTGCATTATCTATAGACATATAACATTTTTTTTCTTATTTTCTTCATTTTTCTTTAATTGAAGGTCCTAGCAAAAAATTAACAGCCGCTACGGTGTCCATTCAATAAAAAGCCAACAGTCGTTGCAAAAAAACCATCAGAAAACCCGTTTTAAACAGACCTATATACATAGGTACACACACACACACACACACACACATATATATATATATATATATATATATATATATATATCAATTTTAGTAATTTTATATAAAACCAACACCATCGTTATAAGTTTAAGAACCATCCTCAATGAAGTGGTGGAATTATATATGTACCACTCTATCCATCAAAATTGAAATGCTAGTATCCATCTCTACCGCTCTCCGCATACACTAGTGCGTCTCAATAGAGATTTTGTGATGTCACGGATTTATTCCCAATCTCTTTATTTCTAAGTGTGTATTTAGGGGATGTACTCGCGTGTGTAAGTGGGTGGTGGAGTGTCTGTGCATGTGTGTTTAGCTTTTAATTGCAAAAAATGTTATAAGTTGTCCCATATGAAATGTTTTCACATGGGTTCATATTTAGGCAACGTATTTTATTGGCGGTACTAACTACGAGTTGATCTATTTTAGTGTAGGTAATAAAAAATATATGAACATTTTTACCATTTTGGTATAATCCACGATTCTACTATCCGATAACATGGTTGGACTCTGCAAGAAGAAAATCGATCTAACTGAACGTGCTGACTTTAACTACCATTCTTAGGTGAGTTATTTGTTTGAATTTTTATGATTTGATTGGATGATTAACTCTTGTCTCTTCGTGCTAAGCCTTCAAATCACTCTATTTACCAACCCACCTCTTTCTAAGAAAAAAAATTTGCGGTAAAAATGAGATGGCTGGGGAACCGGGAACATATCGCACGTCGACCGTCATGGAAAATGAGAGCATCTCTTGAAGCATCTTATCTATCCGTGGGTGCGTTTGTTTCAACTGTGTAATAATTTTTAACTTTACTAAAAACACTTATACAAATGAATTAAATATCGATAAACCGATAAGCCACTTCGAGAAAACTATTGCTATAAACCATTTTAAAATAATGACGAAAAATTATTTTATTTATTTGCTCCGAAAAAATTATAAGTTATAAGTAAAAAAGAATCGTCTCGTTTGATACGTTTGGTTTATGCGCCTGGTGCTAATTAAGGCCCACATGCTGAAACGACCAACTTGACTCACAGAACGTGGCAGCGTGCTGCGCTGTCGTTGCATGGAAGCATGGTTGCGAGGCGATCGCGCAGCCACTGACACGCGTTCGATCTGTTCTGTGTTGGATTTGTCTATTTTGATTTCCGTTTCGGTCTAGCACAGAGGACGCCATTTACTACAACTAATTTGACACTGCATGCGGAGACAATTGATCGATGCATGTCTACGGTGATGGTACTATCGTATCGTTGTTGTCTAGACCGTCCGATCCAATATGGATGGGGGCAAGTCGGGGCCCCCGGGGAGGGAGTGGAAGATACTTTAGGGCATGTTATTATTGGTTTTTAGTTTTGACCGATGAATAGTAAGAATACAACTTGTAGGTAAGTTTGTAGAAAATGACACTTGTGTGTAATTTTAATTAATATAAATAAAGTCATTACAGTATGTATTATAATCAACTAGTAGATCCCATCTTAAAAAATCATTTACTGTAAAAAATAGTTTTTAGAAACCAATATAAACAAAACTTTAACACTGGGGTGCTTACGAAAACATATACTCCCTCTATTATAGCCGGGGATCCCGGGAGCTCACCGCGCCATGTCACTATTTTTTCGAAGAAGCTCTTCACTTTTTCTAGAATTACGTATGAATCCCGTAATTATATACGAGTCCTTATTTTTGATTTTTCTTACGTACGGACCCTTGCTTTTAGTTCTTCGCATATAGGTCTTTGTGACGCAGCTTAGTGCACTCTTTTACTTTGGTTTATGTTATAACTAGCGTGATATGGTGTCGTGTTTCTACAGTTATATAGTATATATATATATATATATATATATATATATATATATATATATATATATATGTGTGTGTGTGTGTGTGTGTGTGTGTGAGGTTCATTGGGTATCTTATATATACCTAAAGTGATAAAAATATTTCAAGTTTGTTTAGGTGGTATATTAGAGGTGGGTGTAACACACTTGGTAGTATTTTCTTATATATTAGTATATATATATATATATATATATATATATATATATATATATAGGAAAATACCTTCTACACCCATGTACACTAAAGTACTCCTTTATCACTTTAGGTACATTTGATAAATAAGTAAATGAGTTCATAATTTTTAGCGTATTTTGTAAATACCCTTATATACAAGGGAGTATGTCGAAAAATGTACATACCACTTAGAAAAATTGTTCATACCACATATATAGTCTTAAATACTTGTATACTATACGTACATACCCTCCGTTACGAGATACTCCCTACATTATACGATATAGGGTGTAACTACACACGGTGTAGAAATATATATATATATATATATATATATATATATATATATATATATATATATATATATATATATATATATATATATATTACATCGTCCCCTATTACGCCTGCGGGTTCCACGTGACGAGCGCCACGCCGCCGGCCAGCCGGCGCCGCCCGCCAGCGTGGCGAGGAATCTTCATACGGTCGGGTGGGTGGTTTTGAAAAAGCCCTTGTGTTTTCTCGAAATTACATACGTGTCCTTGGCTCTCAAAAAGTCCTGCCGGTTTTTAGCCCTCCAATTTGCGGATAGCCCCCACGGTTTTTGAAATTACGACGGTCCCCGTTTGTTTACGTCTGGTCCTTGTTTTTTGCGAAAACCCTTTGCCTTTTTCGAAAATACGTATTTTGCCTTCGATTTTTTTTTAAAAACTTCTCATGAATTATCGTCTCTTTTATTTTGGTACGTACGGTGGTTGGCGCGGCGTGGCGCCGCACCTATGAGGCTAGTATATATTACAAATTTACAATACGAATAGAGCCTAACACCTAGGAGTGCTTACGCAAACATACTATACATTAACGGCTATTGTTTGTTCTAAATCGGATCCAACGACGGCTGTGATTTTGGATTAGCTTCTGGCCCCTATATTTTTTTCCTCCCAGCGACAGAGTTTTGCATATATTCTACTTTCCTATCAGATCAGCATTGGATGAACTCGTCCAGTTTGGCTTCGAGGAAACTCGTGGGAAGCTTCACAGCACAACCGGTAACCGGAGACTTTTTTTGGCTGTTAATAGATAGTTTATATTGTAACGGATGATTTTAGGTTTTAACATAAGTGTTTATGTAAATAAATTAAATACCGTTAAATTGTTTTAAAAATAATAAAAAATAATTCTATTTATTTATTTAGAAAAATCATAGACCAAGAAAACGGTTGCCAACTGGCGCGCAAGCGCAGTATCTGCGGTTCTTTTTCTCGGATACGACGTGGAATCCGGTGGATCACCACGGTGTTTCCTTGCAACGGATCTCTGCATCTGCGACGCATTAAAAAGGGAGGCACGCGACGCAGATCGGATGCTTTCTTTGTTTAATTAAACAACATCTCTTACGTGCTCTGCTAGTAATCACGTGGCCGATCGATCGATCGATTTGGACAATCTTATATTCTTATGTCTTCGTGGGGAGTGATGTCGGATGCAACTGTTATCTATGTGCAACCGTGAATTGTGCTCGTTGTCACGTACGCTTTCGTCGTAATTGCGACAATGTTTTACTTTACTCTGCTGTTGCTAGGACCGTTCACTGCTAAAAAAACTTAATACCGGACGTCTTATTATAGAGGTTAACTAAAACCGTTGAGTGTCAAATACAATCACAAACAATTTTAGTTTAGAGACCATCTATATTACCGCTAGCATTAAAATTATCTGTGAAGAGGTAATATCACAGACGGTGTTCAATACGAATCGTCTGTGGTATTACTAAATAATATAGATGGTTTTGTCTTAAAACCATCTGTGATGCTTCACGGATGATTTGTATTTAAAACCATTTGTGATAATTAAGTCATCACAGACGGTTTGTATTAAAAATCATCTATGATAATTTTACTTATTAATTGTAGACTCGACATTCACAACTCTGTCTTAAATTGCAAATCTGTTCTCACGGGCTACTTCTTCGAGGAGGTGAGGCTTTAAAGCCATTTGGTGAAAGGAGACCATAGGAAAAGTGATTGTAAATCCTTTTGTTCTTGATTATCTATAGTTAGTAATTTATTTCTAATTGTATTACATTATAGATCTAGCTTAGTAAAAGGAGAATTAAATATGGTTTAGATCTACTTTGATGTAGAGGGAGATTATTTACATCTAGCATGTTTTAGGGCTTAGCCAATTTGTAGTCTATTTGTACTTAATTCAATTTAATTAATCATTCTTGCTACATATAGCTACTTTATATCATATATAGCTAGTATACTAACTAATTAATTCAATATTTAATACTAAATTGTTATATGCATAGCGTAGGACCGAAACTGGATGTACAGAACCATGTTAGTGAAGAATACATTAATGGCGTGTCTGCTTTTACAAGAACTACCGATTAGGATATGTTGAATAAGGGGGGAGTGAAATATTTGTAGTGTCTATTCATTTAGTACGAGTAATTCTATATAATACTTCATAGTAATGCCTCTCGAACTAACAAATTCTATTTTTGTAGTGTCACTAGCAGCCGCCCGAGCAACACCTATGGATGCTATATTTGCCATAACATGGAACCACTCCTCGATTCCGCAAAGATCAATGATCCTCAGGTTTGTCAATCTTGCAATAATTATTTCATATTTACCAATTTATATGTATGCACGACTTTGATCTTCCTATTGGCAGATTGCGACCATCGCTATAACTGCGTTGGAACAGGCCGAGCTCCAAAAAATTCAAGAACAATATGCGTACTTCTTGATGTCTCATGTCATAAACAAAGATGAGAAGTTTCACAATGTAGAATGAATTTAATTGGAATAAAATTGAACTTAATTGTACATGTGTGTATTTGTTCATGGATAGCTAATTTATTTCATTTGGGTTAATTTATTTGTGAAATATATGTTCTTATTTTTGAAATGAATGTGAATTGGATATATATATATATATATATATGTACTTATTGTATTTCTGCTTGTTTCAGATGGTATGACTAGTATTTCCTAAGGCTAGCCAATAAACAGAAATAGATTTAGCAATACAAAGAAATATCACGAATGATTTCATGTACAAACCGTCTGTAATACACATATATCACAGGCGCTTTCATCTACAAACTGTCTGCGATACATTAGATATTATAGACGATTTCAACTACAAATCATCTATGATAGTTTACCGTCTGTGATACATCAGCTATCATAGACTGCTTCTACTACAAACCATCTGTGATAGTTAACTATCATACATGGTTATGAGTTAATAACTGTTTGTGATAGTATGTATCACATATGGTTAGAAAACTGTCGGTGATGATCTCATGTCATTACTGATCCATAAACTCAGATGACTCATGAAACAGTCTGTGATAATGTTTTTGAACCTAATGACTTTTTTCCCCTGTAGTAGTGGTTTCTTGTAACTATTTCTCCTCTGGTGATGAATTGGCAGGTTTTAATGTGCTTGTCTCATGGTTTGGCTATCATGCATGATCCTAAAGTGTTCAGTTCCGATCGAGCAGCCACATATTGTAATGTTTGGACGACGGCAGGTGGGTATGAATGAATACAAGTAAGTTAACCTGGTTTTGCATGGCAATTTCTTGTGCCAACAAACATTGGAACAGAAGCGGTCAACTCGATCGGTCCTGGGGTACGCACAACTTGATCATTTGCTGAGGTATACCGTCTCCAGCTTTCTACCTATACACGTAAGTCCTAGTGACACGTAATTCTTATGTTATTTTTCTCAGGTAACACATGGAATTAGTATAAGGACGACGAGACATTGCGAAGAAATTGGGGTCTAGATCGCACATGACAAAGACAGATTAATTTGTCGACACACTGTCTAAGGTAGAAAATAGAGGCATGCACGCAATGTAATCAGCTTGGAAAGTGCAGGGGAAGAAAAGGACGCCAAGAATGAAGACCAGGGGTGGAGCCAAGTATTGACCATAGGGGCCAAGCTAAGTAGATGACATCAATGGTAGTAGGAGACTTAAATCTAATTAACTATTACTGATAGAGGGTGTCCGATCTTTCTGATGTAGAATTGACAATAACTTGTGCGTAAGATTAATGAACAACAGTTGATCTCCCGCTGCTAATACAATGAGCTTGCAATTATTTAATTTACCTAATCATACGTGTGATATTCTCCACGGACTACCGAGTGAAGAACATGGTTCTCTCAATTCCTAGCGAGAAGACATAACGATCCTTGGAAGAAAAAAAATGCCCAATTCCCCCTCTAGATGTGGCTGTGCCAAATCAACTAAGAAGGACAAGTGAGAACGATAGTAGATGCAATTTGCAATCTAAAAATATTATCAAAAGTGGTCTGAAAATTAAATAAGATGCACCCCTTAGCTAAGACATCTAAACAAGACTTGGACTTCTATATGAACAAGAAAAGGAAACCTAAATTTATAATCGTCGGTTTGTTTTCGAGACTGCGATATAATCATGAGATTTTTAAGGCCAGCATCCTATCCATTGCGTATGCCTTTAAATTAGCTTTCCAACGAGCATAAGAACTCTCAAATCGGACTCTATTTGTGAAAGTTATGGACGTTTTAATGTTGCTCTTGCTAGCACCTGATCCATATTAACTTCAAATCTTCAAATCTTTGCTTTTCTTACTTGCTTTTCTTGTTTGGGTGGCTTTGATATCCATGCGAAACAAGAAAAGAAAACCTTCTCAACTTTTGAAAAGCCATGGTATGTTAAGATATCACCAACAAGTGCCATGTAATCTACAGACTTCTTATGTTTAGCAACTCTTGCGCGTCTCTCTAGACAGTCCATGCAACATCTAATCAAATTATCAGAACTTTGTGTAGAACGCTCCAAATCATATGCCGTTTGTTGTGTTGGAAAATAGATTTGATGATCTTTTCATTTATATATACTGTACGCACTTTTTCAAATAATTCACACATGAACAATGCTCCCTCATGTGGCACCACTTCCAAGCCTCTCGCTAGTCCCGTCATAGTGTAGTACACGCCAAACGACAATATGCAACAATAGTACCGCCATGAACCTTCTCCCTGAAACCTAACAACAAGTAACAACTCGCTATTAGGTAGTATAAAATTCTCATTAAAATTAAAAGAGAATTCAGTGAGGAAAATTTCACCTGTTCTTAATTAATTTAGCTCATGCCCTTATCATCGGTCCTTTATATGCACCATTTATATTATCGTCCTGAATTGAGCTTGTAACATTTTGAATCACATGATCAAATCAATGTGAGAGATCGAATTGAATTTTTTTTACATGTAATGCTTATCAAAATATAGAAACATATGTCTAGAAAAAATACAAAAGAAAATTATATGTCTATTTTTCGCATGCAAAACTACATCTCCGTTGCCCTGAACTTATCAAACAGACCTCAACGTTTCTTTATAATTTATATCCCCTCTAGTTACAAAGAGTGATTTTTTTGGATACATGTAGCAAGCCTTAGTTATCGACATATTTTGTATTTAGATTGGAGGCATAAAAAAAATATATATAGATTTATCTTAAAAAGTACTTTCATAACATTATAATAATTTTATTAGGCTTTATTGATATTATAATGAAATTTTTGGTCAAAATCGTGTTTTAGGACATATATATATATATATTATATACATATACACCCGAGAGTGTGTGTATATATAATACTAACTACTGCCAGGTGTATTTACTCCTGCTCCATCTATGTGCGCTCATCTGAGCCTAACGGGGTTGGAATCCATGGATGTGACCGAGACCTGATCCGATACCTTGTGAGACAACCCAAAAATTTCAGAAATTTTGAATTTTCCTGAATTTTGGTTGAATTAGAGTTTTTTTCCCAATCGATAATTCCCAAGCTATTTCTGCTTTCCCTTTTCGGTCATTTCCATTTTCTCCCTGTGTTGGCGCCTTACCTCTTCCTGCCTGCTCCCATGTGCCCAGCACCACCTGGCCTCACACCGTTCGCTGCCGCTGCCAGCTCCCACACACCACCTCGCCGTCGCCAATCGTTAGCGCTCGCTCAGCCCTCCTCCAGCTCGCTGACCGCACCATTAAAGGTGTCCCATTGCCGCTTGGCCACACGCCATGCCATGCACCACTGACCGCATTGCCGTTCGATTTGTGCACCACTTGGTTGATGCGTGTCCGCGCTTTGGCCACATTGCTCGCAAGCCCACTTGCACCAAAGGAGTGCGCTATGACTGAGGCGACACCACAACCATTAGCCTCGCCACTAGTGCCGCTAAAGTCTCCCGCTCACCACCTCCACCATCCACACGCCACCACCACTATGAGCGAGCCACTGCTCCCACCACATCCTGTGACCTTTAAAGCTATGCGAAACTCATCATTAGCTTCCATTAGCACTCAATTCCATGCCCAAGTCACCCCTCCCAGTTCTGGCCAAAGCATCGATGGCACCACCATGACCTCGTCGGTGAGCCCCAAATTGCAATCTCTCAATACCCTTAGTCAAAATCAAATTCACTTCACCCATGGCATCGCCTAGACCTCCCAATACCAATCCCAACCACGACATGATCTCTTGTAGCCTCTAGGTCACCGGTGATGTGTACAGCCGCCACCCAAGCCATGCCACGATAGGTAGCCACCTACAAGCCAAGTAAGCCAAAACCACCACCACCGGTAGCCTCCTCATCCATCATAGATGCTTAGAATTCCTTGAGCCTTACCGAAATCTCAACAAAATGTCACCATGCCATGGGCATATTCCGACGAGCTCCTACAGTCGCTAGACCTCAACAATGATTCCCGAACCTTGTCAAAGCCAAAACTGGAACTCCTAGAGCCCATTGATCATAAACGCACTATCGCTTGCCAGCAAAGACCATCACCGGAGTCCAATGTCACTCGTTACCAAGTCCCCTGCTCATGCCCCATGGCGTCAAGCTGAGTTGAGCCAAAGCAAGCTCAACCTAGTGGGCCACGCACATGGGCCAACTTGACAGGCCAAAGGCCAGAAAAACACGTGGGTCAAACCCAAAAGCCAAACCCATCACTATTCAAGTCCAACCCGTTACTATTCTAACTTGGTCCAATACTGGTTAGCACGATCCATAACCAATAGTAATCAGGTTCAATATTGTTCACCAAACCCGATCCATTTGAAATAGTCTCAACCTGTTACTATTCATCTTGCTCATTACTGTTCATCTAAAACCTGTTAGGTAAGTTTATATTCATTTCGACCACTTCGAACCCATCTAAACTATTTTCTACTCTGTTTGACCTAACCAAGCACCACTTAAACCCTATTCACCAAACCTATTTTCTTTTATATCCTTTCTAGATAGTTTATTGCATTTTGTTCACAACTTGCATTCTGGAAAGAAGGAACTTATTTATATTTGTTCTTTTGCGCTAGCATCTGAATTTGACTAGCTAGCCAATGGAAATGCTACTAGAGCAATTAAGGAGAATGGTGTAAACTTGAAGCCTACAAAGAAATGATCAAGACCTTAGATGAAAAGGCAAGTCACATGTTTTGATCATATTGATCCTCATATTTATTAATATCAGCACTTTCATTATTGTTATTTGTACATTGTTATTTATTTAAATAATAATTTAGAATAATACGATAATTAGCTAAGTCCTTCTACTGAAAAAGCTATGTTTTACTTGAAGGCCATATTCACCTTGATAGCCTAAATAATAATAAATTAATGTATAATTATTCATCGTTAGATTATAATAAAATGTTTTACACTACTAAGTTGATTTGGCATTTCACTGATAAATTTTAAAATGGTACTAGGGTTAAGGATGACTCGTGGAAAATCTATAGATGGTTGGAGTCTATGACCTTACCTTAGGGTGGAGACTTTGGTATGAATTGGTGGTTCAGTGCTAATGCACTAGGTTTGTGACTGGTTGGCTCACTTGTGAAAAATAAGGATTACAACCTGATGCTAAGTAAAGGACACAATCACTCAACCACAAGTTTTGACTTGTTAGACCTTGTTTATTAGCTACTCGATTCGATTGAATATCTATAGAAGGGTTAGCGTTTCCAGTGGTTGGAATGGCCGATGTACACTGGGGTGGTATGGAAGCAGTATCTTCCATATTTAACAATGGTAGGTCCACCCAGAATCGGTTCATGGTTTCCATTTTGGTTAGTGGATTATTGACAATTGGTGGCCATGAGCCAACCAAGTAGAAGCTATAAAGAGGAGAGTAGTGAATGACCTTGTTATCTCAACTCACTTGCACGCTAACATGTTACATGTCTATAGCTTGACATTAAAAGTCTAACATATCTTATGGTAAATTGGGCAACTCTGCAGAGTATAATAAATGGTATTCGAATATACCGTGCTCCCGGTTAATGGAATTATGATTCATGGGTGATTCCAGCAACAAGACATAAGTAGAATTTGGTGGATTTTGATATGAAAATTATGGATGACAAACCCCCTTGATAATTAAGTATTGTTTTACTATTTTAAAAATGGCAAACTTCTTGGCCTTGTTCTAAAAAATGGGGTTGTTATAGAATGGTATCAGAGCAGGGTTGACTGTAGGTTGTAACCCTAATTATAGATTTGGTTTTGATAATAATACGAGTTCTACAAAATTCTAATTTCTCATGTAAAAGAAGTGCAAAAACTATTAGTATAATTGATATATCGTATTTTCTATATCTATCTCATCTCTCTTAGGCTTGCGTTAAAAGTTTTCCTTTCGATTTTGTCAAAATCTCTAAAACTCGTGTAGCCGCTTAGACTGATTTCTTGTTGCAGGTATTGACCAAATGGAACAAAAACTAACCTCAGTAGAAGTAATACTAAGGATGGTGTCGAGAAGAATAGTGTGAGTACCCTGACTAAAACTTTTGCTCTCGAAGAGTTATAAAGTCACCGCTAGAGTAGTTAGTTAATAATACTCATTTGTTTTTTGTGGTGCTACAGGTAAAACCACTTGAGTAAACAAAGTTCTTTTGATTGTATTAATAGCCAAATAGCACTATCAACATGTTAGGTTGTTATATAAGCAATTTGTGTAAAACTATTCCTAATTTGAAATAAAGACTATATTGGAAGATTTCTCCTGCTACCCTATTTCGTCTCGATCCTTACCTATATCATTCTATTCTTATTCTTTCTTTGCCTATGACATTCTAAACCACTAAGAAAGTAAATGCTAATTCCTGATTGCAATAAGTAGATTGATCTATACCCATGGAGTCATAAGAAAAGAAAGTAGACAAACCCATAAGGGATATGTATAAGAAGTGATGAATAAACATGAATATTATTGGATTCATGTTGATCATTAGGAGGAATTAGTAGTGTGAAATTTGGATGGATAATTGGTGAAATTTATTGGATTGGATTGACTAGATAGATGGATAAATAAACTTTTGGAGAGATAGGGGAAGCGATAATAATTATTAGATTGTGGCCTTGATAAATGATATAATTCTTGATGGATTGTTACAATTGTGAAATAATTTGGAAATAAAATAGTGGGAAACATAGTTGATTTCTGAATGAGTAGGTCTTGATTATGATTTAATGGCCAAAAGTATTGGATTATTAAGAGATCTTGATACAAATGATGATGGTGGACTTAAAGTAAGAATGTTGAATTATCACTAGGATGTATGGTTGAATAATGGTAGATATTACATCTAAGATAAGATTTTTAAATTCATGATGGAAGTTGAGATTTATGTGAGATTTAGGTAACAATGATTTGATTAAAGGAGTTATAGATGGTACAATGGGAAGCATATGTTTGGCAGATTGGATAAATAGTAATACCTATTAATTGAAATTTTAGATGGTAGTGATACCATGACTAAGTGATGAAGGATGATATCACAGACATAATTAGTAACAAATACAAGTATTGATAGAATTAGCAGTTGATGACAAGTACTACATGAAGTTCACCCTAAACAAAGGACAAGACTTAAGAAGAGGAATCAGAATTGCAGCAAATTTTATTTTTTCAGCCTATTCTCTGCTGGATGAATCTTGAGGATGAGATTCTTTTTAAGGGGTGTAGTTTGAGACAACTCAAAAATTTCAAAAAAAATTGAATTTTCTTGAATTTTCGTTAAATTTGAGTTTCTTTCCCAATTCGAATTTTCGTTAAATTTGAGTTTCTTTCCCAATTTGGTAATTCCCAAGCTATTTTCGCTTTTCCCTTTTGACCATTCCTATTTTCTCCCTATATTGGCACCTCCCCTCTTCCTTCCTTCACCCTGTGCCCAATGCCACCCAGCCTCACACCATTTGCCACTGCTGCTACTAACTTGCGCACCACCTCACCGTGGCCAGTCGTCCATGCTCGCTCGCCTCCTCTAGCTCGTCGACCACGCTATTAAAGTCATCCCATCACCGCCGGCCACACACCATGCCATGCCGTCGCTGGCTGCAATGCTGTCCGATTCACACAGCATGGCCGATGCTCGCATGCCCACTTGCATCAAAGGAGTGCATTGTGACCGAGGTGACATCGTGACCATCAGCCTCGCCACCAGTGCCGCTGAAGTCTCCTGTTCGCCACCTCTGCCATCCACGTGCCACCACTGCTGTGAGCGAGCAACTACTCCTACCGCCTCCCATGACCTTTAAAGTTGTAGTAACCTCGCCATTAGCTTCCATTAGCATTCAGTTTAATGCCCAAGTAAGTCGCCCCTCCCAGCTTTAGCCAAAGCGTCACCTCCGCCACCGTGACCTTGCTAGTGAGCCCTAAATTGCAATCTCTCAATACCCTTAGGCAAAATCAAATTCACTTCACCCATGGCACCGCTTGGACATCCCAATCCCAACCTTGACCACACCATGCTTTTCTATAGCCTCTAGGTTGCTGACGACATGCACAACCGACACCCAAACCATGCCACCGTGGGCAACCATCTACAACCCGAGTAAGCCAAAACCACCACCACCAGCAGCCTTCTCATTCATCATAGATGCTTAGAATCCCTTGAGCCTTGCCAAAACCTCAACAGAATACCGCCGTGCCATGGGCATACTCTGGCAAGCTCTTGCGGTCATAGACCTTACTGGTGCTTCCCGAACCTTGCGAAGGCCAAAAATGGAACTCCTAGAGCCCATTGATCCTAAATGCATTGGCACTTGCCGTCGAAGACCATCCAATTTCGCTCACCACCGTGTCCCCAGCTCGGGTGCCATAGCACCAAGCTAAGCTGAGCCGAAGAAGGCTCAAGCCTAGTAGGCTATGTACACGGGCCAACTCGGCTAGCCCAAGGATAGAAAAACACATGGGCCAAACCCATCACTAATTAAGTCTACCCCATTACTATTCTAAACCGATCCAATATTGTTCAGCCCGATCCATAACCAATAGTAAATAGGTTCAGTACAATTCACCAAACCCGATCCATTAGGAATAGTGTCAACCTTATACTACTCATCCAGCCCATTACTATTTATCCAAAACCCATTAGGCAAGTTTATATCACTTTCGACCACTTCGAACCCATCTAAACCATTTTCAACTTTGTTTGATCCAACCAAGCATCGCTTAAACCCTGTTCACCAAACTCATTTTGTTTTATATCCTTTTCGGATACTTTATTGCATTTTGTTCGTAGCTTGCATTCTACAAAGCAAGAACTTACTTGTATTTGTTCTTTTGCGTTAGCATCTAGATTCGACCAGTTAGCCAACGGAGAAGCTAATAGAGCAATTAAGGTGGATAGTGTAAACCCGAAGTGTCAAGACCCAAATAAGCAAATCCGAACTCTTTGTGTATGCTGCACTAGTTCTGGATCACATTAGTGCACACAGTGAAAACACAGATGGAATATCAATTACGGTCATGATTAATTAATTAATACTCAAATATTATTAATTATTAGAGTAGTGACCTTATGGCGAAGCTTGCAATAGTAGCTTGAAGGACTTTAACAAAAACTAGCAGAGAAAAATAAAGATAAGTGCAGTGGCTATTCGATATGCCCACATGCTATCGACTAGGGAGTCAAGTCCTACTTCGACAAGTCGTCAAAGAATTCTCTTCCCAGTACCTTTGGCCTATACAACTCTTCTTCAACAACTGAGAAAATATGGATATAGCTGTGAGTATATAAAGTATCCAGAAAGTTATTTGTAACAAGATACAATATACAATGATGCAAGGCTATGAAAGAATGGCTGAGTAGTTATTTTGTAGAAAGCAATAGTTTAAAATAAATACAATAAATAGATTGACAACAAACTCTAAAAATGAATAATAAATAAATAATCAAAGAAATTGAGTAACCAAAAGTGAACTGAGCATTCATCCAATGAACCACCCGTTAACTAACCATTTACATAATGAGCCACTAGTGAACTAACCATTCACTTCCCAAACTTAACCCAACCAGGTTTTTACGAAATCTCTACCCCTCGTGTGAAATCACCGAGCATTGTCCATAACCAGGGACATTTCTATTTGAATAGTTTTACACTATACAGAGATTATATAACTTTACCCACAAGAGATAATAAACTCGCCATGCTGGCCAATACACGCTTCATTGGGCGTGCAACTAAGTGATTATCAAAAGGCCTTTATAATTCTCATTCTCAAGTTGATCACACACGCTAAGGTTTCGCTACCGAGTAGGTTAACCACCTAGTCGGAAAAGCCTCCTCTTGAGCCATGTGAAAGATTACCCATAAATGAATTAACCATCCATATTTCTCAACGATGAAATCAAAGTTGAAACATTACAAATTAATTAATTAGATCTATGCCATACTAGACATGTGGTTGTACGATAAGGCTTAGATCAATAGCATACAAAGTTAAGTTCTTAGACATTACCTAGGCGAAGCATCCATATCCCAATAATGTTGATCACATTTCCCCTTTTACAGCATGATCACTCGCCCAAGTGAAAATTATTTTGTACAACTAGCACCAATGACACTATCCATGTCATGATACATAAGAGTTTTATAACTGTGGCTGACCATCACGATTTAATATCTCATTAAGTCAAAATTAATTAATTAATCAACATGTAATGATAAGTCCAACGTACTATAAGCTTGACTAAGCATACTAAATGCACAACCCAAGTGGATAGTAGTATTGCATCACTAGATAATTATCCATCCTATAGTGACAATATAGTCATGGCATTCAAATTAACAAGTGAGGGATTAATCAAATTTGGTCGATAACTATCAGTTACAAAGGTTTATATTAAATTAGCAATGCATAATAATTTAAAATAAAATAATAAATGATAGATTTGAAACAATAGATTTAACATGATCAAAGGATATGACTAGCCTTGGTTTTGCTCAGTTACCACGTCTTGGTCTTCAGTTCCTACTTCTACTCATTCGAACATGTTATCTAATGAGAGATAAAGCGAACGAAACATAAATAAATTGAAACAAAATCCAAATAAAATTCAAAAACTACAAAACCAAAACCAAAGATAGAGCTTAATCTTAGATGAATTTAGAAAAAAAAATTGGATCAATTGAAGGACGGAGAAGAACGGGCTCTTAGAAGATTTAAATCTAAGAAAAGGAAAAAAAATACTATTTCGCTTTTTTGAAATTATTTATCTAAATAAAATATGGATTTATGACGTTAGTAGGGATTTTAATTTTTCCAAATTATTTTTCTAAAAAAATTAGCTTCAGGGACCAACAAGTGGGCCCATCGGTTCATGGACCGGGTTTATAGAAAAATGCTGGTCCACTGTGGACTTAGTGCATGGAACATGTTCTGAAATGCGGGGTCTATATGTCATACACATGGTTCATAGTGGACCAAGTCCACAAAAGACTAGGCTTAGGTCTTGGGTTGCACTGACGTGGCACGCTAACAGGGCATGACATGGCGGACCTAAGGCCGACGTGGATGACTACATGGCACTAACGGGTCGGATGACGTGGCTAAGCAGTGTGGTGCGGTGCGGTGAGGTGGCATCTTAGGGTGTATGCGGAACTGGTGTGGAGGAATTCATGCAATGATGTGGCTATGACACCAATAGTGAAGACTACAGCCAAGTTCCTTCGGCGAACTTTTTTGGCAAAGTCGTCACCAGCGGTTGGGAACATCTATGGTTTCTCAGCTTGGTGAAATCGAACACACAAACAACACCGAACTCAACTCCACACTCTCTAGGACCAAAGGACGAAGTAGTTGACCGGTGGTGTAGGAGTAGTGGTGGAGCAGATCGGGCTTTGGCAAATTAGGAGCTCAAGCGGCCATGCACGAAGAGGATAGAGGGAGACTCAGCGAAACTAAGGGAAAGGTCGGCAGGGTTGTAAGCTCACCGATGCGCAAGCTATTGCTCACCGATGTTGAGCGAAAGATGGTGGCGGCTTGAGCTTAGCTCCCGGTATGAAGACTGTTAGAATTAATTTTGATGATTTGGCTATGGTCGAAATCATCATGGCCGGAGTGGCCGTGGTTGAAGTCACCATGGTTGGAGAGACCATAGTCAGAGAAACCATGGTCGAAGTGACTGTGGTCGGAAAGACTGTGGTTGGAGAGACCATGGTCGAAGTAACCACGGTTGGAGAAACCATAGTCGGAGTGACCATGGTCGGAAAGACTGTGGTCAGAGAAACCATGGTCGAAGTAACCACAGTTGGAGAAACCATGGTCGGAGTGACCGTGGTCGGAAAGACTGTGGTCGGAGAAACCATGGTCAGAGTGGCCGTGGTCGGAA
Source organism: Bonia amplexicaulis (assembly GCA_036346245.1). Lineage (NCBI taxonomy): Eukaryota > Viridiplantae > Streptophyta > Magnoliopsida > Poales > Poaceae > Bonia > Bonia amplexicaulis. The sequence goes on from CM070750.1 coordinate 8,925,135, forward strand.
AGACTGTGGTCAGAGAGACCATGGTCGAAGTGACCGTGGCCAGAGTAGCCGTGGTCGGAGTAACCATGGTCAGACAATGGCTATGGTTGTGGCTCTTGTAAGTAGTCAGTTACAACTACGTTGTGTGTAGTCAGAACGACCACCGTCGTAGCGCTTATGTAAGTGGTCGGTTACGACCACGTTGTGTGTGGTCATAACGACCAGCACCGAAATCGTTAGCACCATGGTCGTGGCACTTGTATGTGGCCGTACTCGATAGTCGATAGTCGACAGTCGTGGTCGATAGTCAATAGTCGACGATCGTGGTTGATAGTCGATAATCGATGGTCGACAGTCGTAGTCGTGAGTCATGGTCGGTAGTCATTAGTGCATACTCGGAGGAGTATCGTGGTCATCATACTCAGGCGAGTATCGTGGACGTTATACTCGGTGGAGTACTGTGGACGTCATATATAGAGGAGTACAGTGGACGCCATACTCATAAGAGTATTGAAGCACTTGGAGGACTCGAAACTTGTGTGCATAGTCGGTTACGACCACATTGTGTGTTATCGTAACAGGGTGCCTGTGTGAGTGGTTGGTTACGACCACGTTGTGAGTGGTCGTAACGACTAGCGTCGTAGTGTCTGCGTGCGTTGTCAGTTACGATCACATTTTTTTGATCGTAACGACCAAAGTCATAGTCGTTGGCGTGTCCGTGGTCGAAGCTACAATGCGGTGGTCAAAGAAAAGGCGAGGATGAAGTCAGCGGTCATGGTCGTATGTCAACCACTATAGCAATTGGTAGCAGGCATCAGCACAGGTGGTCATGGGTGATGCAGGTCGTCCTCAGTCGGCTACCTACCCGGTATGGACAGCGCATTTGCCGACGTGAGAAAGAGAACGAGGTGCATCTGCTTCTCACCAAGGCTAAGTGGGAGACTCGGTCATCAAAGCGAGAAGTAAAGGGGTTCTCCGACAGCTCTAGCAGCAGTAGTGGTGGAGGAAAGTTTGACAAAATCAAGGTGCGCTGCTACAACTGCCAAGAGTATGGGCACTTTGCTAAGGGGTGTTGCGAACCGAAGAAGGAGGTGGCTCTTCTTGCTGCAGCAGATGCAGAGGACATGCCAACATTGTTCTAAGGCCAACCTTGAAATTGTTTGAGCACGTAGGAGGTGTGTCACATACGTGCGCAGTTGTGTGTCATGGTCGTGCATGAAGGTGAGTCAGTGCACGATGCATGTGAGTGTGAGTGTCTCTGTAGTTGTGTGTCCAGAGCACTCGTGTGTATTCCTGTGTTAGCTGTGTCCACAGGAAAGCCTGAGTAATCAGGAGAGTGTAAGCTCTGATGAGAGTCTCCGCCGCTGTTAAGTTGTGTCACCGGCGAAAGACAATTGGAGCTCGGGTTGTGATCGAAATCGTCGGTAAGGTGTGTCACCGGCAGTAAAGATGTGAAGAAAGCTGGTAAGTTGTGACACCGGCAGAAGGCAAGACTCCCTAAGATGCGTCAGGAGATCGGACTTCGACTTGTGAGCCAAAGCATCAAGATTAAGGGGGAGAATGTTGAAATTAATCTTGATGATTTGTCCATGATCGCATCAAGATTAAGGGGAGAATGTTGGAATTAATCTTGATGATTTGTCAATGATCGAAGTCACCATGGCTAGAGTGGCCGTGGTCGAAGTCACCATGGCTGGAGTGGCCGTGGTCGAAGTCTCCATGGTCGAAGTGACCATGGTTGGAGAAACCATGGTCGGATTGACCGTGGTCGGAAAGACTGTGGTTGGAGAGACCATGGTCGAAGTGACCGTGGTCGGACATTGTGTGTGGTCGTAATGACCACCGTCGTAGCGCTCTTGTAAGTGGTTGTTGCGACCATGTTGTGTGTGATCGTAATGACCAGCGTCGAAGTCTCTAGCGCCGTGGTCATGGTGCCTGTATGTGGTCGTACTCGATAGTCGACGGCTGTGGTCGATAGTCGATAGTCGACGGTCGTGGTCGATGGTCAACAGTTGTAGTCGTGAGTCATGGTTGGTAGTCATCAGTGCATACTTGGAGGAGTACCACGATCGTCATACTCAGACGAGTACCGTGGACGTTATACCTGGTGGAGTACTGTGGACGTCATACTCGGAGGAGTACAGTGGACACCATACTCGTAAGAGTACTGAAACACTCGGAGGACTCGAAGCCTGTGTGCGTAGTTGACCCACAGATACATCTGGAAATCCTCTACAACTTTTCTTTTGGGAAGACCCGAGAAAAATTCGTTTATAGATCAAAGCGGCGAGACAAGCAGCAGCTAAATTGATCTAAAAGCGATCGTCGTCTAATCTCTAATCGGGCATTTGATCTATTATCTACCAACAAATTCTGTGCCAAGAACCTTAATTAATCCTTAAAAGAGAGGATTTGGGATGAGGAAAATTACCTAGGTGAAGATTTTCCCAAAATTTTCCTCCTCTTCTTCTTCTTCTTCTTCTTCTTTCTCCTCTTCTTCTCCTTCTCCTTCTTCTCCAATGGCGGCTCTAGGGCAGCAAAAGGGAGGGGAGGCGCCAAGGGGCTGGGGGCGGCCAAAGGGTGGGGAGGGTGGGAGGCCAAGGGAGGGTTTATAAAGGGGTGTTAGGGTTTGGGAGGGTGCGGGCCTCATTTGGGCTTCTTGGCCCAAAGCGGTGGCCCACCCTCCGGACAACCAAAACATCCAAATTAAATATTTTAATTTATTTAATTCATTTACAAAGTTCTACAATTCATATCTTTCCTTCCGTAATTCTTCGAAAAACCACGACTCATGATTGTTTTAAAAACTTACGTCGTAACGACGTTCGGGATATTACAAATTAGTTATGCACTCTTAATTTTGAGAGTACCTTGCAACAAATAGGATAGACGAAATATTAGTGCGAAGATTGATAATGACAGCAACATACTACAAGTCAGTGATTACATACGTGTAACTACATACGGATACTTATTAATTACCGATAATTTGATTACCCATCCTAAAAAAATTATGAGCCATTCCTTACCGTCATCCTTAACACTTAATTACTACGACCTACTTACTTCATAATACAAGCTACATTAATCACGACTAACTTAATAACACTAATTGACTAAGATTCTTGGAATAACGTCGAAGCATACGATAAAAATTACGCCTTTTGGGAGAAGCAATCAACACCGCCGCGTCCTTAAAGAGCTATGCACTGGCGTCTCAAAGTAATGAGCTACACACTCCTAATTTTGAGTGACAACTGCGCCAATGAGGCTTTGCGATGAGCGACTGAGATGAGCAACAACGAACTGCGAGAGGTTCATATTTATGGCCCGGCGAAAAGTGAACCCGGTACGCTCACCCCGTACATTGAGGATACATTGTCACAAGTAGCACTTCGAGTGAGGGGGTGACATGCTAACACTGATAAATGTGCAAATAAGGGAGTGGGCGAGGGGGGATGACACAGACACAATGACATTACTACGAGCGAGGAGGCGCAGGGGTTACGATACACACAGAGTGACAATTGTATAAACGACATAGCAGAAAAGAACATATAGCATGATTGGGCCGACACATGCGCGAAGCATAAAGGTCAGCCACTTGAAAAGATGCTTAAGCATCGTTAAATTTATGATTAAATTAACCCAAATAAATGTGGTAAATTCAGACCGAATAAAATTACCAAAAAAATTACACAACAACTATGACTATGTCGGGAAGCTTCAAATAAAATTTTGTATTTTTTAGAGCCCGTTTGCTATATGTAAAAACTCGTAAAAATATCAAAATTGTATGAATTTTTAAGCAACATTCACAATGGATACAATTACCCAAATATTACAATGTGAGATACGTTGTGTCGGGAGGTAATACATAAATTTTCGTAATTTTTTGAGCTCATTTGATATATCACGACAGGCTTGCCTGCCATCCCCCATCGGGCGGCAGGCTATTTGCCATCTGCTGGCGGGGCGGCAGGCGTCTGCCACTAGCGGTCTCGCTACGTGTCACCTCGTCGACGCTGCCACCCACCCACCGGACGGTAGAAGTGTCATTTTTGTAAATACGGTGCACATACGGCTAGTTTTGCAAATATCGTACGCCACAGTGCCAAATCCGGCTTTGTCTCTAAATACTTCGGCTACATATATACTAATGTGTATGTAAGTTAAGCATTATTATTCTTGTATACTAAAGGTCAGATATTCAAATCCATCAACTTACATTGGTGCGTGCACTTGTTTACGTTGGATGATATATATTGTCTAACATAGCTAGCTACGTAATATACTATAGCCACCAACTTAGTGTAGACAAGCCTTTGGTTCAACAAGTGGTGCTAGCTACAACATGCAAGCACGCAACGCGACCATTCGAGGCATATTATCTTTGGTTTCGTCTTATGATTTATGCTTATGGTTTAGAGTTTTTGACTGTATATATAACAGAAACTCATATATAGTTTTGATCGATATAAATAAAATCGCTATACTGTGTACAATAATTAATTTATAGATTACGTCTTAACAAAATACTTTGTTTAAAAAGTAGTTACCGTATAAGAACAAGAAAAACGAGTTTTAGAGAGGCCTGAGAACACTCAACAATCTACGGTTCATCTGGACATCGCCTGTTGTAATACTGAATCGCTTATCGTTTTTGCTCCTCAAGCACAGATCAAGATAGCCGATCACAATCAGAATAGCAGTAAATTAATGGCTACTTCACCTCGGCTGCTTAATTAGATGCTCGTAGATACCATCTCTCCTTAATAGTTAGCCTAATTGAGATCAGTGGTGGAACCTGAAACAGCAGTAGTAGATTACATGGTAACTATGGTGGTAATTGATTTGGTGTCAATAATGTGACAAATGCTGGGTACGTGTTTCCCTCCAAAAACCAAAAAAAAAAAAATGATGGGTACGTATGTACAACTAGCCACGAATCCTCAGCGGGTGAGCCCATGCACGGCCTATTGGCTGAAAGCTCGGCCCACGATATACAAATAGGCCCAACAAGTTGGATCGCTTACAACTTAGGCGTGATTTGGATACAGGTAGGAATGGGATTGGAATATAACGTGGGACTTAAGGTAGTGTTTGGATTGGGGACTTGGTGGGATGGGATAGCTCCATCCTAGGTATGTGGGATAGGATAATCTCACTTTTAGTTTGGTTGTAAGGATAGGTTAATCCCTGTTTTTTGTTTGGATGGAGTTGTTTGGATGGAGGGATAGAATGGGATCTAGTAATCCCAGCTCTTGTTTGGATCAAGGAATGAAGTGGGATAGCTGCATATACTCACCTTCCTATGAATTTGGTAGGATTACCTTCTTACCAACTCAATTTTCATACGCATAGTATAAGACAGATCTAAATATGCTCATTTGCAATTTTTAGTAGTAATTGCAATATTAAACCTTACATATGGCTAAACCACAATTCATTGTCTAGTGGTACACACAAAAGTACTACTCAGCCCATACATAATTAGACCACAATTAATAGTTCCATGTGGTAGAAGCAACAAACATAACCATTAATACAACTCAAGCTTATGGTCCAGGAAACTTCTCACTAACAAACATTGCAAACCAGTTGATCTTATGGTTGAATGGCAAATTGTTGAAAGCTTTAGCAATGTGTGGGTTAGCCACCAAATAAGCATAGTAGAAGGAAACATGAGCCTCTTCAAATCCTGGAAGGTTATTCAAGTTATCAAACAAATCTTCTGGCACATCATTACTATTTGAAGCACCGGCCTTGATAATAGCATTGGCAAGCTTATCACAACCAAAGGTGAATGCAGCAATGAGTCCCCCATCTTCATCACTTGCACTTGTCCTAGCTTTCTTGGGCTTACTTGCAGATGATGATGCCCCATTATCATCTCCAACAGCACCATGACCATTGTTTGCACCATTTTCATTGCCATCTTGTGTTTCATTGTCACCATCTTCTGTCCCTAGAGGTGAACTTGAGTCCTTAGCAAAGTTTCCGATAGCCATGCTATTTCCATAGATGGTAACCATCTCATCATAGTGTTCAAGGGGTTTGTTAAAAAACTCAGCATCAGCTTTATGATCCTACAATAGTACACAAGTGTAAAGATCTCATCAGCTTTATGTTCAATAGGAACATATGCAATTTTCACAATAGAAGAGCAATTATCAAAATTGAACACTTGTGACATGAATACCTGAATATAGCTATTGTAGTGTTCAGCATCAAGAGTAATAATGAAATTTTCTTCATCCCAACCAGCAGCACTCAATCTTCTAAGTCTAAGTATTTTTGAATACCTTTTTTGCCAAGTTTTTGAATGATTTTTGATTTGCTCAGCAGTCAGCCTAGTATTGAACTTCTCATTCACAGCTTTAGCACATTTAGAAAGATGAACCTTCTTGAATCCAGATGATGTCCTAGTGCCACTAGCCACCAAATTGGCTAGGTGAGATAGCATGAATGAAGACATAGCTGATGTCCATGATGCATGCCCACTTGTTGCACCAAGTCCCTTAATTTGTTTCCCCAAATCCATGGTGTACCTAGGCAAAAAAAACATAGAGTAGCCCATACAAATTAAATTTCAGCAAGCTAGTAATACATAGATCTGTCCATACAAATGAAATTCATATGTCTTTACATTACAATACATAGAGTAGCAAATAACTTGTCCTTACAAATAAAATTTCAGCAAGATAGTAATACATAGATCTGTCCATACAAATGAAATTCATATGCCCATACAACTCAAATACATAATTGTTCATACAACTCAAATACATAATTGTTCATACAACTCAAATACATAATTATTCATACAACTCAAATACATACTAGTTTACATGGTTGTTTTGTCGGTCTGCCCACATCGCATTAGTAATTTCTTGCCTCAAATTAACCATAAAAGCATGCTCACTTGCTTGCCCACTTGATGTTGTTGAATAGTTTTGAGTTGGGCAATCAGACTCCATTACAATTAGTTCATCAATCCCATCTTGTATGACCCAATTATGAATAATGCAGCAAGCTACAACAATATCTACTTGAGTCCGAAAAGGAAAAAATGGAGTGGCATTATCAAGAATTTTAAACCTCCTCTTTAGTGACCCAAATGCACGCTCTACTGTGATACGAAGAGAGGAGTGCCTAAGGTTGAACAACTCCTTCTCATTTTCCACCGGATTATTTCCCCATTCGTTCAAGTGGTACCGGACAGCACGAAAAGGAGGCAAAAATCCTGGTTTCGCTCCATATCCAGCATCAACTAGATAGAATTTTCCTAACATATGATGCACAAAGGACAAGTATGTCACTTTTTGGCATATTAACAATTGGCATGCAGAAAATGGATAGCTAAATTAATCTATTACCTTGTGGAACACGAAGGCCATTTTCACGCTCTAATGCATCTCGTAAGACTAGAGCATCATGTGCTGTCCCCTCCCAACCAGCCAACACATAGGTAAACCTTAGGTCAAAATCTACAGCCGCCATTACATTTTGAGTGGGATATGACTTTCTACCACGAAAGGCATGCTCCATGTTCTTAGGAACGGAAGCTCTTACATGTGTACCATCGATAGCACCGATACAATCCTATTTTATATTCAACATGGATGACAGATTAGACAACATACATGTCACATACAAACAAATCTGAAAATAATAGGAAGAACCTCACACCTTAAAGTAAGGATCCCATCGATGATTCCCTGCTATTTTGGTTGGGGTGTCCAATGAAGGTCGCCTAATTAGTTCATCTCGTAGCTCACCAACAGCACGTAGTACTTTATTAAAATATCGGCTCACTGTTTCTCCTGATCTATCAAAATTAGTTCCAACTAACCTATTCCTAAGATTATGTCCAACCGTATTTAGAAACATAGCCACTTGTTGTTCCACACACACATGGATGGTATCTTGAAGCAATCCACGGTCCCTAAAAATGTAACAAAACCGAAAAAAACTAGCTCTGGTAAGTCTAAGCATGTTGATACATGTTGTATCATCCTTCCAAATTTTTTTTCTCAGGTACTCAATTCTTGTTCTATCCCTTTCTTCTAGTGGTCCATATCTAATACCTTCTCTTCTTACACACCTTTTTCTTTTTCTACACTCAATAATCATGGCCATCATTGACAACAAAATTTGGGCAGCGGCTACAAAAATTAAAATCTTGGTCCTTTTTTCCATCTACAGATCAACAATAGAACATATATCAACTAAAATATCTTGAAAGTTGACTGTAGGCATTCCAATTCACTCCAATTCACTTCACTGTATGCACAACAATTCAACATATGCAGAATATTGGAACATTCATATGCAGAACAAGTCAACACATATATCAACACAGAAAATCAATGTAATAGCATATGGAACATACATCCACAGTCAATACCTTGCAAGGGAGAAGCGCCACGCAGATCGGCTTGGAGGAGAGGAGGCGGCGGTGGAGAGGCGTCGGCGATGGAGAAGGCGGTGGGAGGCACGGGAGGCGAGAGGCGGCGGTGGGGACGACGGGCGGGAGGGCGCGGCGGAGAGGAGGCGGCGATGGAGACGGCAGGCGGGAGGGCGAGCCGGGCGGAGGAGGCGGCGGTGAAGAGGGCGGCGAGGACGGCGGCGAGGCGACCCTTGCACGGCGGCGAGGGCGGCGGCTGGCGAGACCCGCACCCACCGGATCGGCGAGGAGGCGGCGTGAGGAGAGCGAGGCGGCGCCGCACACCGGCCGGGCGGCGCCTGCGCGTGGAGGAGAAGGCGGAGCGGCGGGGAGATGGAGGAGAGCTGCGTGGAGGAGAAGAGGCGGGCGGAGCGGCGCGGGAGATGGGAGTGCGGCGCGCAGATTTGGGGAAAGCGGAGCGGCGATTTCGCTGGGTAGGGTTGGCGCAAATCTCACCCCCCGTACGCGCGCGCAAGGAAATGGGTTGGCGCGGTTCGCTCGATTTCAGCGGATCGTTCCAACCCATTTTTTCATGGAATATTGTCTTTTGGGTTCAACCCACCCCACCAAATCCTATAACCAAACACTACAAAAAATGGGTTGACCCCCTTCCATCCTGGGATATACCCCAAACCAAACAGACCCTAAGAGAAAATCTAGAGAAGAGTATAGCGTTTACTACGATTCAATAGTATAGCTTCATCTCTCGCAGCTCTCTCCTCTCTCCCGCAAGCTCTCAGCTCCGGCGAAGGGGGCGCCGCCGTCGCCTTTCTTAGACAGGCTCACAATAGCCCCCTGGATGTAGAGGGAGACCAAGAGGCGGTGGCCCAGTGGTGGAGGGCGTCGGGTGGCGGCGGAGGACGATGCCGGAGGGCGACACGGCGGGCGGTGGTGTGGTGATCAGGTTGTGTGGGGTGGGGACGGCGAGGGACGGGGAGAGAGCGGCGCGGAGAGGCTGCAGGGTCGCTACTGGCCGTCCGTGGTGGAGGGGCGGGGGAAGGCGGAGGAGGAGCACGGAGCTCCGGCCGGCGCTGGAGAAGAAGGAAAAGAGGGTGGCAGGCACGGAGAAGAGGGAGGGAGAGGAGGGCGATGGCTGGCGTCGAAGCAGGAGAAGAGAGGGGTAGAGGAGCAGCGGCGCTTCAAGAGAAGAGAGAGAGGGTAGGGGCGGCACTAGGGGAGGTATGCCGTCGGGATGCTTCGCGACGGCATCCTGTGCCATAGTAACCCTCTAAATTTAATTCTTAAATCGAGTGATCTTGATGAATCAATTTATTCCACTTTATATTCTATTTCTATCACTACCACATAAAAGTTCATCACCGACGATTCGGAACCGTCATCATAGACTTTACCAAGAATCGCCTGAGTTCATGGGTCAATGATAATGGAGGTTATCACAGATTGTTTTTGAACAATCTGTGAAAACCGTATCACAGACGGTTCAGAACTAGAACCATCTGTAATTGTTCGTCATCACAGACGATTTGGAACTAAAACCATATGTGATTGTCCGTTATCATAGACTGTTCAAAACTAGAATCGTCTGTAATAATCAGTTATCATAGACGGTTCTTGGTAAAAACTGTCTGTGATAGCTATATCAGAACTAAAAACAAGTGGATAATTTTACCATGCCTTGGATGCCTACTTTGGTTCATCTGCATTCTCGATTGCGCTATTTTATAGCATAATTAGAGAATATTGATGAGCTGAAGTAGACCTATTTATGAGGACGCAAGAATGCAATCACAGACGGTTCTTAACTAGAACCGTTTGTGATAATAGACTATCACAGTCGGTTTTTAACTAGAACCTTCCATGATATTAGACTATCACACACAGTTCTTAACTAAAATTGTCTACGTTATAACTTATCACAGACAGTTTGAAAGTTGTTTGTGATAACCACCTGTTATCACAGATACATAAATTCAGATGGGTCAGAAAACCGTCTGTGATGACAGTTTTGAACCGTCTGTGATGACCCTTTCTATGGTAGTGACAGATGGTTCGGAACAAAAGTTGTCTGTGATAAGTATAGATATCACAGACGATTTTTGTTCTGAATCATATGTGATGCATCACAGATACTTCGGAATAAAAACTGTCTGTGATAATGGTTCTTTCCATTGCGGTGAACTTAGACAGTCCATCTTATAAAATCGTCTGTAGTAACTTTATCACTGACGGTTTGTACTGAATCGTCTATAATGAGGTATTTAAAATGATCTTTTTTGTAGTAGTGTATTCACATCCAATCCAAACGGCCTCTTAATGCTTCTTTGTATTACTCCCTCAATACAAGTTGTACAAATCTTACTAGTTAAGTAACCATCGTCCATCCTTCGTTCATATTTTAATATTTGTGCGACAATGAAATAGTGATGTTCTTAGTACTTCTTACTTAAAATGTACCCATTCTAAGAAAAATATAAATAATAAAATAGGACGACTCTTGCAATATTACGTTAGCCTGGCTCGTTCATACGTGCGAGTACACTGTACTGCAGATACATGCAACCATCTCTAGTCATGGGATCCAACGCATGCGAATGTTGAAACTCATGCATGCATCTGCATGTAACCATGAATTCAAAATAAGAGAGATTCTTCTTCCCAAAAAAAAGAAGAATTGAAATTCTGAAGAGGTCAAAACTCGAACTAATGGGACGTACGTAGACAGCTCTCTGCTTCTAAATCTAAATGCACGCTGGTCGTCCAACTAATCCGGTCCATATGTGACAATGAGATGACGTGTTTGGTTCCAAATTAAACTGGCCTTAGAATAGGTTAATTAATTATCAATCATTGGAAAGTCGATCCCTATATTTCTAAGTGGGAGAGGGAATAATGGACCAAGATTATCGAGTAAATAAGCTTCATGTGCCTTGGCAATTTGGCATAGCTGCGTCTGCTTTCAAGTTGGACCACGGCAGCGTTTGCAAGAGGGACGATAATCATTTATCACGTGAAGGTTTAGGGCCAGTTTGCCGTCGACAATGGGGATTTTTTTTGTGCATATAAGATTTTTTTTATGATTTGAAAAGTACACGGTACGTGATTTTAGGTAGCTGTTATTATATCCATAATTAAACACTACAATAAATTTGATATTTTGTGAAGGAGTCAAAATATCAATCACCATGCATGCATGTGTCACAAAAGTATACCTCATGGCGGAATTTTTGTATATCGTCGCAAAACCGGCGACCGGACAACTTGAATCCGTCACTCATCCTGCTCTCTTAATTATGTCATGTTGAGCGGTTTTCATGCTCCGTGCAATGAGTTTTGTGACAAAATATAATTGGAGGTAGGATTGCCAGAATAAATCTTGTAAAATGCTAAAAATAATAATCTATTTAAGACAACTTAATTTGCCATAAAATCATATCCATAAAGCAGTGTACAATACCTTTCATGTACCGTATCTTCTATAAGCATTAAGAAACTGTTGCTATTTTACGGATGTCCGTAGGAAATTCATCCCACGGGCGCTTGTATTAGCCGTTAGTTCCGCACGGTAGGCAATCTGGGCCACCCGATGAGAGACCTAGTCGACAATGGGGTGTGTGCAGCTTGAGGCCACGAGCAGAGTCTTCGCACTGTCCCCCGTTCCCTTTCGATCCCCTTCAAGCATTCCATTTCCCCGCTTGCACCATTGGTTTCTCCTCTTGTTGGCTGCCCCCCTGCCTTTGCCTCCATCTCCGGTCTTTTGTGCCACCAAAGGAGTTATCGTCGGCGAATCTCATTCCTTTCTTCTTCCCCTTTCTAAACCCTAACTTTGTGCCATCGCATGCCGACGATGCCTCCACTGCGGTTGAGGGCCACCTTTGTGGCGTCCTCGTCCTACCCCTTCTTGGTGTTCCCCTCATCTGAGTGCCACATGACTATGTTTTCGCTGGTTGAAGGAGATGAAATCCGAGATGAAATCATCAAATGCCAATTGAAAGTTCTTTTTCAATCAATTGAAAGTTCTTTTTTGAATCATTGAAATTATTTCAAATCATTTGGAAATTCTTTGAATCGATTTTTTGAATCATTTCAAAGTTTTCAAATAGAAAGTTGAAAGTTTTTCCTCTTTTTCTTTCAAATTGAAAGAGGTGAAGGAGTGGGCGTTTGTGGGTTCCACTTCCATCCACACACAATTGTAACCAAAGTAAAATTTACACCTATACAATTTAAGAAATTGTCAATAATGGGCCAAATGGATAGAAAAGAGTGCGACTAGTGCACGGTATACCGCAGACAGGCATTTCGACGGAATAGATCTTGATCATCCAATCCGTTATAATCAGACGATCTCGCACGTCCACTCACGCGTGAACGTGTGGGAGCCCAATGTCATCTGCGAGCACGAAGCCCTATTGTCGTCCACAAATGTGATGCCCATCATCGTTCTCCTTTGCGCACAGGAACCTATCGCCATACGACGATCAAAATATATTACTGTCAATATAACATATTTCATATCATTGAGAATCTACAAAAGTCACAAATAAACCAACCTACTCTTTATATGCCCTTTTATTTCGAAAAAATTCTAAAAAAAATATTTCCTACATACATTATCTACATTGCGTAACGAGTTTTCGAAAATATTTTTCAGAAAATTTTGCACCTCAATTTTCATATTACAAATTTCGTTCGTACTGTACACATAAATACATTACCAAAGAAAATTGTTAATTTTTGTAATTACAAAAAAGTAAACAAGACTCTACATAAAAATCATTTTTTTAAACATCATTTCGTATATCCAAAAATAATTATATTTTAAATATAATTCTATAAACACATATAAAATTTGTATTTATACCTATAACAAATATACAAACCAACAAAAAAACAGCCGTCTACAGTACCGCTACAGTGCAGTTGTGCGATCCCCGACCACACACCTCACCCACTATAGTGCAGTCGTGCGGTCGGAACCGCACGACTCAGCTACAGTGCGGTCTAAGCTACAGTGTGGTCGTGCGGTCTGGGATCACACGACTGACCACGTGTCTCCTCTCCGGAGTCCCGCGGTCGCTAAGGAGGCACTACGGGAAACACGTGATTTGCCGAGTGGAAAAACTTTACCGAGTGCCAAATTGCGGGCACTCGGCAAAGACCTGCTTTGCCGAGCGCCGCACTCGGCAAAATATGGCACTCGGCAAAGAGGCCTTTGCCGAGTGCCTGGAACTCGGCAAATACCTGCACTCGTTAAAGACTGTCTTTGCCAAGTGCCAGGCACTCGGCAAAGGTAGGCACTCGGTAAAGATTGGTAGGGGCCTAACGGCATCCGTGGCGTCCTCTTTGCCGAGTGCCCCTGTTTACTCGGCAAAGAATTTACTTTGCCGAGTGCCAAAACTTGGCACTCGACAAACTAATTTTTTGGTTTTGCCACCAATTTTTTGAAGCTTTAGTACACTACCACAAACAACATGTTTAAATTTGGGACATTTTCATTGCCTTTTGACATATTTCTATAGTTTATTTTGTTTTGTTGAATTTTTCCAGAAAATGTAAGTTTGAACTGCGGTGCATCGAATAATGGATTACATTCGTTCAAAAATGTTATCCTTGTTTCTTAGTGTAAATTTAGGCTAAATCCGAGGCTGTCTCGAAATTTAGATCAACGTCTTGACGGGCAACGCCGCCAACTTGCGTGGGAGTGGTTTTTAATTGTATAAAATGCGAACAATTCCGAAAATCATGAAACTTGTTGAGTTGTCGCCGTATCGTATGCGTATGCCGTGGAAAAAATTTGAAAAAGTTTCGAGCAAGCTGTCACGTACGATGCTCACAAACCAGGAGATCTCCTATGTTTGTGAGCATCGTACGTTATCAAATGTAAAAATAAATGCAAAATTAAGGCTTCCGTTGCAGAGGCATACATTTTGGAGGAGGTGTCAAACTTCACAACAACGTACTATGGTGACAACCTTCCTAGCGTGCACAATCCACCCCTCGTTACAATCTTTGGCGAAAATGAATCGATCCTCGGCATTTTCCGAGGGCAACTCGAAGTGCAAGTGATGCGACCCCAAGACCTTGAAACATGAAGAGTGGCGCAATATCATGCTATATGTGTTGAACAACCTTTCCGAAGTGGAGCCGTACATGCGGTAAGTTGTCAACAAACTTGTTCTCAGTAGTCACTATTCGCATCCAACCCCCTTGTTTCTCGTTGGTGCAGGGAATTTCATCATCAATTCTGGCGTGAATCAAGGGAACCTACCCCGCAGGAAGCTGAGACCCTTCTTAGACACGGTGCGGGAAATGGAATGTCCGATTTCATTTCTTGGTTCAAGCAAAGGTCTTGTCCAATTTAGCTCGTACTTAGTTTGACATTACAAGTTGCTCGTGCGGCGAATAATATAACGAACTATCTGCTTGAGCTTGCGAGGCCAAACCGATCGTCTATGAGTGCCGAGTTGAGACAGGTTGCCGATGGTCGTGCCTATAGGGTAAGCTCATTTACCTGTTATGACGTGAATGGATATCGCTTTCACACAACAAGACATGAGCGAGTCGGCCCAATCAAAGAACCACAAATCTAGGAGTTTTACGCTGGCCTTGATGGGGTCGGTATTATGGAAGAATTGAAGAAATATACGAACTCACGTTTCATGGTTGCAAACCTCTTAATCCTATCATATTCAAATGCCATTGGTTTGATCCTGAAGTAACGAGGCGGACCCTAATCTTAGGCTAGTCGAATTCGGCGGTCATCCGTCTTACCAGAGACGATGTGTATATTGTGGCTCAACAGCCACGCAAGTTTATTATCTCTCATACCCGTGCCAAAAGGCGACCGTCTTAAGGCTTGGGATGTTGTGTACAAGGTATCGCCACACGGTAAACTACCGTCCCAAACAATGAAGATTACAACTTTGACCCAAACACATATGACGGAGAGTTCTTTCAAGAAGAGGGGCTAGAAGGGAGTTTTGAGATAGACTTAACCGAAGCGATCGGAATGGAAGTAGACAATGAAAGGGTTGTTGACGAGGACGCTGGAGATGAGGTTCAAAATGTGAAGGACTTAGAATTACTTCAGCGATTACATTTAGGCAATGACAGTGATGACAACATTGCTCCTTCGAATAGTGTTGATTATATGGACATGGCTGATAGTGATGATGAGACTTATGATCCAGCTAATCCCGATCATTCTGATTATTTCTAATACATGTAATACTTTGTTATTTTCTAATTATGTTTTGTTTATTTTGCATCTCTTTCTAAATACGTCTTGTTTATCTGTGCTTATTGGTTTACTCTTTTAATTGCGGTGATTGAACAAAGATGGTGGGCGGTATGAGGAACGTGGGTCGCTTTACCAAAGACGGCCGTCTGGTGGCGATCGGGGAGGCGGAGTAGGAGGAGCGGGAGGAGCAGCGGAGGCGGGAGGAGGCGGGAGCACTCTTGAGGGGAGGCGGGAGGAGGAGCGGGAGGCGGGAGGAGGAGGAGGAGGAGGAGGAGGAGGCGGGGGGTTCCGCTTCCTCTGGTTCGTCGGGTGTCTGGTTGCGAGGTCCCTCGACCCTCCCGAGGCGACCGATACCTCGTGAGAGACGCCCGCTGATTCAACCCACTAGGGCTAGGTAAGTAACTTTAGATGTTATCACTACTTTTTCATTTGATATGTTGAAAATCACAATAGAAACTAATAATTTATCTTAATCACTTGGGCGGGGTTGGGCGCTTGTGGTGCGGTGATCACAAACGCCATGTCAATGGCATCCTGGGTCTTTGTGCGAGCTACACTTCCACGGCCCGTTGCGTTGGCGGAGGAGGTGAGCCGCCTACGTGGGACCACTACGTCGCCTTCCCGATTTACCGGATCGGGATGGCGGTATTCGCCAACAAGGCGTGCGGTGACGGTCGGTGTGGGTAAGTCTTCCTCGCACTACATTGCTCAATACATCGCATTCATTGGACATTCTTGAAATAATGACTGGATACATCGCGTCTATATGCGGATTTCTTGAGATGCCGGGAGGATATGAGGCCAAGGCGGCTAGTGTGGCTCACAAAGCACTGTTATAAACTCGTGAAGGACATGCATTACGAGGCACGCGTCCGTGCCATCGTAACATACAACGCTACCTACCTTGGTTCAAGATCAACAAAACTCAAGCAAGAAACATGAGGTGACCGGAAGAATACATACAGTAAATATAGAACATTAATACTGATTTTTACGAGATTAAGTACGCTTAATTTGATCTTCTTATATGTCATATACTTGATGACGTGTAGGTGCCTCCGTGGTGGTGCGCACACATCTCCGATCTTTGAGCACGGATGGTGGACAAGTGGTGCGCCGCCGAGTGGGAGGAGACGCACGACGCTTGCCGGGAGCGGCGTTTGATGATGCTAGGTGCACCACACCATCAAGGCAACCGTAGCCTCGGCGAATTGCGGCTACATGGGTGCGCAATTCATTTCTTTATTATAACGCTCAATTCGCATAATTTCTAATCATCTTCTTTTTTTTTGCGATCGTCGTCACATGGTGGCCAGCCTTGCTCCCGAGTTCAAGGCATGGGCTTTGGCCCACAAGGGCAAGGTGACGTCCGACGTCGACTACAACCCGGAGGACCCGCCCTCGGTGTGCAGCAATGCGACCGTCCCACACCGCCTCGGTGAGTACACATCGATGGCAAGGCGGTCCATGGGCTAGAGTACGATCCGAGCACCCAGGATCTTGATGGAGAAGTCGTCATGAGGGTGGGAGGAGGCAAGAAGCATGGGCGGTACTGCATTGGAGACAACACACTCGACACGGCCACTACTCCCACTCTCTCCCAGATTCGATCAAGAAGCACGAGCTCAAGCCCGCCATACGCCCACCAGGACACTTGCCTGATCCGGATGGAGGCACTCCAGGTTATTTCTGTTTTATTCGTCGTTCATTAATTTTTACATACCTTTGCTTTGCATTGTAACATTGGGGTGGAATATTGTAGGCCCAGCTGGAAGAAGAGAAGAGGCTACGGGAGGAGATGGCGGCGAGGATGGAGGCCGATCGGCAGAGGAATGAGGCCGAGCGGCAGAGGATGGAGCAGATATTTCAGTGGATGCAAAGTCTTGGCGAGAGGATGGGTCAACCTCTGCCACCGGAGCTATTCCCTCCTCCACCTCCTCCTGCAACTACTCCTGTGAGTTTGCCTTCTCTACCTTGAGCTCTTTACTTACCATGTTTATTGCTTTCGCTTGTGCTTTGCTTTACCTTAAATCTTGTCTCACACATGCAATCTCTTCTCCTTTGTGCAGAATCAATCGGCGGCTTCGAATGATGTGCCTCGTGACTCATCACATCAGTCGGGGTGGCCAACTTGGTGAATGATGGACTATATGTGATATATTGTGACTTGTGATATGTGATATATTGTGACGTGTGGTGATATATGTGATATATTGTGACTTGTGGTGATATATGTGATATATTGTGACTTGTGGTGATATATGTGATATATTGTGGACTATATGTGATTACTTGTGGTGATTACTTGTTGATATATCTGTGATATTGTGACTTGTTTGAGTGGGGTGCAATAAACAATTAAAATAGTTAGTTTTTGGCCACTTTGCCGTGTGTTACACTCGGCAAAGGGAGGATTTGCCGAGTGTCATGGTAAAAACACTCGGCAAAGTAACGTTTCTGAGCATTCTGGGAACATAGTTTGCCGATTGTTTAATCTTTGCCGAGTGTTTTTACCATGACACTCGGCAAAGTAACGTTTCTGAGCATTCTGGGAACATAGTTTGCCGAGTGTTTAATTTTTGCCGAGTGTCATGGTAAAAACACTCGGCACAATGATGTACTTTGCCGAGTGTTTTTACCATGACACTCGGCAAAGATTAAGATTTTGCCGAGTGCCATTCCGTCCTAGCACTCGGCAAACGACGCCGTCACCGTGTTCTCACCGTCCACCACGTTTTTTTGCCGAGGGTCGGTTCGGCACTCGGCAAAGTCTTTGCCGAGTGCTCGATGAAAAGCACTCGGCAAAGAGCTTTTTGCCGTCAGAAACTATGCCATGTGAGATATGCCGTGGGTGGCACTCGGCAAAGACTTTGCCGAGTGTTTCTCGTGCTTTGCCGAGTGCCACCGGCACTCGGCAAAGCTGCTGAGCCCGGTAGTGAGGCTAGAAATGGAATTTTTGTGCGTAGGAGACTACATTTAGAATTTTAAGGTATATAGTGCTATAAATGTCCAAAATTCTCCACTGAAAGCCAGTAGGGAGCCACCAGAGAGCTTCCCAACAGCGAGGATGCCGAAGGGGCATATGCTCCCATGCTCGTCCGCTGGATTATTACTGCAGTCGTCCGTGTTCCCATGTGCTGCCGAGCTGTCCCGCAGCCGGCGCTCCTGCTCACTGCGCTCCCCATGGCATGCACCTGCCGAGCGGCTGTTCCTGTGCACGGTCGAGCTCACCCTGTGGCCCTGCGCTTGCAGCCTCTTGCCACTGCCGTAGGCAAGTGCTGCTGCTGCACCACTACCAAGCTCCTCGTCATCATATCGATGGAGCTATGGTAGCCAGATGACGAGGGAGCATCGATGGAGTCGAGAGAAATACCGAGTGGAATTGAGACATTTCTCGTGTCGTGTGTACTAATTGAACGGTGTTGACTCTTCATTGATTTATCTAACGATAACTACCGTATCCCATCGAATGGCAAACAAACGGTGTACCGTCCATTAGTTTTTTCTATTTAGAAAATTATAAAATTGCACTTTAAAAGCTACCAATGCCAAATATAGCTAGTATGCATCCGTACGTAGGTAATGTACTACACAAGTACATATACGCAGGTATACATGCATGCATGATATCAGAGGTCAGCGAATGTTTGGGTCCAGTAATTAAGACACTCAAACCATATTTGAGTAATTATAGATTTCGTTCCAACTAAGCAACCACCTAGCCAGTGGCGACCGATGCTTTGAAGTCCTTGGAGCTGAAAAGCCTGCAAGTGTACCGCGCGACGTACGGTCAGAGGATTCAAGTTGATTAGATGATAGGCACGTGGTTTAGTTAGTTTGCCAATTCGCTTCATTTCTTCTCCTCCTCCTCTACTTCTGGTCCTGACCTCGTCAGAGTTCCCGCCAAGAAGCACGAGCCATGCATGCAGACCGGAGACCATGTCCATCGAGCTAGCTAGGTTCCAGAGCGCTGCGCAGCTCTAGCGTTCGCACGTGCACGCGGGTAGACGCAGTGCGTACGCGCCGGAAGGGGAAACCCTATATAAGCATGCTTCCATTTCACGCTTCCCACTCATCCACTGCAGCCTAGCAAGCAAGCAACTCACTCTCCTTGCCTGCTTGCTCGCCTATAGCTCTCGTTCCGAATTTCTTCTGATCTTCTCCTAGTCTCATCATCACAATACACAAGTACGACACGACGTTCAGTCCTTGCGCATTACTGGCCGGCGCGTTGGCACATCGATCGATAGCCATGATGGTGTCCTGCGGGAGCTTCTGGGTTTCACTCGCTCTGCTCCTCCTCGCTGCTCTCGCGTCCACCGCCAATGGCGGCAAGCTCTCGGCCAGGTACTACGACGAGACGTGCCCCAACGTGCAGAACGTCGTGCGGGCGGTGATGGCGCACAAGGTCGCCGGCGATCCGAGCTTGGCACCCGCTGTCCTCCGCCTCTTCTTCCACGACTGCTTCGTCAACGTACGCTACTATTACCTACCAGGATACTACGTACAATAATGCCCTCCATTCTTACGCTAATCCCTATGCATTATAATTAACTAATTGACGATACGACAGGGATGCGATGGTTCCGTTCTCCTGGATGGTTCCGACAGCGAGAAGCACGCGGAGGCGAACGAGTCCCTCCGCGGCTTCCAGGTGATCGACGAGATCAAGTACCTGCTAGAGCACGACTGCCCGGCCACCATCTCCTGCGCCGACGTGCTCGCCCTCGCGTCCCGCGACGCCGTCAGCCTGCTCGGGGGCCCGTCCTGGAACGTGCCGCTTGGCCGCAAGGACTCGCGCGCCACCGCCGGAAAGGACGCCGCCGACAACAGCCTCCCTACCGCGCACGATGACCTCACCAAGCTCGTCGCCGTGTTCAGGGAGCGCGGCCTCGACGCACGCGACATGACCGCGCTCTCCGGCGCGCACACCGTCGGGATGGCCAAATGCCAGAACTACAGGGACCGCGTCTACGGCACCGACGGCGACGCCAACATCGACCCTACTTCGCGGAGACCATGCGGCAAAAGTGCCCACTGCAAGGCCCAGCCGGTGACAAGGCGCCGTTTGACGTGCAGACGCCGATGAGGTTCGATAACGCCTACTACCAGGACCTGGTTGCGCGGCGCGGGCTCCTCACCTCCGACCAGGCGCTCTACGGCGGCGGGCCGCAGGACGATCTGGTGGAGATGTACAGCACGGACGGTGAGGCGTTCGCAAGGGACTTCGCCAAGGCGATGGTGAAAATGGGAACATACCCCGCCCAAGGGAATGCCGGTGGAGGTGAGGCTCAACTGCAACATGGTCAACCATTGGTGATTTGTTGTCAAGTGCAAACCAATCAAGTTGGCTTCAATTAATAAATGTGCAATTCGTCTTAAAGATCAAATTTGTAAAAATAAATTGTATTTGTTTATTTGTTTGTCAACATGTACTTATTTACTTCTAATATTGTACATTGTTAATTTTGTAAGGTTGAAATAAATATTCCAATACATATTTGTGTGACAAATGATGTTTTTCATGTTTGCTTTTGAAATTATTTGTAAAGGCTCAGCATCCGTGCTAAAAAAAAGGGGCTGCAAGATGAAAGAGACACATCACCAAATGTTTATTATTCCATAATAATTAAATTGCAACCTCCCAATTGCAAATGTAAGTTGTCCGAAAATCCGTGCCAGTCAAACTTTTTAGCTTTGACCACATTGACTTTAATATATTAATTGACCACATGAAATTGGTGTTACATATTCATTACATACTATAAAATACACGACGAAAATAGATGATTAAAAAAAGGAAGACGAATATTTAACGTAAAAAGCTTTTTTGGGAAATACCACAGACGCACAAGGTGGAATTCACTATATAAGAAGATGTTTACAATGAGCCCCTTGTCTTCTCTATAGTTTATAGGGGTATATTTATAGTAATTACAAAAGGACTTCAGGTAGGAGTAGAACTCCATGGTGAAAACAAAAACAAATTGAATAGGATTCGGATCAGAAACTTAACAATCTCAACCTTAAGTCGAATTCCCTCGTACAGCTAAAACAAATCAAATCTTCTGAAATCATAATCCACCATCAACTAATCAATGAGTAAGACTCTACCAGTCTTCTCCATATACTTCTCCTGTAGCACTAGATAAGTATAGTGAAGAACTCATCTCATGTACTTTTTACATGCTCCACCTGGAACACATAATTCGGCAAACAATACCCACTGAAGAGCAACTTGCACATGTGACTATCATGTACACCAAACTACCGAATGTAACAGCAACTAAATTCTATGATATAGTTGAAAACTGCTCCTATAGAAGAACATCCATATGAAAATAACTCTTGTGCCATCAATGGAGCAAAAACATTCACTGCAATAGATCCCTCATATTGAGCTATGATAACTATAGAATGTATTGTACCTGCAATACCATACCTTGTAGTACTATACAAATAATTAACTCATTCTTGCACTTTAAATTCTTCATCTCGAATTCATATTTGGAGCATACCTTTTCACTAATGAATAAGAAACTTCAGAGAGTATCATGCTAGTTGCCATCAGGATGTCATCAAACATTTGAAATTAAATATTTCCAAAGCCTCCATAATGGTCGCGCAAGTGATCCAAAATTTCAACATATCTTAATGGTGAATAAAAAACCAAATCAAGCATAGCCCAAATTAACTTATTGTATTTTAGGTCTGCAACTCCACCTTAGACTCTATATGTGCTAATCTTGTCGCAGTAGCCCGTAGTAGAGATGGATCATCAAAGAAATCATCAATAATTAATCTTGCATGAATGCTACCAATAATAGGGATAATGACTTGAATTGCAATGAACTCACTACACATTGTCGGGGCCGAGTTTTTGAATCCGAACCCTCTGTGTATTTTCACACTAGTCCTAGATCAAATCTAGTGCACACAGTCAAACAGTGATGATTACATAACCATCAATGCTATATTATAATAAAAGAGAGTACATGCCTTATGGCCACTTTATTACAACTAAGGTTGCAAGACCTTTCAAATTTACAAAGCACAGCGGAAGTAAAATGAAACTCTGTCGATGGCTCATTAATGCGCCATAGGTAATTAACTGCGAAGCACAACCTAGTATTCCGGGCATGGTTATCAAACATGGACCGGCCTGGTGATTGGACCAGAAAAACCTGGACCTAGAGGCTACGCTGGGCCGGTCACACTCAAAGGACCGCCGATGTAGTTAACTCAGGAAAACCCAGTTGACCGGACTGGGTATTAAGTGACCTGGTTGATTCGGTCGGTTTTAACCGACCCAGCCGGGTTATGTTCATGAGGCCAAAAGATAGAAGTACCCGCAAATTAAA
Organism: Bonia amplexicaulis; assembly: GCA_036346245.1. Classification (NCBI taxonomy): domain Eukaryota; kingdom Viridiplantae; phylum Streptophyta; class Magnoliopsida; order Poales; family Poaceae; genus Bonia; species Bonia amplexicaulis. The sequence continues at coordinate 8,948,122 of CM070750.1, forward strand.
GAAATACTCAAGAGAAAACGGTGGACAAACTTGTCTTTTGGAATATGGAGAGTTACTAGGGTTTTTTTTGACTCACCCAATACCTAGCCTGGACAGCCGTGCACCGCTAGTGACTCAAGTGAGGGCTCCTTTGTTGATCTGCTCCACACCGGTGCTCCACGCCTCCTCTGCTCCACACTGACGCTCCACCTCAAGGCTCCAGCCAGAGCCTAGCAGGGCTCCTCCAAAGGTTCGGCTGGTACCCTCACCACACCCTCCCCCCGCCTTTGGTGCTCCACTTTCTGCGGGTGCCCACGGCTGGACTTCCATTTCCATCCCCCGCAACTGGTCAGATCTGAACCCTCCCCTCTCAAACTTCTGATTTTCGAATGCATCTGGTAGTTGACATATAAACCATGATGTTGTGAGGATGAATACAAAATGTATGTCTGGTTTGGTGTGTTTGGATGTTAGCAACCATACACGGAGCCCGATGTTTGGTAAATTTTATCTTTCTGTTTTCATTGTTTGTATAGTGGCCCCGCTTGTTATGTCTATTAGAGTGTCTCGCATAAATAGAGCTCTATTCATTGTCTCAATAATTAAACAGTCCCTAAAGCTCCACTGAAGTTTGAAAATTTGAATGCCATGTAAATAAGTATACTTTCATATTCTCTAATGTTATTTCCATCCTCGATTGACCAATTAAATCTGCAGCAGGACTAAATTTTCACCATGCATCGAGATTGTATATTTCTGCTTTCAATGGGGCCAGTTGCTTTAAGATCCATACAATTATTAACAGTAGCAAATTCCCAAATAATTAGATGACCAATATATGTAGGCATGTAGGAAGATACTTGTTTTGAATTTGGATGTTGAAGGTATAGATATTTCAAGTTTAGTGTCTAGCTAGTGCATGTTCTTTGGCCCTACTTGACTGATCTGAAATCAACATGCATGACTTGATCAAATTTGAATTCTCTTTTCTTGTTGGTGATTTGTGCTTTAGAATGTCATTTGTTGCATGAATTGCAATCTAGTCGCATCATAAGCTAGTATTGGGCTGGTAAGTATAAGAAGTTAATTTGACAGAATACACACAAAAAAGATGAACTTGATAGTTTTATATAAAAATCATCATAGTTTCCAATGTTCTTTCTTGAAACTAGAAACCTGTTATTCACTTATTTGCCTACAGATTGTTGGCTAGAACAACGTATTTAATTGTCGGGACCCCGGATTTCCGAATCCGGACCCTCTGTGTATTACAGCACTAGTCCCAGATCAAGCTAGTGCACACAGTCAAACAGTGATGAATACATAACCAACAACGCTTTATTACAATAATAGAGAGTACAGACCAAAAGGCATCTTTATTACAAATGAGGTTTCAAGACCTCGCAACACACGAAACATAAAACACAGCGGAAGCAAAAGATAAATCCAGCGGAAGACCCATCAATACGCCACAGGCAATTGACTGGGGAAGCGCAACCTAGTACTCCAGAAAACCTTCGTCGAATCCACACGCGATGTAGTTGTAATCTCTTTCTTGAGCTTCATAATCCTCTGAGATTTTGTTTTAAGTGTAGCATGTGAGTACATAAAGTACTCCATAAGTCTTGGGAAAATGCAATAGATGCAAGGCTTAACAAAGGAAGGTTTATGGTTCTTTGCACAAAGCAATATTTTATTTTAAATACCATTAAATATTTTCGAAGGCATCAGTTTAATAAAGTAATTGTTTTAACAGAAACTATTGACAACTTTATGGTGAAGGTTTCAACCACCAACACTAAACAACTGGCTAACCGCCAAAGTTCAAAACCACGGGTTAAACCACCCACACTAAACAACTGGCTAACCGCCAAAGTTCAAAACCACGGGTTAAACCACCCACACTAAACAACTGGCTAACCGCCAAAGTTCAAAACCACGGGTTAAACCACCCACACTGGTTACATCCGCTAGGACAACAACTCCGAGAGTTCCAACCCCTCTCGGTTTCCAAAACTTTTATTTTAAAAAATCAAAACCAAAGATCTACCATGTGAAAGCATTCCTTGCCCGCCCTTGACCGTGGGCACAGCTATTCGAATAGTTTTACACTCTGCAGAGGTTGTACACTTTACCCACAAGAGATTAGTTATCTTATTAGTCAACACGCTTCCTTTGGCATGAGACCCAGATAATTCATCACAAAGCCTTTACCTTACTCTAGTCTAGCTAGACAACACCACGAGGTTTCACCGTGAAGGGTTAAACCACCGACGAAGCCCCTCTTGCGCCATATGAGTACAAGTAACCTCGCCTCACCGTGAATAACCAAGAACCACGGTATCCACTTTCCATTGGTGGTACCTAAACTAGTCTATTATAAGTTAATCAGCTAGGTCGTACCCATATAGACATGTGGTTGTACGGTAGTGCTCGGTGGACAAACACAAGAGTCGGTCCTTAATTGACTAGGCGGAACATACACTTTTCAAGATCTCGTGCTAACCGCACCAATCCAAACCAACCATCCGCCCCAGTCTAAACAATTTTCACAATTCTGTTTTATTTCACAAGAACCGTGGCAACACCAATTGCCACTCACATCTGAACAAAAGAATAGATCACTGAAATGTAATTACCATACCAAGGTTACTAAAGTTATAAAGCATGTCTAAGCATCTTACTACCGATACAACAATAATCAAAGATTCATAATAATCTCAATAATGAGACAAGGGAATTCCTAGGGTGTCAAAGGTACATGGTTGTCAAAATCAAATGAGGGCATAACAATTCTTCGGTTTAATTATTACCTCTACAACGGAAACTATCATTTTATGTAACATAGCAATGCATTAAATTTAAAATAATTCAAAAACATTTCACAAAAATAGGTTCAAAGATGTTCAAAGGAGACTTGCCTTTTTTTTTTGCACGTTGTCTGAATCTTCTTGCTGCTGCTTAGAATATTCTTGGCGACATCGGATTCTACGCTAAACGATTTAATACAAAAGAATAAATAAATACAAATAAAATCATAAAATATAAAATATATACTGGAGGAAAGGTTAAGATTTTAGATGAATTTAAGAGAAAGAATCAACGGATTCGGAGTTCGAATGAGGGCGACGAATATCCGGAAGTTTTAGATATCACATGAAATGATAACAAAATCGAGAATTCCTTTTGAACGATGCGGTGCCGATTGGTTGCGGTGGTGGCGAATGGACAATATGGAACCCCAGCGACGAGGCGAAGGTGGTGACATGGGTATGGAGGCGAGGAACGGTGACAATCACCGGCGGCGAGGGAAAAACGACAGCGACAACGAGATTGCGACAACGGCAGGTTGGAGAGATAGTACCGGGTATGGAATGTGCAGATGTAGAGTGAGCACAGGGTAGAACATGACATGGTGAGACTAAGAAAATTATCAGTTCAGCCGGAAGCCCATCAGAGACGGCGCAAACGACGTTTGAACGACGACGGCAAAGAAAAAGGAAAAACTTGATATCTTGATGCTCGGTGAAGCGAATCCAAAATCATTTGAAATGTGGCTACCGGGATGGTTTGGCACGATATGACGCGAACGGATTGGTGAAAACTACGGATGAATGGGGACACGAGATGCCATTGGTGGCCACGGCGGTGTCGGGGCAAAATTTGTGGAGGCTTTTCGGGAAGCGGAAGGAAGCACGGCGTGAACGCTGTGAGGCAAGTCTAAGAAAAATTACGGCACGGCTAACACTCAGCGAGAGACGGCGAATCGGCGTCGGGAGTCAAAAACGACCATTTTTGCGGAAAGTTCAATTTCTGACAATTGGCTCCACGAAAAGTTAAATAAAAATAATAGATAAATTACTTGGAGGCTAGGACACGATATGACGTGAACAAAAATCAAAGCGCTTACCAAAAAGTGGTGTACGCGCGAAGGTACAGTTCGATGCGGCTCGACCAGGTCGATGAGGACTCGGGGAGTCTTTGAGTGGCGCGCTGGAAGCATAGCGTGAAACGCGTCGAGGCGAACTCAGCAGTGCAGACGGCTCGACCAACGGACATCGGATGGTGACGAAACATGGCGGAGAAGACATTAGGCGACCGACGGGTTGGCATCGGCGTTCCGGGCAAACGGAGAGGAGTTAGCGGGTGAGGTTTGTGGCAAAACGAAGAGGAGAACGTCGGGAACACAATGCTCACCTTGGTTTTGACGGAACATGCACGGTCGGCGCGCAGCGAGGAGAGAAACGACGGCGCGGTTTGGCCACGGTGGTCCGGCGATGCTCCGGTGATGCTCCGGTGAAGGCGAGGGGAGCACCACGTAGAACGCGAGAAGGCAAAGCCAACGGTGTGGTCAAAAGTGACCGGGATCCACTGTAGGCGTCGCAAAAGGCCGATAAACACCTTTTGGTTCACAAAAGTAAAATGGAGATTGTGGAGAGAAGAAAGGGAGTGGGGACTTGAAATTTTTGAGGGTGGATGAGGATTAGAAGGGGCACACGGTGCTCCCTTTCATTGGGGCGGAGGTGGACCGGAGAGGGAGATTAACGAACGAATGTCTTTCGGTGGCGGTTCGTTTTCTCGTGAAAATGCACATAAAGGAGTGGGGAAACGGTTGGGAATGGAATGCTCTAGATGAGAGGAAGTTAATGCACTTGATTTCACGAAAAACGGTTGAGAAAATCAAAAGTTATCAAAGGTTGAAGAGGAACGCCATGGCGACGCGTATGCGCGCTCGGAACCGATGTCCTCGGAAGATGAACAAGATGCTTGACCTGTTCATTCTCTAACTTTTTTTTTTTGAAAATTTTAAATTTAAGCTCAAACAAAATCCGAAAAATCTAAAACAATTTCGAAAATACCTTGAGACTCAAAGAACTCAAATAAAATATTTTTAACAAATATTTATTTTATTTTATTTTATTAAATAAAATTCTAATTAAGATTTAGTTTAAACCAAATAAATTCAAAAATTTGAAAATAGGGTATAAATGGATAGATTACAATTTTAGAAGAATTTAGAAATTTAAATGGGTTCAATCGAGTTAAAACGAAAAGAACGGGCTCTCGGAAGTTTGAAAAGAGAAAAGAATAAACCGATTTTCTGAAATTATTTTTGAACTGAAAAATCAAATTATGGCGTCATCAAGGGAAATGATTTTGAAATGAATTATTTTTCTAAGGAAAAGGAATTTATGACGCAATCAAGGATTTTAATTTTCTGACCAAATTATTTTTGTAAAGAAAAATAATTTTATTCACTGACCGGTTTTATCAGCGAGAGAGAAAAGAGAGAGAGAGGAAAGAGTGGACGGTCGGGTGAGCGATGCGACGCAAGGAAGAAATCGGGACCGTCGGATGGAGAGCGAAGAGGTATAGGTGAAGATGGGCACGAGATTAGATCGGGCAATGAGAATTAAATTTGATTTAGATTATCAGAAAACACCAGAAAATTCAATAAAGATCAGAAAAATATGAAATTACATCCAAAAATTCCAGAAAAATTCAAAGAACTTCCTGGAGACATTTTGGACTTAATAAAAATATTTTCAACTACTGTTGGTATTTTAATTTTCATATTTCAAATACTTTTTATTTTCAAAATATATTTTAAAACTCTAGAAAAACTCAGAACACCAAATAAAGGACAACTAAATCCAAATAATTTATTTGAATTAGGATTTTTATAGAAAATCAAAATATCATTTTATTTAATAATGTTTTTTAAGTTTTTACTTTAAATTACTTTTCAAATCCAGCTTTCTAAAAGCAGAAAATCAGGGCAAACAAAATTCAAATTTCACACAAAAACTCTTATTTTTATTTTAAACTAAATAAATTTTATTTTATATTTTAAATTAATTTTTTTTCTCTGAAAATTTGGAATAAATAGCTGGGCTGTAACATTAATCTTGCGATTGCACCACGTTCTTGCTTGATTTCATCTTACCAACTTACGCTTGACTTTATTGCTTATTGGTCATGGACTGATGGACCTTAGCTCAAGGTATCACACTATTAATGGCTATGCTATTTGTCATTTAGTTTTTAGTATTGCTTATTGGCTATGGACCTCATGGTTCTATACTTCTATTATTGTAATGTTGATTGTTTTTCCTATTTTTGTGAGATATATACTTATGAAAATTTAATTTAAATACATGCGGTCTGACCAATGGCCTACCGGTCCGATTAACAGGTCAGTGACCCAAGACCTCGATCGGTTTGCTGGCCGGTCCGGGTCTGATAACATTGATTCGAGGTGTCCTTCATCGTAGCCACACACAAAGTAGTCATAGTCTCATCCTTCTATGTCTTCATAATCCTTGAGATGTTTTTGAGTGTAGCATGTGAGTACAAAGAGTACTCTGCAAGTCTTGGAAAAAATGCAGTATATGCAGGGCTTAATAAAGGAAGGATAATGTAGTTCTTTTGCACAAAGTAATATTTTATTTTAAATACCCGTGTCCGTGTATAAAACATACTAGGTGTGTACAAAATTTGTACTTTTTTGTTGTATATTTCTTTTCTTGTCCAGATCAATACATATTACTACTTTTCTTGTCCAGATCAATACAGATTACTATTTTTCTTGTCCAGATCAATACAGATTACTCGTATAGACTATCTATGCCTGTCACGTTTTCCAGTTTATCTTCTCGGCTTACAGCAGAGAGTATATATGTACACTGCTAGCTAGCTTAATCCAGTGAATACAGCTGCACAAGCCAAAGCAAATCCGTGTATAAAACATACTAGGTGTGTACAAAATTTGTACTTTTTTGTTGTGTATTTCTTGAACCAACTATTATACTTTCTGTGCTAGCACAAAGTTCACATTTGATGGGGAAAATGCCATTGTAGGTATATGCTTTACTAACCTTGCCTCTTGTTGATTTTGCAGACTGACTGGTCACACGGCAAAAAACAAAAATCACTTTATCCACAAAGCACAGATCAACCTTCAGATAAAGATATAAGCAACATATCAGTGTATAATACTCACTAAATAGCAGCAGGAATGAGAAAGGAAAACTCACCCAGAGATGTCCCCAGACCTAAGACCAAGTGCTGAACCACACGGATGAAGGAAAGGAGGGCATCCAGGGGATCTACCTGAGCTGCTCTCCCTCTCGGATCGGAATCGCCCTTCCACGGATTGGAGTTTCCCCCCAACACTAGAAGGACGGCGGCGCTAGATCCGAGCTCTCCCCAGCACTAGAAGGACAACGACGCAGTGGACTGGTGCTCGCCCTACTCGCGGCGGCGGCACACGGATGAAGGAAGGGAGGGTATCCAGGGGAGCTACCTGAGTTGCTCTCCCCTCTGGATCGGAGCTGTCCTCCCCTGGATTGGAGTTTCCCCTAGCACTAGAAGGACGGCGGCGCAGTGGACTGGTGCTCGCCCTACTCGCGGCGGCGGCACAGTGAGGGGGGGCGCAGAGATGATGCCGGTCAAAGTGGGAGAAGTGCTGCTGAGGAAGACGACCAGGGCGCCGCGGTGATGGAGCTCGTCACAGAGTTGAAGATGAGGCAAAGCTCATCCAGTGAGCATTCGGCGATGCGGTGAAGCTCACAAACGAAGAAAGCAAGGAAGGATTGGAGTGGGAGGGCAAGGTTAGGCGCCACTTTTTCCACTTTCTTTCAATCCCGCGCCAAAATGACTAATGTTTCCCGCGTTGCTGGGCTAAGCGCCAGAGCTCATATATGCCGGTATATACGTATGCCGGAAATGATAAAAGTAAACTAGGCGTTTACAAATGCCAGCAAAACTTCTTTGCCGACGTTTACAAACACCCCTAATTATTAGCTCAAACCCGGCACTTAGAAACGCCAGCAAAAATGTCTATGCTGACATTTACGTCTGCCCTGCTATACAAACACCCCTAAATCTCAATAAACGCCGGGTTAAGTATAAACGCCGGGTTTGCTAAACGCCCTCAAATCTCGGTTGTGTTGTAGTGTATGCATCCGTACGTAGGTAATGTACTACACAAGTACATATACGCAGGTATACATGCATGCATGATATCAGAGGTCAGCGAATGTTTGGGTCCAGTAATTAAGACACTCAAACCATCTTTGAGTAATTATAGAGTTCGTTCCAACTAAGCAATCACCTAGCCAGTGGCGACCGATGCTTTGAAGTCCTTGGAGCTGCAAAGCCTGCAAGTGTACCGCGTGACGTACGGTCAGAGGATTCAAGTTGATTAGAGAGTAGGTACGTGGTTTAGTTAGTTTGCCAATTCGCTTCATTTCTTCTTCTCCTCTTCTTCTGGTCCTGACCTCGTCAGAGTTCCCACCAAGAAGCACGAGCCATGCATGCAGACCGGAGACCATGTCCATCGAGCTAGCTAGGCTGCAGAGCGCTGCGCAGCTCTAGCGTTCGCACGTGCACGCGGGTAGACGCAGTGCGTACGCGCCGGAAGGGGAAACCCTATATAAGCATGCTTCCATTCCACGCTTCCCACTCATCCACTGCAGCCTAGCAAGCAACTCACTCTCCTTGCCTGCTTGCTCGCCTATAGCTCTCGTTCCGAATTTCTTCTGATCTTCTCCTAGTCTCATCATCACAATACACAAGTACGACACGACGTTCAGTCCTTGCGCATTACTGGCCGGCGCGTTGGCACATCGATCGATAGCCATGATGGTGTCCTGCGGGAGCTTCTGGGTTTCACTCGCTCTGCTCCTCCTCGCTGCTCTCGCGTCCACCGCCAATGGCGGCAAGCTCGGCCAGGTACTACGACGAGACGTGCCCCAACGTGCAGAACGTCGTGCGGGCGGTGATGGCGCGCAAGGTCGCCGGCGATCCGAGCTTGGCACCCGCTGTCCTCCGCCTCTTCTTCCACGACTGCTTCGTCAACGTACGCTACTATTACCTACCAGGATACTACGTACAATAATGCCCTCCATTCTTACGCTAATCCCTATGCATTATAATTAACTAATTGACGATACGACAGGGATGCGATGGTTCCGTTCTCCTGGATGGTTCCGACAGCGAGAAGCACGCGGAGGCGAACGAGTCCCTCCGCGGCTTCCAGGTGATCGACGAGATCAAGTACCTGCTAGAGCACGACTGCCCGGCCACCATCTCCTGCGCCGATGTGCTCGCCCTCGCGTCCCGCGACGCCGTCAGCCTGCTCGGGGGCCCGTCCTGGATCGTGCCGCTTGGCCGCAGGACTCGCGCGCCACCGCCGGAAAGGACGCCGCCGACAACAGCCTCCCTACCGCGCACGATGACCTCACCAAGCTCGTCGCCGTGTTCAGGGAGCGCGGCCTCGACGCACGCGACATGACCGCGCTCTCCGGCGCGCACACCGTCGGGATGGCCAAATGCCAGAACTACAGGGACCGCGTCTACGGCACCGACGGCGACGCCAACATCGACCCCTACTTCGCGGAGACCATGCGGCAAAAGTGCCCACTGCAAGGCCCAGCCGGTGACAAGGCGCCGTTTGACGTGCAGACGCCGATGAGGTTCGATAACGCCTACTACCAGGACCTGGTTGCGCGGCGCGGGCTCCTCACCTCCGACCAGGCGCTCTACGGCGGTGGGCCGCAGGACGATCTGGTGGAGATGTACAGCACGGACGGCGAGGCGTTCGCAAGGGACTTCGCCAAGGCGATGGTGAAAATGGGGAACATACCCCCGCCCAAGGGGATGCCGGTGGAGGTGAGGCTCAACTGCAACATGGTCAACCATTGGTGATTTGTTGTCAAGTGCAAACCAATCAAGTTGGCTTCAATTAATAAATGTGCTATTCGTCTTAAAGATCAAATTTGTAAAAATAAATTGTATTTGTTTATTTGTTTGTCAACATGTACTTATTTACTTCTAATATTGTACATTGTTAATTTTGTAAGGTTGAAATAAATATTCCAATACATATTTGTGTGACAAATGATGTTTTTCATGTTTGCTTTTGAAATTATTTGTAAAGGCTCAGCATCCGTGCTAAAAAAAGGGGCCTGCAAGATGAAAGAGACACATCACCAAATGTTTATTATTCCATAATAATTAAATTGCAACCTCCCAATTGCAAATGTTAGTTGTTCGAAAATCCGTGCCAGTCAAACTTTTTAGCTTTGACCACATTGACTTTAATATATTAATTGACCACATGAAATTGGTGTTACATATTCATTACATACTATAAAATACACGACGAAAATAGATGATTAAAAAAAGGAAGATGAAGATTTAACATAAAAAGCTTTTTTGGGAAATACCACAGACGCACACGGTGGAATTCACTATATAAGAAGATGTTTACAATGAGCCCCTTATCTTTTCTATAGTTTATAGGGGTATATTTATAGTGATTACAAAAGGACTTCAGGTAGGAGTAGAACTCCATGGTGAAAACAAAAACAAATTGAATAGGATTCGGATAAGAAACTTAACAATCTCAACCTTAAGTCGAATTCCCTCCTACAGCCAAAACAAATCAAATCTTCTGAAATCATAATCCACTATCAACTAATCAATGAGTAAGACTCTACTAGTCTTCTCCATATGCTTCTCCTATAGCACTAGATAAGTATAGTGAAGAACTCATCTCATGTACTTTTTACATGCTCCACCTGGAACACATAATTCGACAAACAATGCCCATTGAAAAGCAACTTGCACATGTGACTATCATGTACACCAAACTACCGAATGTAACAGTAACTAAATTCTATGATATAGTTGAAAACTGCTCCTATAGAAGAACATCCAGATGAAAATAACTCTTGTGCCATCAATGGAACAAAAACATTCACTGCAATAGATCCCTCATATTGAGCTATGATAACTATAGAATGTATTGTACCTGCAATACCAAACCTTGTAGTACTATATAAATAATTAACTCATTCTTGCACTTTAAATTCTTCATCTCGAATTCATATTTGCAGCATAACTTTCACTAATGAATAAGAAACTTCAGAGAGTATCATGCTAGTTGCCATCAGGATGTCATCAAACATTTGAAATTAAATATTTCCAAAGCCTCCATAATGGTCGCGCAAGTGATCCAAAATTTCAACATATCTTAACGGTGAATAAAAAAACCAAATCAAGCATAGCCCAAATTAACTTATTGTATTAAAGGTCTGCATCTCCACCTTAGACTCTATATGTGCTAATCTTGTCGCAGTAGCCCGTAGTAGAGATGGATCATCAAAGAAATCATCAATAATTAATCCTGCATGAATGCTACCAATAATAGGGATAATGACTTGAATTGCAATGAACTCACAACACATTGTCGGGGCGAATTTTTGAATCCGAACCCTCTGTGTATTTTCGCACTAGTCCTAGATCAAATCTAGTGCACACAGTTAAACAATGATGATTACATAATCATCAATGCTATATTATAATAAAAGAGAGTACATGCCTTATGGCCACTTTATTACAACTAAGGTTACAAGACCTTTCAAATTTACAAAGCACAGCGGAAGCAAAATGAAACTCTGTTGATGGCCCATTAATACGCCATACGTAATTGACTGTGAAGCACAACCTAGTATTCCGGGCATGGTTATCAAACACGGACCGGCCTGGTGATTGGACAGGAAAAACCTGGACCCAAAGGCTACGCTGGGCCGGTCACACTCAAAGGACCGTCGATGTAGTTAACTCGGGAAAACCCGGTTGACCCGACTGGGTATTAAGTGACCTAGTTGATTCGGTCGGTTTTAACCGACCTAGCCGGGTTATGTTCATGAGGCCAAAAGATAGAAGTACCCGCAAATTAAAGAAATACTCAAGAGAAAATGGTGGACAAACTTGTCTTTTGGAATATGGAGAGCTACTAGGGTTTTTTTTGACTCACCCAATACCCAGCCTGGACAGCCGTGCACCGCTAGTGACTCAAGTGAGGGCTCCTTTGTTGATCTGCTCCACACCGGTGCTCCACGCCTCCTCTGCTCCGCACCGACGCTCCACCTCTAGGCTCCAGCCAGAGCCTAGCAGGGCTCCTCCAGAGGTTCGGTTGGTACCCTCACCACACCCTCCCCCCGCCTTTGGTGCTCCACTTGCTGCTGGTGCCCACAGCTGGACTTCTATTTCCATCCCCATGGCGGTCGATCTGAACCTCCCTCTCGAACTTCTGATTTCCGAATGCATCTCGTAGTTGACATATAAACCATGATGTTGTGAGGATGAATACAAAATGTATGTCTGGTTTGGTGTGTTTGGATGTTAGCAACCATACACGGAGCCCGATGTTTTGTAAATTTTATCTTTCTGTTTTCATTGTTTGTATAGTGGCCCTGCTTGTTATGTCTATTAGAGTGTCTGCATAAATAGAGCTCTATTCATTGTCTGCAATAATTAAACAGTCCCTAAAGCTCCTTTGAAGTTTGAAAATTTGAATGCCATGTAAATAAGTATACTTTCATATTCTCTAATGTTATTTCCATCCTCGATTGACCAATTAAATCTGCAGCAGGACTAAATTTTCCCCATGCATCGAGATTGTATATTTCTTCTTTCAATGGGGCCAATTGCTTTAAGATCCATACAATTATTAACAGTAGCAAATTCCCAAATAGTTAGATGACCAATATATGTAGGCATGTAGGAAGATACTTGTTTTGAATTTGGATGTTGAAGTTATAGATATTTCAAGTTTAGTGTCTAGCTAGTGCATGTTCTTTGGCCCTGCTTGATTGATGCTGAAATCAACATGCATGACTTGATCAAATTTGAATTCTCTTTTCTTGTTGGTGATTTGTGCTTTAGAATGTCATTGTTGCATGAATTGCAATCTAGTCTGCATCATAAGCTAGTATTGGGCTGGTAAGTATAAGAAGTTAATTTGACAGAATACACACACAAAAAAGGTGAACTTGATAGTTTTATATGCAAATCATCATAGTTTCCAATGTTCTTTCTTGAAACTAGAAACCTGTTATTTACTTATTTGCCTACAGATTGTTGGCTAGAACAACGTATTTAATCTTGTGATTGCACCACGTTCTTGCTTGATTTCATCTTACCAACTTACACTTAACTTTATTGCTTATTGGTCATGGACTGATGGACCTTAGCTCAAGGTATCACACTATCAATGGCTATGCTATTTGTCATTTAGTTTTTAGTATTGCTTATTGGATATGGACCTCATGGTTCTATATACTTCTATTATTGTAATGTTGATTGTTTTTCCTATTTTTGTGAGATATATACTTATGAAAAGTTAATTTAAATACATGCGGTCTAACCAATGGCCTACCGGTCCGACTAACAGGTCAGTGACCCAAGACCTCGATCGGTTTGCTGGTCGGTCCGGGTCTAATAACATTGATTCGAGGTGTCCTTCATCGTAGCCACACACGAAGTAGTCATAGTCTCCTCCTTCTACATCTTCATAATCCTTGAGATGTTTTTGAGTGTAGCATGTGAGTATAAAGAGTACTCTGCAAGTCTTGGAAAAAATGCAATATATGTAGGGCTTAATAAAGGAAGGATAATATAGTTCTTTTGCACAAAGTAATATTTTATTTCAAATACCATTATATATTTTTGAAAGCATCAATTTAACAAATTAATTGCAATAACGGAAACTAGACAAATTATCTAGTGAAGGTTCCAACCACCAACACTATTAGACAGGCTCTAACCGCCAAGATTCAAGACTACGGATTCCATCTACCCACACTGACTCTATCCATCAGGATACATCCCCGAGAGTTCCATCCACTTTCGAGTTCCCAAAACTTTTACTTTGAAACCAAAAGGAAAGATCTACCATGTGAAAGTGCACATTGCCCGTCCTTGACTATGTGCACATCTATTTGAATAGTTTTATACTCTACAGAGATTGTATAACTTTACCCACAAGAGATAAATCATCTTAATAGCCAACATACTTTCTTAAGCATGAGACCCAAATAATTTATCACAAAGCCTTTACCTTACTCCGATCTAGCTAGACAACACGCACTGAGGTTTCACTTCTGAAGGGTTAAATCCAAACTATAATAGGATGGTATGTTTCTCGCCTTGAGTTCGATCTGGTATCATGAGGCAAAAGGATCGGTACATAAGCACTATATAGGTTCGTCCGATACGATCTTTATGTGTGTTTGGGAGTCGTTATGTCCTGCTAGGGACCGCTACTGACTTATGGGCCGGAAATGAGTTTTCGGCCCATGACCAAATACACATGAGTCTACAGGGTCACACACTTAATGTGCTGGAACGATAAGGGGTCGGATGATAGTTTTCGAGTGAGATTCGATCTCTACTCATATCGGATATGGATATGATTGGAGGCTATATAAGAAGAGGTACGAGGGCTGAGGGAGCTATCCCGAAAACACACCGTTGAAACCCTAGCCACCGCCTCGTATCCCACGCCACGCACGGTGCTAGCATATTGACATACGGTGCTCCATTCCTAGATGTGTGGACTTGGGTAGAGATGCTGCTGTGACTGCGGTGCTAATCGGGACGATTACGAGGAGGATACGTTTGGACGGAGGACGTTCGACTACTACCGCTACATCGACGTGCTCTTCGTTGAATCGGCTGCTTCAACCCTACTTTCACTGCACTGTGCGTGGTAATGATCCATGATCTCTTACTCGCATGGCTTTCTGGTTTACGCGGTAGAAAAATTATAATCTGCGCTAGTATAGCTCACCTGTATCCCAACAAGAAGATCATTGACAAAGATGGTGCAATATAAATCCAGGGCATGGTGTCGGGCAGTGGGGGCTATGATGCTGGTGAATCTGACACTGGAACAATCTTAGAATACAAGTCGACGCTCAGTATGCAATTAAGTTGTGGAGCAGAGTCAAGGCAAGTTCTCGATGCTATACCTCGGTGCCGCGTAGGGCCGCCTTGTCTATGCGATGGCCACCTTGGGAGTCTCCTCCTCCCAGGGGCAGTGGCTTTGACCTTAAACCAGAAGCTTTGATATCACTTGTTATAAATAAACAACAAAAATAGAGAATAAAAAATGGGAGATAAGGATTTAACATGGAAAATCCTTTCGGAAAAAACAATGGATGCACAAAGGTGGAATTCAGTATGCACGAATGTGGTTCTATGGAAGGATCAGTGCTTTTCTTGCAATGGTACATGGAAACTCTGTTCAATGTTCGGCACAGCGATGCAAACTGCAAAGGAAAGCAACCGGCTCTTTTATCAGGTAGGCAGCGGCCTAAACGAAGATACTAGAGTTCACCTCAGAAACCATTTAATTGGCAGAGGCCTAGAGCTGATTGGATTAAAGTTAACATTGACGGCAGTAGTTTTGTCGAGCAGACAGGGGAGGCGAGCATAGGAATTGTGGCACGAGATGCTCAGGGACGAATTCTGCTCACGTCCTGGCATGTCCTATTCCACTGCTTAGGTGCTGAAGAAGTAGAGGCCCTGGATTGTAGGGAGGAGGTGAGTTAGGCATCGCAACGGACTGATAAACCTGTGATTGTTGAACTTGACTGCTCCGCTGTTCATGCAAAACTGACTGCTCCAGTGGCGGATCGCTCGACTATCCGATGTATCATTCAAGAGACGAAAAGCTTTGCTCGAGTTGCCAGTACTGGAATTCTCATTGATCAGAAGGGAACAAAATAAAACTGCTCATCAGCTTGCTCAACTAGGTAGAGTCTTAGGGCCAGTGCGTGGTATGTCTCGCACCAGCTTCTGATGTAATTTAGCATATTTTGTGCTTGGACGATTGTAGTCCTCACGAGTAATTGAGAGACGACGTAAAGGTCTAGAGTATGTTTGTGATGAATAATTGACACTTTGGTTGAGATGAAATTGAATCTTGAGAAAGTTTCAAAAAATTCAAAAGTTCAGAGTTATTGTCATATTTCAGGCAGTTTGATCGGACTTAGGATGATGGTCTATCGGACTTGAGATGACGGCCAGACCGGCCTTGACTTGTTTGTTAGGTTTTGTGCCGGAGGTCTAATCGTTATGGGAAAGGTGGTCTGACCGGCTTGTGGCTGCTAGTTTGACTGCCATAGGGGAAGCAGTTAGACCGCCATATGGTCAGATCAACCAAACACTTGTATAGCTTTGTTTGGGGATGTGTTTGTACTTGGTACCACTAGAAATGAAAACTAGAGCTGAAACTAGATAGAGTTTTATCGAAATTAAAGAGAGGGTATCTTCTGGTGTTCTTATGTTGTCAGACCGGCCAAACCATAGTGGTCAGGCTGGTGCCTGTGATTAGGGAATAGTGAGAGGTGTTTATGAATAGTTTGAGTGGGTGCATGACATGGGTGTCGTTGCTTAGTTGTGTTAAGTTGCATGATACATTGTTTTGACTAATGTGGGTTAAGTGCATGGAATTTGTATTCAAGATGGTTGCTTGGTCCTTGAATGTGTAGGTGGCTTGAAGAACGTTAGCGGTTGAAGACAAGTGACCGGGACTTGGAGGGGGGGTGAGGACCGTGCAATCGTGTAAGTCCACATGTTATTAAAGTGGAGGAGAAGAGGTGTTAGATCTAAGAATTCGGAGTTGAGGTTTTTGTTCTTTCACCTTGCCTCCTTCCATGGTTTGAGAGTGAGAGTAGGAGAGAAAAAGTGATGGTTTGGGAGCACCTTGTAATCTCCATACTATTGTAATTATTCCTCTCTATGTGGTAATGAATATCAAACCTTGCCTCTCAAATTGCTAGTTGTTCATGTCTTGAATTTACTTGTATATTGTGTTTTGTTATGTGATTTCTTCTCTTCCGAGCTTTCTCTTGGTATTGCTTTGATCTATGATAAGTAAGAGCCACTAGAAGATTATAGTTGGTTAATTGTTGTCCATCTAGATCACTTCTATAGCAAGAAATAAGATTATTCCCGGTTCGTAATTATTCCTGAGCAAGATTTGTGATTTCAAGATCATGAGAGTTCTAGCTAAAATTCTTGCTTAAATTATCTTGCTAAGACATGTGATAATTCATCTAGAAGACCTCACGCCTTATATCCTCACGAGCAAGATTTAATTTGATTTTTAGGGTTTTTGGTATTTCTGTGACCTAGATTTGATTCTCTTTAATTTAGTAAACCCAAGGCAAAGAACCTTGTGATTCTTGATTAATTTAGGTACTAATGCCTTGAATAAGGTTCATGTAAAATTTAAAAGTGTCTGAATGAGAATCGAGCAAACTCTTAAGGTTTGAGTTTTGACCTAAGAGATTTTTTAGGTTTAGGAATAAGGGACCGGTCAGACCGACCCCCTTGACTCTGATCAACGCCTTTGTCCTTGCGTGGCAGTCTAACTGGCCCATATACGGTGGTCTGACCGGTCTTAGGCTAAAGGTTGCTGATTTTATTGGTTTTAGTCTCTAACCTTTTTGTGGACCATAGTAGGTGTATTCTACTAAAGTTAAAGGGTAAGTTCTATAGGACGTCGATCAGACTTGTTATACTATATAGAGCAGAATGTTGGACGACTAAAAGATAACATATACCAAAGATGAGTGTAGCGGAGATGAGGATGCTATGGTGGATCTGTGGTCACATAAGGCGGATCAAATCTACAATGATGATAAACGTGATAGGGTAGGGGTAGCACCAATTGAAGAGAAGCTTGTCCAACATCGTTTGAGATGGTCTGGACATCTCCAACGGAGGCCTCCTGAGGCACCATATGAGCATGCGTAGTGAAATTTTAAGACGTACTAAAAGCGTAAGAATAGGCGAGATCGACCAAGTTTGATATGGGAGGAAGCAGTTAAAAGAGACTTGAGAGATTGGAATGTATGTAAAGAATTATCTTTGGATAGGAGTGCATGGAAGTTAGAGATACACGTAGACGTAGGGAGAGCAGTTCGGATTCTGTCCTCATGCACGCGTGAGCTATCTAGCCTAGAATGCCTCTGTACCCCCGTTGTCATGATGTGATCTGGATCAGGGCGCTTCTGGATCATCGGGGTTCTTGGGCTAAGGGGAGGGGGGGTGGATCCCATCCCCCAACATTCTTATATTTCCAGAATTTTCCTAACAAGTTATAGGATTTTTTACTATTTATTAAGGTCTAGGTTTCAATTTACATAATTACAAAACCTACAGAAAATTAATTACCCCAATCAAACAATTGCAAGGGAAGATACCATAAGATATGATGCTTCCAACAGGTACTAAGTCTATTGCTTCACAAATTTATAGAAGTTCATGTGCCCAAAAACCAAGTTGCTAGGATTATTAGGTTATTTTGTAAACTAACTAAATAGTTGAATTATTTAACTTAAACCACAGGGTCTATGTAATAAAAAAACCTTAGAACTTTACTATTTGAGCGTCAAAACTGAAACCGAATGGCTTTTCTGCAATAATACCAAAATCCACGAAACACCGTGAGGGGCTGTTTGGAACACGGAAATGAAAAATATAGGAATGGAAAAAATATAAAGATAGAAAAGACATGCATATACAAAACAAGGAATAAAAACATAGGAAATTTTTTGGAATGGATGTTTGGAACATAGGAATCCAAACAGGAAAGGAATTTGTGAGTGAATAATAAAATATCATTCACTTCAACTAATTGACTGGCTATGGGCCCACCAAATTATGGCCGTACGTATCCTATCCCAGCTCTCTGGTCCATTCGTTTCCATCCAGAAGCAATGGCATTAATTGGTTTCTCTCCCCCCCAAAATCACAAGCGATGCCTTGTTCCTACGTGAAAACCAGAACTCAGGCTGGATGTTTTGTTTCCTGTAAAAAGTACCAAAAGAGCATCCTTTACTTAGGAATGGAACGGCGAGTTCCTCCAATCCAAACAGTCTGAAAGCAATACTTTTCAAAGAAAACCAAACCTCCAGAATTCCTGTAAAATTTTCCCTTTTACTGTATATTTTCCTAAACCTTTAAACTCCAGGGGGGTTAATGTATATTTTCCTTATACTGTAACAATCCGATACATCGAGGACCTTTCCGCAAAGACTTCACCCCTACTGTCCATCTTTTGTGCCCTTTTGGGTGAGATAACCTCTTAAGACCTAAAGCCCCAAACCAGAAAGTGGTACTTCATTGAGTTTTTATCTATCGTGCATTAGGAACCCCTATGATCCATTGTTTATATGCACAAGAAAAGCTCTGATAATTGAGTAAACAGCGAAGTGGCTCACATGATAAATGAGTCTCTGCATGACTGTTCTGGCTTAAACTTTTGAACCATTCTGAACATAATTCAGTGCAGCTGTCTATCAAAACTCCAAAGCAACTCAGTAAAATTCATGAAGAGCCAAACCATAATCATTAATCACAACTGAAATGTCTGACCGTGCCTTTGTTGAATGCTATTCATGGCAGTGGTCCCGAAGTGTTCCAACTATGTGAATGCTAGTCCCGAAGCGTTCCAACTATGTGAATGCTAGTCCCGAAGCATTCCAACTATGTGAATGCAAGCAACGAAGCGTTCCAACATTTGATATCAGAGCTCCCCAGGTTCATGCCCAAGATTCTACGATTGAATCCAATGTCGATCGTTGCTACAGGAGAGACGTCGCGAGCACAACAAGTCGGTGGTACGCTCCAAGACCCATTAATCGACACACACGAATTACACCAGTTGGGTGATTCGTGTTCAGGCCATGATGGAGGATCAAGGCGTTTGGGAGGCTGTTGAGCCGACGGGCGATGCAGAAGTCGACGCCCGGCTTGGCAAGAAGGCGAGGTCGCACCTCCTTCAAGCGCTTCCTGAAGACCTCCTCATGCAAGTGGCGAAGAAGACGACGGCTAAGCAGGTGTGGGACTGCCTCAAAACGAGGTTCATCGGCGCGGATCGAGTGAAGGATGCACGGCTGCAGACGTTGAAAAATGAGTTCGACGTCATGCACATGAACGACGGTGAGTCCCTCGACCAAGATGCCGGTCGGCTCACCACCATGTCATCGGTACTCAAGTCTCGGTGGACGCGAGCGATGCCATGCTTGTGAAGAAGTCGCTCGACACGATGCGAACGGTTTATCAGTGTGATAGCCGGCATCGAGCAATTCTTTGATCTCAACACTTTGGCATTCGAGGAGGCCGTGGGACGCCTCAAGACATTTGAGGAGCGCATGCGCAAGAAGGGCACTAACGCTGGCGGGAATACCGACGGGCAAGTGCTCCTCACTCAGGCTGAGTGGGAGGCGCGGTACAGAAAGGACGACGGAGACTCATCGTCAAGCAAGAAGAACAAGGCTCCTGCAGATGGCGGAACCGCGCCGATCGGGTCGTGGTCGCGCAGAGGTCGCGCAAAGGTGGTCGGGCGGACCACGCAAAGATGGAGCAAGTGGTTCGGCGGTGGTGGCCGTGATAAGAGTCACATTCGCTATAATTGCGGCGAGATGGGGCACTACCGACACGATGTCGAGCTCAAGAAGAAGGAGGTAGCACACCTCGTGCGTCGACGACGTTGAACCGCCGCTACTCTTGGCGGTCTCGGAAGAGATATCGTTGGTCAAGCAAGACCAACAAGATGTCGTCATGCTGACTGAAGAGAAAGTGTAGCCAGAACTACACACTGTTGAGTACGTTAAAACACCGACCGATGTCTGGTTTCTTGATAATGGCGCTAGCAACCATATGACTGGTGACAAGGAGAAATTCCGCGAGCTAGATGGAGTCACCGGGAGGGTGAGATTCGGCGATGGCTCATCGGTGCAGATCAAGGGTAAGGGCTCAATTCTCTTCGCGTGCAAAAATGGTGATCAATGGCTACTCCAGGAGGTGTACTACATCCCCAGACTTCGCAGCAACATGGTGAGTCTTGGTCAGCTCATTGAGACTGGTTACCAAGTTCTCATGGATGAGGACGTACTCGAGGTGTCCATCAAGGATCCTCTGCGCTGATCATGAAGGTGAGACGAACTCGAATCGTCTCTATCGCATCGAGCTGCGGTTGGCGAGGCCGCTTGTGTCTTGACAAGCCTCGATGACCCAAAGATGGTTGTGGCATGCTCGCCTCGGTCATGTCAACTTCCAAGCCTTGAAGATGCTCGCCAACCAGGGAATGGCGGCAGGTGTGCCGCCGATTACACATCCTAACCAGCTGTGTCGGACGTGTCTGGTGGCAAAGCAGACAAGACTGCCATTCTTGGCGGCAGCCAACTACCGAGCGAAGGAGCCACTCGAACTCCTGCATATTGATTTATGTGGACCGATCACGCCATCAACACCAGCTGGTAATCGTTACTTTATGCTAATTGTTGATGACTACTCCCGGTGGATGTGGCTGCATGTGATCAGGACTAAGGATCAAGCGTGCTCGGCATTCATGAAGTAAAAAATGCTGGCTGAGAACGCGAGTGGTCACCGCGTGAAGGTTCTTCGATCCGATCGAGGTGGTGAGTTCCTGTCGATTGAGCTCGCAAAGGTGTGCGAGCAAGCAGGAATTGAACGTCACTTCACCACACCATATTCACCGCAGCAGAATGGTGTGGTGGAAAGGCGCAACAGGATGGTGATGTCTATGGCGCGCTCACTTCTCAAGAGCATGAGCGTGCCCAGCAGATTTTGGGGGGAGGCGGTGCGTCATGCCGTCTATCTCCTCAACCGGCTCCCAACCAAAGCGATGTGTGATCGCACTCCTTTCGAGGCTTGGTCAGGAAGGAAGCTGCACCTGGCACACGTCCGTGTGTTCGGCTGCTGAGAGACCATGTGGAGGTCATCCCATTGTGTATGCTGAGTAATTGACATCGGTTTAGGAAAAGTCGAGTTTGAGTCGGTTGGTTCGGACCATGTCGTTGCGGGGTGCAACGGGCTCGGTCGGACTTGGTCAAACCTGGTCAATAGGTTTAGGATGCATATCCTTTGTTTCGACAGGTTTGGTCTCTATTTTACGCTTTCATATATCGAGCGGTGCTATTTGACGTGTTTCTTGTCTGTGTGATTGCAGGACGTCGAGGTGGAGTCGTGGCGAGACACGGTGGACCGGACTAGGCGCAGGTGGCGCTGAGGTCAGAACGGTCGGGATGTGTCAAAGACGACGTGGACTCGAGGTGGTTGCGAGGCGTGCGAGGCAAGGAGCGCGGAAGCTTCCCGGAAGGTGCAGGAGGGGCGAAATGGTCATTTCGCGAGGCTGCACAAGTGGGAGCGGGCTCCGTTAGGGTTTAGCCGGCGTAACGGGTTGGAGACCCATTAGCCAAGGGCTATAAATAGAGGTGAGGGGCTGCATACCCCTTAGGACACTTGAGAGTGAGTTAGAGTTAGGAGAGCTCATTCATCCCTTTGTGTGGGTTGTGTTCCTCCCAAGAAGCATGTGAGGCTCTTGGTGTTCTTGATGATTGAGAGGGAGAGGATGGATTGATAGTCTTGTAATCATTCCTTTTTTGTTCTAATGTCCATGCGTATGGGGACTTCTGTATAATCTTTGGTTGGAATGATATCTGAAGTTTTTCTGCTCTTCGTTCTTTTTGTTTGGATGGATTCTATGGCCTCTTCTTCCCTGCATTTCGTTCTCCTCTGCTACCTTTGATTTTTGTTTGAGACTCTGTGCAAGGAGCTGCAGTATGAGTCTTCTCTGAACTAGGAAAGCTCATGGGCTTACTGTTCTTTGCGAACAGAGTTGTGCTTTCAGGTCTTTTGGTGTTCGAATGTTGAAATCTAGTTGTGTTTATTGTTCCATGATCAAAAGCTGCAAGAATCCCAAGTCTGAAGAAATTAGTCCTGTTGGTTTTTGAGCTCTGGGGTTCCTCTGTGTTAATTTCGTTTCCGTCTCTCACTGTTCCAAGAGAGAAGCAGTGATGTTCATGAATTTCTTTATGAAAGAAAAAGTGACTTTGTTTTGATTTCAATGAGGCAGCGTTGATGTGCCTCTATTCGAAAGTCTATTGTCTTTCACTTTCTGCTCAAATCTTCAGTAAAGAAATCTGGTTAATGTGCTGCCCTGCGTTGTGTTTCTGACAGCAAAATAGCACACTAGCTCAAGCCCAGCAATCCTTGTTGGGGAAATGCATTCAATCAATCTCTTTTGGCTAGTAATTTTCGGCAAAAACTGGCAATGCAGCTTCTCCTCAGTATCGGTCAGATAAGCTCCTTTTGACCCGTGCTTTCAGTTGTCTTGGTTGGCAGCATGTATCTTAGGTGCTTAGCTCCTTTTCAGTTTTGATTCTTGTGTCCGGCAGCAAAGCCTGCATGCAGTAAAAACTGATTTGGTCTTTCCAGTTTTCATGTGCTGTTTTAAGAGTTTAGTTGGCTGCAGTTTCTTTTCCTGTTTGTGTGCTGTTCGGATGGCAGTAGGTTCTTCTTTTGTGTACTTTTGGCAGCAGCAGTAGTCTGTTTTTGTTCCAACAGTGGACACTCTTTTCCCTCAGTCTTTACTTCTCGGCTGGCAGGAAAGGTTCGAATTTCTTTGCCGTGGCAGCCGTGGCAGCCGGTTTTCTTTGCCGTAGCAGTATTTCCCGCTGTTTTCTTGCCGTGACTACAAGTTCTTGCCATGGCATTGCTTTGATCTGTTTCCTCTGCCGTGGCAATACTTTACTGATGTTATCGTTGCCGTGACAATGCTTTGAGCTCCGTTTCTTCAGTGACTTTGTTTTGAGCTCAGTTGTCTTTTTGGTTAACGCTCGTTATTTTTTTTTCTACTTCATAGCTATCATAGCTATCGGAGTTGAAATTTTTGTGAATATTTTGGGGGCAAATTTTTCAACGGCACCATTCACCCCCCCTCTGTTGCCATTTCGGTCCTACAGCTGCACGGCGCACGCCAAGGTGACAACGCCACACCTCAAGAAGCTCAACGACCGCAGTCAGACGCTTGTGTACTTGGGCGTCGAGGAAGGTTGCAAAGCTCACCATCTGCTGGACCCACATCGCGGCAAGATCCATGTAAGTCGTGATGTTATATTTGAAGAGAATGTGGAGTGGAAGTGGTTGGAAGATGCAGGAGATGATCGGTCTCCCGACTTCGTGCTCGAAGACGAGGCCAACCCCGGCGAGCAGAGTCAACACGGCCCGCTCATGGGCAGCTCCAAGCGAGCGGTGCCCATGACAGCACTCGTCCCGACCATTCCACAAGTCGTGGCAACTAGTGCACCAGTGACGGCAGAGGGTGCCGACCAGGGCAAGAACCCGCCCACACCGTTGTTGGGCGGACACATCGGCAGTGATGATGGACCTGTTCGGTACAGGCACATGGAGGAGATCATGCGCGATGCACCGCGTGTGGAGTTGGAGTATGAAGAAGCTGATGAGGAAGCAATGCTTGTGGTGATGGAAGAGCCATCCTCTTATCGTGAGGCTGCTGGTCAGCCGGCATGGGAGGAAGCCATGTCCAAAGAGATTGAGGCCATCGAGAAGAACGCGACGTGGACGCTCACCACGTTGCCAGTCGGACATAAGGCGATCGGGCTTAAGTGGGTGTACAAACTCAAGAAGAACTCGGATGGTGAGGTCATCAAACATAAGGCCAGGTTGGTTGCAAAAGGTTATGTGCAGCGGTAAGGCATTGATTTTGAAGAAGTTTTTGCACCAGTTGCTCGCCTCGACACTATACGTGTCACTCTTGCTATTGCGGCCAACCGCGGGTGGCAAGTACATCACCTCGACGTTAAGTCAGCGTTCTTGAATGGTGAACTCGAAGAAGAGGTTTATGTGACCCAGCCGGAGGGGTTCACAGTGAAAGACAAGGAGCACTTAGTGCTCAAATTGAGCAAAGCGCTCTATGGACTTCGGCAGGCACCGCGCGCGTGGAACACGCGGCTCGATAAAAGTCTGAAGCAGCTTGGCTTCAAAAGGTGTGCACAGGAGCAAGCCGTGTACACAAGGGCAAGGCCAAAGCCGGCATCATTGTCGGTATTTATGTGGATGATCGATCGTGGTGGGGAGGATCCGAAGCAATTGAAGACTTCAAGCGGCGAGATGATGGGTGAGTTCGAGATGAGCGACCTCGGCTTACTCACGTACTACCTCGGCATTGAGGTGGCACAAGGAGATGGTGGCATCTCTATCAAGCAGACTGCATATGCCAAGAAGGTATTGATTCAATTTGGCATGTTCGATTGTAATTCCACCAAGATTCCTATGGAGTCAAGAACCCAGCTGCACAAGGATCCAGAAGGGCACCTGATTGACGCCACCGAAATACCGGGCGTCATCGGATGTCACGCTATCTTCTTCACACTGGCCGGATCTCTCCTATGCGGTTGGCATGGCGAGTAGATTCATGGAGAAGCCCACGGTGATGCATCACAAGGCTGTGAAGCAGATCCTCCGATATCTCAAAGGTACAATTGAGTTCGGACTGGTGTATGGGAGAGGTGGCAGAGAAGAGGAGATCATCGGCTTCATAGACAGTGATCTGGCTGGTGATATTGATGACCGGAAGAGCACAGGCGGCATGGCATTCTACGTCAACGATCGCTGGTTACGTGGAACTCACGAGCGAAGACGGTGGCTCTTTCATCCTGCGAGGTGAGTTCATGGCGGCGATCGTGGCGCATGCCGCACTCGCTCGGGCGTTAATGGCGAACTAGTTGGGACAAAACCGAGGACGGTGAAGTTGTTCGTCGACAACAAGTCCGCGATTGCTCTCATGAAGAATCCTGTCTTTCATGGGCGGAGTAAGCACATCGACACAAGGTACCATTTCATTCGTGAGTGTGTTGAAGGTGGTCAAATCTGCGTCGTGTTCGTCCACACTGATGAACAGCGGGCCGATGCACTGACGAAGGCATTGCCGGCAGCAAGGCTGGCAACCATGCGGCACCGCTGGTGTTCGTGAACTTGGACCACGCCAAGACTATGGGGAGAATGTTGAATGCTATTCATGGCGGTGGTCCCAAGTGTTCCAACTATGTGAATGCCGGTCCCGAAGCGTTCCAACTATGTGAATGCTAGTCCCGAAGCGTTCCAACTATGTGAATGCAAGCAACGAAGCGTTCCAACAGCCTTGTAAGTTTAATAATCTTTCCACCAACCCAATGAAGGCGGTAAGAAAGGTCAAGATAATGAAGCAATAGCTTCAAATTATCAATCTCATCTGGCTCCCTCGTCTTTGTCACCCAAAACCAAAAAAGCATACTTAGTAAAGCAATAACAGCGTATATGATTTTCCAAGGACCGGGTAGAACTACATGGAATTGTACCTTCAACTTTCAAGATCAAGAAAGTTGAGCAGAATGATAATCACCGGTTTAAATGAAATCTAGTATCGAGACTATCACCGTATAATAAGTTATACAAAAACTGAAGATAATACTTGCACATCAAACACCAGATAGAAAGGGAGAGAACATGAAATGGGAAAGAAGAAAACTTAATCCTTCCTTAGAACTCAAGATCATCCACTCCCATTCAAGCAGTTCTTGGAGTGAAAATAAGCAACATGGAAGAATATGAAAATGCATGGTTACTAGAATTTCATGGTCGTATTTAAGATGTCAACAATTGTAACAAGACTTCCTTGATACATGTCGGTTGGATGCCACAATGGCGTAACTAACGTATGGCGAACTAGACCATTCAATCCAGGTGGGCATGGAAAATATCTTTTGCGAAGGGATGGGGTTTATATCATCCAAGTTACAACCAAGTGAAATTTTGGCTATCAAGTTCAGAGTTGAGGATCATGGTTCCAAAACTACGCAGTTAGGACAGGACCAGCAAGGTGGTTGGCACAACATGGTTGGGGAAAAATGTTGCAAGCTTCTCAAATTTGTTTGTTTTGTTTTTGTGTTGGAATGTCTTTCTTATCGTCCTTATCCATATTTGTGATATATTGCTAACCTCCTAACCCTTTTCCTAGCTATTTCTATCTCTTTTTATTGTTTTTCTTGTCCTTTCCCGCAGGTTGATTGATATAGGTACTTATTAAGGCTATGACTTTCTATTCTGATTCTCGCGGTTTTATGAGCACCCTAGCACTTATGATACTCTTCAAGGAAAGGTAAATTTATTGTCTCGTAAGTTAGAGCGTGGGATTGTTTTAGAGAGCAGGTATGATCAGTTCAGTTCTTTATCAGATGACCATTCTCCTGTTGTTCCTATATGCCAGACTTGTGGTTTTTAGGGCCATTCCCCGCTGAGTGCCAACATGATTATTTGTCCACTCTAGAGTGTTACGGGATAAGCTTTGCTCATTCAAGTGGACCATACCCTAACACTTACCACCTTGGATGGCTTGAGCACTCGAGTCTGTCATATGGAAACAATAACCCTAATATCTCATCATTTTTTCTAGTACACCATTGTAGGATTTTATGTGTGGAGACGTTTTATGTATGGAGATCAGGATCACTCTCATTGGTCACACCAGAACTATCATGTACCTTAACATTAGACTCCGACTCCTAAGCTTGATCAAATGACTGGATTAGAGGAGATGATGTTTAGGATGTTAGAAGATTTTGAGACGAGAATGAGCAGTGACTTCACATTGGATCCAACACCTTCTGCTTGCACTTTTCACGTACCTTCACCGAGCCAGTTTACAGTTCTTATGCCTGAGTTTTAGGTTTAGTTTACCATTCTATCCCCCATTTGATTGATCTAGTTTTAGCTGAGAACCGTTAGGCTTAGTCTACTCCCATGGAGAACATGACAATCGCTGCTATTTCAGTACTTGCGGGTGTGCTATTTTTGCACGATCAACTATGCAACAAAACACTGCTTCCTAGATGATCAAGAGATAAAAAATATGCCTAAGAAATAATAAGTGCAGAAGTATTCTTCCTATCTATTCTACACTTAGTAAAATTAGCATATGAAAAAGCCCGAATGGAGATGGCAGAATAAGAAGAATACCAAAATCTAAAGTCAAGAGTGTCCTAAAGGTATCAAAAGATGCGATGCACTGCTTGATGATGTGAGGTACGAGGGGGAAGCCTAAAATCGAGTGCACAAATACACAATAAACTATATGTCTAACCTCGACACCTTGACGTAGAGGAAGAAGTCAATCATGTTGTTGTACTCCTTATGATCCACGAGCTTTCTATCCTTATCAGGAGCCAACATGGTAGAAGTGGCAATGGGAGTAGACATTGACTTGCTGCTTCCTATGTTGAAACTCCAATGAAGGTTCGTTGTGTACTTATTTTAATGAATGAAAGTCTCTTCTTTCAGTTATTTGACTTGAAGACCAAGTAAGAATGCCAGCTCGTCCATCATACTCATCTTGAATTTTCCGCTTATAGAATCTGAAAATCTAGATACCAAGCATGAGAAGAACCACTGAATATGATGTCATTCACATAAATCTGAATAAGTAAGAAGTCACATCCATGCTTGAGAGTGAACAAGATTTTATCTACCATCCCATTTTAAAATTATTCTTACGCAAGAAACTACTAAACCTATCATACCAAGCTCTAAGGGCTTGCTTCAATCCATACAAGGCTTTGGAGAGCTTACACACATGGTTTGAGAGCTTAAGATTTTCATAATCAGGTGGTTGCTTGATATAAACATCTTCTTCTATGAAATCATGAAGAAAAACACTTTTGACATCTATTTGAAAAAGCTTAAAGCCCTTAGACACCGCAAATACTAGCAATATGTGAATGGATTCTGATCTAGCTATATGTTCAAAGGTCTCCCGATAGTGTTGTCATTGGCTCTGTCACGCGTTATCTCAAACTTCAAGGGCGAGTGGTGTTCGTTGGACAACTGTTTGCTCATGGAGCTTGGGCACGAGTAGCATGGCGCATAACAATGTGATCTCGTAGTAGCTAACCTCAAGGCCCAAAGCAAGGTGCATCTTGAGCTCCTCCTACAGGCCATCAGCAATTAAGCTCCATGGTTGCCCCACCCTGCCGTTGGCTCCCTAGCCACAGCATTGTTTGGAGAGTCATCCTCAGTAGCAGGTACCCTGGCTGTGGCCATCAAGTCCTCGGCCTTAACCTCCCCGCCTTCTCTCTCCCCGTCCATCTTGTTGCAACCATGGACCTCCGCCTAAAACTATCGAGTCGGCGCTCTTCGCCGGTGTGCCCACTAAGGCCGAGCCTTGCAACCAGTGGTTGACTCCAATCTACCGGGCTGCCACCATCACCGCTCACCTCGAGCAATCAAGGTCAGCTAGGTTCCAGCATGAAATTTTTGAAGTGAGGATGACAAAAGGGGAGAGGAAAGATAAAGAATACAATTACGTATTTGATTTGTATTGGAGTGCTGATTTGGGAGGAGAAAGAGAACAAGATTGGGGTGGCAACGCCAAGAAAGTAGGGAAGTTAGTTTGCTACGATCGTGAGGGAGTTGGGTAAACCCATCTGTGGCCAGCATACCCAATATTTCTATAAAGGATATTTAGAGTTGATAAAATAAAATATAAAAGTCCACAATAGTAAAAAAAGTACAAAATGTTTCATGCTAGATACAACGTATGTAAATAATTTAGAAAAATAAAACATAATTTAGAGAAATTACGAAATAACTTAAGGTAAAACTATGTTGATGCAGTCTAATGTGTATGGCCTGTATGCACCAGTGCACGACAACATGTAGTCGGTGTCTACTGCCTACTGCCTCGTTGACCTGCCTCTAGAGGGGAGGTGTGGGAGTGGGTTGAAGTAGGGGAGGTGTAGGAGCGGGTTAAAATCAATTGAGGGTATATATATATATGAAATATTTTGTTTAATTATCAGTATATATGTGTAATATACCTACTAAAGTTCAAGTATTCAACCGAATAACTTTGAATTACATTGGGCCCGCCCATGCCTGTGGCCATGCTTTATTTTGTGAGGGTAGGGTAGGGGAGTGAAGCTGAGGAGAGCAACACATAACCATCATCACTCACCAATAGGTTCTTCTTTAAGTAGCATATGACGAAAACCTAATGATGTATACAAAACAAACCCTAAAATTAATGATTTGCCATTTCTAAGCACCTTGATTTAGGATTTGCCACTTTTAAATTTCTTCTTGATAATTTGCCAGTCCTAAGCACCAAATAGCTGTGATTGGCTACCTGATTTCTTCCTCCCTCTTTTTTTCTTTTTGACTGGATGCTTCATAGCCTCCAAGTCTTATTGGTTTGGTTACTGCTCCTTCGCACCAGTGCCACAAATCTGAACAGCTCATAGACTGTTCCGTCCCCTCACTGCAAACGTAGCCAAGTCCAGCTTCTGAATGCCTTGACCAAATTCTGATGGTTTGAAGGAATTTATTAACCAATTGAAGGGACTGGATCAGCACCCAGTAGTCAGGCATCGAGAAAAAGTAATAGGCATCACAAAAGGCTCCACTACTTTGTATATCTGCACGTTACTGTGGCAGCGATACCATATATTTGTGCCACAAAAAACTACGAAAGGACAAGATTTGGCAGACTTTCTAGCTGCACATCCTATTCTGGATAACTTTCCTATTAATGATGATTTACCACATGATGAAGTATTTGTCACATCAGTCACTAATTCAACGTGGCAAATATATTTTGATGGTGCTTGTTGAAAATCGGGAGTAGGCGCAGACATCATCTTTGTTACGCCTAGTGGAGGAATAATTCCATATTCATTCACTTTAACCTCGATAGTTTCAAATAATTCTACTGAGTATGAAGCTTTAATTATTGGGATGGAAATAGCCTTAAATATGGGATTGAACACATTATCGGTGCATGATGATTCCCAATTAGTCATTAACCAGCTTTTAGGGACTTACATGGTGAAGAAAAGGAATTAATGCCATATTTCATGAGAGCAAAAGCTTATATCTATGTTCACTAACTTAAGTATGCAACATATTGTTAGAAGCCAAAATGAAAAGGCCAATACGCTGGCAAGTTTGGTAGCTAGCATGTCATTAAATTCTTATAAAACAATAGACGTGCGCATATAGGAGTGGAGAGTCCTGCTAGACTGGCTGAGGAAGAGGAATCAACATTCTCTATAGCACTGACAGCGGATATTTGTGAAATTGAAAGGGGAGATTGGCAGACTCCATTTCTAGATTATTTACTCCATGGTTATCTACATCTTGATTCTTGCGAAAGGACTAGAATCCGAAGAAGGCTAGTCCATTACGCATGTATAAATAATACGCTTTATTGGCGTTCGTATGGTGGCATCTTGCTATGTTGCCTTACTGGAAATGAGGTGATGGAAGTGTTGAGGGAAGTGCATGCTGGAGTTTGCGATGCACACCAATTTGGTCCCAAACTACCGTATCAATTAAAGTATTTTGGTTATTATTGGCCCACAATGTTCGAAAATGTTGAGAAATTTGCAAAAAGGTGTCATGAATATCATGTACATGTTGGCTTCATCCATCAATGACATGAACCACTGCATCCCACCAGCATGTCCTGGCCCTTGGAAATGTAGGGAATGGATATAGTCGGACTAATTCAACCGCCATCATCCAAAGGGCATAAATTCATTCCCACAACGACCAGCTATTTCTCTAAACGGTCAGAAATCATACCATTAAGAGAAGTTAAGGCAAAAAATATATAGAATTTTATAAGAACTCATCTTATATATCACTTTGGCATCCCTTCGCGAATTATATCCGATAACAAATCACCATTCAAAAATAGACAGATGAAAAAGTTGTGCGCAAAATTTAAAATGTAGCACCATTTTTCTATAGCATACAATGCAGTAGCCAGCGGACAAGCTGATACATTTAATAAAATCCTATGCAAATTATTGAAAAAGGTGGTCTCAAAGAACAAGCGAGATTGGCATGAAAAGTTGCTCGAAGCCTTGTGGGCATATAGAACCACGACACGCATACCAACTGGAATGACTCCTTACTCCCTGGTGTATGGAGGAGAGACGGTCTTACCGTTGGAAGTACAAATTAAGTCTTTGAGAGTCGCTATGCATGAGAATCTCTTAAAAGAAGAGGCCACTAAATTATGATTAGAGGAATTAGAACATATTAAAGGGAAATGACTTCAAGCATTACAAAACCTAGAAGCGTACCAAGCTAGAATGTCACGAGCCTTTTATAAGCACCTCAAAAGAAGGTCATTCAAAGTGGAAGGTTTAGTTCTTGTTGTTATTCTAGTGGCGTGTATAAAATTATTTCCTCGGATGTGAATATTCTCCGCCGCCGATAAATGGAACATTTCTAAAGTGTTATTACACCTAAAATAAAAAAAGAGCTCTAAAGACTTATGAGCCCAAACTGTGGTGAAAAAAATCGCTCCAAAACCTTGCGAGCCTAAACTGTGGTGCAAAAAATAGCTCCAAAAACCTTATGAGCTCTAAACTATGGCCCAAATAAATTGTTTTTCCTGTTTTAGAAAAATAATAATTGCTCCAAAACCTTATGAGTCTAAACTGAGGTGCAAAAAAATGCTCTAAAATCTCAAGAGCCTAAACTGTGGTGTTTTAAAAAGATAGCCCCAAACCTTATAAGCCTAAACTAGTGCAAAAAAAAGCTCCAAAACCTTACGAGCCTAAACTATGGTGCAAAAAAATAATAGCTTCAAAACTTTATAAGCCTAAACTGTGGTGCAAAAAAACAATTGCTCTAAAGTCTTACGAGTCTAAACTATAGTTAAAAAAAGCTCCAAACCGTATGAGCCTAAACTATGGTATAAAGAATTACACTCCAACTCTTTAGGAGTTTAAACTGAAAGCACCAAAAAAGGTTACATAGCTGGAACGCCTTGTATGTAAAAAGCCATTAGTTCCATGTATGTAAACAAATAATAAATAATAAGAAATGAAACTTCATTGCAGCAGGAGTATAAATTGACGATAATAGTAGAATAATAATAAAGAGCTGGAGCTTTCGGATGACCACGGAGGACGAAAGTTAATCATGTGAATGTTCTGTTTGGCCGTAAGATTCACGGGTGTTTAAAAATGAGGGTCTCATAAACAATTGGCATTAATTAAGCTATGTGACAAAAAAATATTCACATCTCTTAAAGATTGGTTTTTTTAACTAATGAAAAGTTGTTTAATTAGCAATAATCACCAATGACATGGGGGCCATATATACTTCATCGAGAGTCACACGAAAGATGAACTGAAAGAAAGTTAAAACCAACACCCGTATGTTTGCATGTATATTTATGCACGTTCCTAAAACGTGTTCATATATAGCTCAATGGCTGGAGCATATGTCCGCATCCAAATACATATACCGGATATATTCAAAATATATCAATATATAAATATATATAGACACACACACATATGATGCATATATACAGGTCGAGCTCCAGATCCAAAAGCAAATATTTTTTGCATCCGAACCTCGAGGGCATCTATTAACACCAATTTTGTTCTAAACTTAAAACATGAATAAATATTTCTAAAATATATATATAATCATCAAATTAATAATTTTACTGGTGGCTAAAATCCTTTACAATATAAAATAACTAAAGTTTAAATGAAAATCGCCACGACCTACATGGGCCAGGAAATTGGCTAATACTCCACCGGCAATAAATAACCATGTTGTGTTGACTACGTTGTGTCGACCACGATATATCGACCATGTTGGTTTGACTATGATATTTTGACCACGTTGATTCGACCATTATGTATTGATCACGTTGTGTCGACCATGTTGGTTCGACTATGGTATTTCGATCACGTTGGTTTAACCACGATGGTTCGACCACGTTGTGTCGATCACGATGTTTTCTTCGATGCCAGTTTGAGGAGGTGCTGCGTAACACACCAAATTATTTGTGGCATCTCTCATCTTAGTCAAAAGCTTGGACTATATATGTATAAGTGCAAGTAATAAAAAAGGGAATGTGGCGCCATAACTGCATGCATGCAGAAGTTAAGCACTCTCCAACTAAATTATTAATATTGATTAATAGCAATCATTAATGGGGCCATGTTTCAGCCATAGCACATGGAAATCAAAAGAATGATTGGAAGTCCCAGATAATGCACGTTCAGCAACCATGGCTGAAGCACAGTGTGCTAACTTAAGTAACCGACCACTATCAATAAATAAATAAATAAGGAAAAGAAAAGAAAAGAGGAAAAAGAGGAACCTGCATGGCCCACGGTTCAGCCATAGCCTATAGGCGGGACGGAGTCCAAATAGTGCACGTTCTGCACGATCGCAAGAGAAGCCGGCTGCAATGCTCGAACTGCCCATTAGTAGAGAAAAAATCAAACATAGAAGTTGTTGTAACTTCCCTCAAAGCAAGCTCCCTCTCATCCTTACTTTATAAATAAGGGGCTAGGGAGGAAGAACGGGGACAGAGAACATTTGGCAAGAGAAGAAAACACTGGGCAAACTCTATGAGAAAGGGAGACACACAAACACACTTGAGAGAAGAGAAATAGAGAGGGCAACCCATCCATGTAAGAAGGTGAAGTTTTTTCTCTTCTTCTTTCTCTCTTCCTTAGATCTTGGGTTCGGCCATCACGGTATGAATCAAGGAGCGTTCTCTCTATCCATCCCCCTTTCCCGTTTGGTTCGGCCATTGCGGTATGAATCAAGGTGCTTCATTTTTGTTTTGTGCTTTTGCCCCCATGGTTCGGTCCCATCAGTGGATACAAACCCAAAGAACGAGTGCTTGATCCCTCATTTAGGTTCAATCCTCTACAAATGGATACAAATGATGATAAGGCATGAAGACCTCATTTTGTTGGTTCAGTCCCCTACAAATGGATACGAACCAAGAGTAAGAGGCATGAAAACCCTATTTCCTCAATTCGGTCCCCTCAAATGGACATGAGTATAATGCGTAGGGGAAATCACTAGAATACAACCTTCTCCTCGGTTACGCTACACACAAGTGCTCAATACCTACAAGCACTATGCAGTGCTAGTAATAATACAACGCGGAGTAAAACAATAAAAATAAAATAATGAAATACTTAAACTTCTGATATACTACATGCCTAAATTTTATAGCATGCTAGTAGCAATACAAGTATTAAAAAACCATTCACTTTGGTTACATACAAGCAAGCGCTCGATATACGCGAGCACTGTGTAATACTGTAGCTACGACCATCTGCATGCACTGTAGTTATGACCATCGACCAAATACTGTAGCTACGACCATCGACTATGCACTGTAGTTCCGACCAACCATGGTCGTTCTACCATAGTCGATATGTCGTGGTCAGTTTGTCATGGTCGAATCAACATGATCGACACAACGTGGTTGACACATCACGATCGAATTATTGTGGTCAAAATATCGTAGTCAAACCAACATAGTCGACACAATGTGGTCGACATATCGTGGGCGAATAAACATGATCGAAACAATGTGGTGGACACAACATGGTTGACACAACATGCTCGATATGCCATGGTCGATATGCCGAAGTCATTTTGCCATGCTCGACCCTCCCCGAGCAACCAGCCATCAGCGACACCAAGATTGAAGACCATTTCTGTTATATTTTTGTAATCGTCATAGGTTGTATTTTGTTGTAATGTTTATGTTGGAATTCTTAATCAGGGGTTTCTCACAAAGAGATGTAATTAACAGAATTTTTATAAATATATTAATTCTGGAATTGATGGACCTGCAATACCTGATTTCTTTGTCTTGCATTTTCAATTAAATTTAATCAACTTATCTCTAATGACGAGGAGGCAAGTTCATGCCCATTTTCCCATCATCACCTACCCAGCAGCAAGTGCGGGG
This sequence comes from Bonia amplexicaulis, assembly GCA_036346245.1. Taxonomy (NCBI): domain Eukaryota; kingdom Viridiplantae; phylum Streptophyta; class Magnoliopsida; order Poales; family Poaceae; genus Bonia; species Bonia amplexicaulis. The sequence continues at coordinate 8,983,583 of CM070750.1, forward strand.
GCCACCATACTGAAAAAGACTAGCTTAAATTGGTTCATTCCACCGTCGGCGGACATCAGCGTCAGGTCATCGATGGGAACAATCGTGCTCCCTCCTAGCGTCAGGGAGTGCGGAGGAAGCGGAGCCAGGAAAGCGATGGTGATGGTGGCAGTCGATCAAACCGGGTAGAGCAGTGGTGGCGATGGGTGAGAGCAAAGGAAAGGGTGAGACCTGGCCATTCCTGGCCAAATTTGGCGTGCTCGGGCTAGGCGGCGTCTCGATGACGGGCCGCGGCATCAAAGGCAACCGGGAGTGACTCCACCAGCGGTGGCTCAATCCCACCTAGAGCTAGCCTAGTCAATAGCGGATGGTGGAGGGGAAGGCTCCAAAAGGAGACGCGAGGGAGCATCGTGCAGGTCAAAGACGGTACGAAGCCTCTCTAGGGTTTGTGGGTGGCAGCAAACCGAGGATGCGAGGGGAGGGAGCTCGTGTGGATGAGGCTCACGGTCTTGCTGCATGAGATGGAGGAGTGTTTTAGGATTTGAGGGTTCAGTTGAAGCTAGAGGAAACATAAGAAAGTGGTTGTTGGAGGAGAGGAATTCGGACGGAGGGGTGCCACACAGGGAGAAATCACATGTGGGAGGAGCCCACGTGTCAGCATGAAAGGAGGGCACGAATTGTTTTGTGAGGAAGAAAGAGAGAAATAATATATCATACATCAATTCTCTTCTTTAAATAGTACCGATGCTATTATCAGTGTGTGGTGTGCTAGCAGTGCGTAACTTTTAAAGAAGATTTTATCGTGGCCAGAAAAAGGTTGCAGAAATGGCAGAGGAGTACCCACAGATTATCATTTCTAGTTGTCCTATCATTTCTAGTGGCATCGTACAATTTAAGCGAAAGTCAGAGTACTGTCTATTACCCACACATTATCATTTCTGGTTGACCTATCATTTCTAGTGGCTCATTTGGATTTGAATTTCTGATTTATCTTTTATTATATCTAATTTTCATCTTTTTCTGATTTTTTAGTTCTTTTTAAACTTTTTTGTTGGTTCTTTTTTTTCTGTGCTTGTTACAGATAGGTTAACCCGTCTTTTCATTTTATTTTTTAAAAATTTAATTATGCCTAATAAGCCGTCATCAGCTACAGTATAATTTTAGTCAGCTACAATAAAAATTTAGACATAAACCACCAAAATTCAGTCTAACTGAACACCATCTTATTTCTTCTTCTTTCTTGTATATGATTGAAGAGAAAAGTCAAGGTGCCACCTATTTATTTTTGCCCCATTCTTTTCCGGCTTTGTTGCTTGCAAAGTTGCATTTGCTGATTGCATTGCTGCAAAGATCCTGAAAGCTTTCTCATAAAGTGGGAAAAAAATGTAGGTTGTGCCTACTCAGCTTTCTCATAAAGTGGGAAAAAAATGTAGGTTGTGCCTACTCATGTTCATCATATGGTGCATCCATATGATTCATCATGCATGATGCACGTATTTACATTACATATTGTACTATTCTCTTTTTTTGCGAACCAAGAGCTTAAATTTCATTCATCAGAAGTAAGGTAGGAGTACAATCTTTGAGCAAACAGTCACTGAGAAAACGAGGCACCTGGTTAAACCAAGTGCTCCATGGACTACTGCTCGGAACATATATCTTAGTTGAACCACTCTCTTTTCTCCTTTTTTTTGTCAGATGGGTACCTACTGAATTGAGTTGATCCAGATTGGATGAGACATTATCGGATCGTTGCTGAGATCACCTAATTTTGCAGCCAAGCAAAATCAAAGATGCCTACAAACTTTAGAGAGGAAACATGTAGGCAACTAAGCAAGCACGATATATCCAAAGTGAAATACTAAGAAACACTATACTATTCCCCTCTAAACAAACGGGATAGGCATTTCTGTGAAGCATGCCTATAAAGCACTAGAAACATCTGGACTATCCACATATACCCACAGAAGCGTATGTTTACCCTTTTTCTCATGAGTCCTCACTCGGTCGCTGCCACATCTCCTCGCAAACTCCTCTTCTTGCTTTCTCTTCCATACTCTCCCATTCCCCCACCTCCTCCATTGCCTCCCATGGTCATCACCATCGTGCGCGCCTCCCCTAGGCCACGACCTAGCCACGCTGCTCGACCTCTTGCCTATCGTCGAGCTGGGGCTCACTGAAGACATCATGGACCTCCTCGCCCTTGCCCTCACGTCGTGCCAGTGCTGGCAGTGCTTGTCGGCCAAAGGCGGAGCGAGCAGCTCAAGGCGAGTGTCTTGTTGTCGATATAAGAAATTGAGCAGGAGATCATGCCGGAGCGGGAGAGGCTCGAGGAGATCTAGGAGGAGGTGAGCATCAATGAGCCGGAGAGCTACAACGACGAGATCGAGAGCCTGGAGCGGGACATCGGTGACCGCGCCTTAGAGAGATGGATGCCCACCATGATCGCACTCGTCGGGCTCCTACGCTACCCAAGTGCATCCTGTTCAACACCACGCCCCAGCCTTCAGATTCCAAGGCGGACATCAAGGTCAAAGATGGTGAGCAGCCAACGCCACCTCCGGACTTCAGGTGCCCCATCTCTCTCGATCTAATGCGCAACCTCGTTGTCGCTGCTAGCAGCCAGACATATGACCGCGGGTCCATTGACCGGTTCCATTAAGTTTCATGACGTTTTATGACTAAGTTTTATGAAGCTTCATGAGGTTTCATGATTAAATTTCATAGCGTTTCATCAAAATTTATAAAGTTTCATGAGGCTTCTTGACTAAGTTTTATGAAGTTTCATGATGTTTCATGACTAAGTTTCATAGTGTTTCATTAAGTTTCAAAAATTTCAAGAGGTTTTATGTCTAAGCTGACTAACTTTCACGAAACATGTTCAAAACTCCCTTAAACTTTTTGAAACTCATAAAACCCGATGAAACTTGGGTATACCGTTAGAAAGGTTTCTAACGATATACCGTGTGTTAACCCTCCCCATATCCAAAACTGTAGATGTTAGATAGTACATCCAAAATTGGAGGTGTTGGACACCTCAAGTGCAAACCGGACAAGAGCAAAAAGGAGCTCAATCGAGATCCATAAGCATGAATGGAAGCTATCTAAGGAGGTAGCTGCTACATGGAAGAAGATAGAGATGGGGGTGGGGAGTTCAATGCGGGGTGGTAGTCATGGAAGGAGCAGCCACCGGTGCGGGGCCAGTTGGCACCCTCATTGAGGTGGCATCGCAGCTCCTCCCTCCCTTGTCCCTAGCCGCTGCTACCACCACCGACATTGCTAGAAACTATGGGCACTCCCATGACTTCTTCGAGGGCATCGCGAGCAAGGAGGCTCCTTCACTGTCCTACCTAGGCTCATGTCGATGGCATCACGAATCTGGCAATGGCATAGCTCACTAAAATAGTGACATCGTGAATCTGGTGATGGCGGTGCCTAGTGATTGCCGCGATTGAAAGACGAATCGAAGAGATAAGGGTAGCAATTGCATCGCATTCGCTGCAAGTCATGGGCCAAGCTCCGAAAAAATGGATCTCATTTGGGAAACAATACCGCTTGACATTCAATGCGACAGAAAAGGATTGGGCGCCTTATCCACGTGATCACGTCTCTACAACCTTCTCTTCCTTATCCTCGTAGTTGCTTCCTCCTCCTAGGTGGTCTCTCCCCCTCCCCTCATCTCGATCCATTGAACTAGGAAAGCTTTGATCGAGCTTCTATCATGCTCCACCTCTGCTTTTGCCTATGCATCACGCTCGCAGAGTTCATCCACGTTGCTCGTACTCGAGGAGTTTGACCGCCATTGGTCTGAGCTCACGCTGAGAGTTCATCTTCTGCGGTCCTAGCTCTTGTGCGGGAGGTGTCCCTCCCGAGGAGGTGGTGGAGCTCATGAATCTCGCAGGACCGAGACCAAAGGAGGTAGTAGAGCTCACCAGATCTCAAAAGACTGAGAGGAGGTAGGGTGCGGTGGACAATAAAAAGATTAGGTAGTGAAGCGTTGATGTAAGAGAGTGCAGAGACGTCCTACTCTGGTTTGCTTGTTGCAAGCTTTATCTGGTTTTGTTACTGTGATTTTTTTTAAATTGTTTCATTGAGTATTTTCATTTGTTGCAATGGGTCTTCTCAAATGTTATAGAACGAGGAATTTTTGTTGCAGTTGAACTATAAATTTGTTGTATAAGATTTTTTGTTATAATTGGGATAGGGATTTGTTACAGGCTTACTAACTAATTATTGCATCTCATCGATTTGTGTTGTGCCAGATCCAATGCAGAAATGCTATTCTTACACACGAGAAGCACTCCAACAGTACCAAATCTACCAACGTGGAGGGACATGGCTGAGTGGGTGGATGTGGCTGAGTGGGCCACTTGGCGCTACTAATTCCACACCCCCACACCCTCCCCCGCGCAAGTCCCGACCCAACCCCATTGCCTTGGCTGCCCCTCCCGTCCCTCCCAGAACTCCCCTCAGCTGCCCCTCACGGTTTACTGTCAAGGCATCACTGCAGGATGCCATCAAGTTGTGGGCACTTTCAATGCAGCGGACTTTTCGGGTCGTGAAATCTAGTCAATAGCAGTACACCGTGAAATACGAGTAGGCGGTTGTCCTTGGAGGGTGCACGCACGTAGACCCAGGTATGAGACTCACTGGATTGTGTCGAAGGTGGAGCCGCACTCTTGTATTCTCAGTAGTGTTTTGGCAAGACATCGTAACCTAACGTCCGCCTTGATAGCCAATTTGATGTATGGAGAGATAGTGGAGAAGAAAGACATGGAGGCCACGCACATCGTGGTAGCTATAGAGAAGAAATTCAAGTATAAGATTAGCTATGTGAAGGCATGACGTGCAAAGCAGAAGGCGTTGGAAAAACATTTGGGTCTTTCGAGGCGACGTACGATTATCTTCCTCGTATGCTTAAGGTGTTGCGGGACAGGAACCTAGGCACGTATATCGCTATGTAGGACAAGCCTTCCATAAGGCCGGCAGGATATGCAGTGTTGCAAAGGGCCTTCTTAGCATTTGGTGCTTGCATCGAGGCATTCAGGCACATGCTGCTGGTGATCTCAGTTGGCGGGACCTTTTTGACAAGCAAATACAAGGGGCAGATCCTGACGGCCATAGGCGTTGAAAGCAATAACCAAATATTGCCACTGGCCATCGCATTCGTGGAAAGTGAGCACAACCGGAATGCCTGGCAGTACTCGATGAGCCTAACCCAGCTGGTCCGAGGAGGAGGAGCTCACGGAACATCAAGTGCTTCTCAAAATGGATCGAGGGAGAACCATTGGAGAAGTAGTCGCTGTTGCATGACACGGACAGCTCAAGGTATGGGATAATGACGACTAACCTTGTAGAGGTGTACAATTGGGTTCTCAGTAGGCCTTCGTTCTCAGCCCCTCATCGCCATCGTGAAGGGTGTTCTGCACAGCATAGTCGGCTACTTCAGGAAGAGGCGCGTGAATGCCGCACTTCATGCGGTCAACCCCTAAGCATTGTATTCGTTGAAAATTATGACATACATGGAGACAAAGGCATAGTATGACCAATTACACACAGTGCAAGTTATGGGCAACAGGGAGCATCGTTTCAACATGGTACAAAGTCAGTGATTACATACGTGTAACTACATACGAATACTTATTAATTACCGATAATTTGATTACTCATCCTAAAAAAATTACGAGCCATTCCTTACCGTCATCCTTAACACTTAATTACTATGACCTACTTACTTCATAATACAAGCTACATTAATCACGACTAACTTAATAACACTAATTGACTAAGATTACTGGAATAACGTCGAAAGCATACGATAAAAAATTACCTGCCTTTTGGGAGAAGCAATCAACACCGCCGCGTCCTTAAAGAGCTATGCACTGGCGTCTCAAAGTAATGAGCTACGCACTCCTAATTTTGAGTGACAACTGCGCCAATGAGGCTTTGCGATGAGCAACTGAGATGAGCAACAACGAACTGCGAGAGGTTCATATTTATGGCCCGGCAAAAAGTGAACCCGGTACGCTCACCCCGTACATTGAGGATACATTGTCACAAGTAGCACTTCGAGTGAGGGGGTAACATGCTAACACTGATAAATGTGCAAATAAGGGAGTGGGCGAGGGGGGATGACATAGACACAATGACATTACTACGAACGAGGGAGCGCGCAAGGGGGTACGATACACACAGAGTGACAATTGTATAAACAACATAGCAGAAAAGAACATATAGCATGATCGGGCTGACACATGCGCGAAGCACAGAGGTCAGCCACTTGAAAAGATGCTTGAGCATCGTTAAATTTATGATTAAATTAACCCAAATAAATGTGGTAAATTCAGACCGAATAAAATTACCAAAAAAATTACACAACAACTATGACTATGTCGGGAAGCTTCAAATAAAATTTTGTATTTTTTAGAGCCCGTTTGCTATATGTAAAAACTCGTAAAAATATCAAAATTGTATGAATTTTTAAGCAACATTCATAATGGATACAATTACCCAAACATTACAATGTGAGGTACGTTGTGTCGGGAGGTAATACATAAATTTTCGTAATTTTTTGAGCTCATTTGATATATCACGACAGGCTTGCCTGCCATCCCCATCGGGCAAGCAATTGTTTGCCATCTATTTGGTGGGGCGGCAGGCGTCTGCCACTAGCGGTCTCGCTACGTGTCACCTCGTCGACGCTGCCGCTCACCCACCGGACGGTAGAAATGTCATTTTTGTAAATACGGTGCACATACGGCTAGTTTTGTAAATACCGTACGCAACAGTGCCAAATCCGGCTTTGTCTCTAAATACTTCGGCTACATATATACTAATGTGTATGTAAGTTAAGCATTCTTATTCTTGTATACTAAAGGTCAGATATTCAAATCCACCAAATTACATTGGTGCGTGCACTTGTTTACGTTGGAGGATATATATTGTCTAACATAGCTAGCTGCGTAATCGTAACTATATTACGAGAGGGGTTCGTGCCGCTTCACGCCGCCCCAGCAGCGAGCCCGCGCGTGTCCCCGAAATCGTGTACGGTCGGCGGTGGCAATATCCGTGGTTTTCGAATGCGTCTGGTCCACGGTTCTCGCGAAAAGGTCCTGGATTTTTGGTCCCTCCGTTTTGCGAGGATGGCCCCGCGCTTTTAGCAATTGCACACGGGTCCCGTTTTTACGTCCGAGTCCCCACGGTTTTTTTTTCAGACAGCCCTCGTTTTTTCAAAACCCTTTATTTTTTGCGAAAATACGCATATGCCCTTGGGTTTTTTTAAAAAACATTTCTCGCGATTACGGTGCCTGGCGCGGCGTGGCGCCGCGCCTACGAGGCTAGTATACTATAGCCACCAACTTAGTGTAGACAAGCCTTTGGTTCAACAAGTGGTGCTAGCTACAACATGCAAGCACGCAACGCGACCATTCTAGGCATATTATTTTTGGTTTCGTCTTATGATTTATGCTTATGGTTTAGAGTTTTTGACTGTATATATAACAGAAACTCATATATAGTTTTGATCGATATAAATAAAATCGCTATACTGTATACAATAATTAATTTATAGATTACGTCTTAACAAAATACTTTGTTTAAAAAGTAGTTACCGTATAAGAACAAGAAAAACGAGTTTTAGAGAGGCCTGAGAACACTCAACAATCTACGGTTCATCTGGACATCGCCTGTTGTAATACTGAATCGCTTATCGTTTTTGCTCCTCAAGCACAGATCAAGATAGTTACGAGAGGGGGTTCCGGCGCAGGCGCTCGCCCACGTCGCCCCCCGCGCGCGCGAGGCCAGCGCGTGTCCCCGGAAATTGTGTACGGTCGGCGGTGGTAATATCTCGTGGTTTCCCGAAATTACGTACAGGTTCCTGGTTCTCGCGAAAAGGTCCCTGGATTTTTTTTGTCCCTCCGTTTTGCAGGATGGCCCCCCGCGTTTTCGGAAATTGCACACGGGTCCCGTTTTTTTACGTCCAGGTCCCCCCGCGGTTTTTTTTCCCGTACAGGCCCTCGTTTTTTTCAAAAAACCCTTTATTTTTTGCGAAAATACGCATATGCCCTTGGATTTTTTTTAAAAAAAAATTCTCGCGATTACGGTGCCTGGCGCGGCGTGGCGCCGCGCCTACGAGGCTAGTATACTATAGCCACCAACTTAGTGTAGACAAGCCTTTGGTTCAACAAGTGGTGCTAGCTACAACATGCAAGCACGCAACGTGACCATTCGAGGCATATTATTTTTGGTTTCGTCTTATGATTTATGCTTATGGTTTAGAGTTTTTGACTGTATATATAACAGAAACTCATATATAGTTTTGATCGATATAAATAAAATCGCTATACTGTATATAATAATTAATTTATAGATTACGTCTTAACAAAATACTTTGTTTAAAAAGTAGTTACCGTATAAGAACAAGAAAAACGAGTTTTAGAGAGGCCTGAGAACACTCAACAATCTTCTCGTGTGGCTTCTTTAAAGTAGATGACGGTTCATCTGGACATCGCCTGTTGTAATACTGAATCGCTTATCGTTTTTGCTCCTCAAGCACAGATCAAGATAGTCGATCACAATCAGAATAGCAGTAAATTAATGGCTACTTCACCTCGGCTGCTTAATTAGATGCTCGTAGATACCATCTCTCGTTAATAGTTAGCCTAATTGAGATCAGTGGTGGAACCTGAAACAGCAGTAGTAGATTACATGGTAACTATGGTGGTAATTGATTTGGTGTCAATAATGTGACAAATGCTGGGTACGTGTTTCCCTCAAAAAAAAAAAAAAAAATTATGGGTACGTATGTACAAACTAGCCACGAATCCTCAGCGGATGAGCCCATGCACGGCCTATTGGCTGAAAGCTCGGCCCACGATGTACAAATAGGTCCAACAAGTTGGATCGCAGTCACCTTAGGCGCGAATTGGATACAGGTGGGAATGGGATTGGAATATAACGTGGGATTTAAGACAAAATCTAGAGAACAGTATAGTGTTTTACTATGATTCAACAGTATAGCTTCATCTCCTGTAGCTCTCTCCTCTCTCCCACAAGCTCTCAGCTTCGGCAAAGGGGGCGCCGCCATCGCCTTTCCTGGACAGGCTCACAATACCCCCGGACGTAGAAGGAGGCCAAGAGGTGGTGGCCCAATGGTGGATGGCGGCGGAGGACGATGCCGGAGGGCGACACAGCGAGGCGGCGGCTCGGTGATCAGGTTGTGCGGGGTGGGGACGGCAGGGCAGGGGGAGAGGGCGGCGCGACGAGGCTGCGGGGTCGCTACCGGCCGTCGGTGGTGGAGGGGCGGGGTGATGCGGATACGCACATGCTTAGCACTTTTCAGTCAAATACATTATTTCACTGGAAAGAAGTATTGAGCCGCATTAAATATTGTCAGGTGAATTTGTTTCTTAATGAATTTCCTTCTATTCGTGGGAACGATATGCTACCTTATGCCAAATTCTTGTTTATTGTTATGCTTGAATATTATGATGATTTCGGGGCCAAAGCAATGGAGAAGCACAAGGTGGATAATCATATTTGCTACCAAGAACAAAAGGCTCACAGCCCATTGGGATGGAAAGGAGAAAGCCAAGAAGCACATGCAGCTGATCAAGGAGGAAAGAATCCCATGCAGTGGGAGAGCAACAGGGGAGAAGACCAAGAACTTAAAGCCCAAGTTTTGGACAAGATTTTGAAGGCCAATTCGGACCTCCCACATGCACAACCGAATTCAAACTCGGATTCAACTCAGAACTCAATTCGGATTTGGTTTGGGACAGCCCAATAGGTACCTACTAAAACGGCCATAACTTTTACAAACGGAGTCCGATTGAGGTTTTCTTGTACTCTATGGAAAGCTCTTGAAGTCTACTTTCAGATGGATCTGGCTTCACCTCCAAATTCCCTACGAGTCGGTCAGATACCGCGAAACAAATCATATTACTTTTCAGTCCGAGTTAAAGTAGGCCTAGGGCTTTGTAATCGAGTCCTATTCGGCCTCCAAGTGTTTGGCCGACTCTCTACCCCTTGTATCTCTTTAAAATACAGCCGCCGCCCCTGTAAAAGGCAGACCAATTTATGCATAAGATTGAAACATAGCTATTGCTTGTTCTATCGACACCAGAATTCATGCGAGGACTTTGAGAGAGAACTAGGCGATCCATTGTTTTGTTCTGCAATTCAGGTCAAGCCGTCGTTTCATTGGGAATTGGGGACTTGGCGTTCGTCGTTCGTGGTCTCGCGACGAACAATTATCCGGTGTGTTTTGGGCGTATTCCAAAGAGTTGAGGGTTCGTGCATTGGCACGACTGTTCAACTAGCGACATCGTTTACTTCGCATCAACTATCCACGGTTCCTCACTGAGAAGATCGGACCCTCCCCGTATCATGGGGGGAGGCGGAGGAGGAGCACGGAGCTCCGATCGGCGCTGGAGAAGAAGGAAAAGAGGGTGGCAGGCACGGAGAAGAGAGAAGGAGAGGAGAGCGATGGCTGGCGTCGGAGCAGGAGAAGAGAGGGGGAGAGGAGCAGCGGCGCTTCAAGAGAAGAGAGAAGGAGGGGAGGGGCGGCGCTAGGGGAGGTATGCCATCGGGATGCTTCGCGACAACATACTGTGCCATAGTAACCCTCTAAATTTAATTGTTAAATCGAGTGATTTTGATGAATAAATTTATTCCACTTGATATTCTATTTCTATCACTACCACATAAAAGTTCATCACCGACGGTTCGGAACCGTCATCATAGACTATACCAAGAACTGCTTGAGTTCATGGGTTAGTGATAATGGAGGTTATCACAGATTGTTTTTGAACAATCTGTGAAAACCGTATCACAGACGGTTCAGAACTAGAACCATCTGTAATCATTCGTCATCATAGACAATTTGGAATTAAAACCATATGTGATCGTTCGTTATCATAGACAGTTCAAAACTAGAATCGTCTGTAATAATCAGTTATCATAGACAGATCTTGGTAAAAACTGTCTGTGATAGCTATATCAGAGCTAAAAAAGTGGGTATTTTAACATGCCTTGGATGCTTATTTTGGTTCATCTGCATTCTCTGATTGCGCTGTTTTATAGCATAATTAGAGAATGTTGATGAACTGAAGTAAACCTATTTATGTGGACGTGAGAATTCAATCACAGACGGTTCTTAACTAGAACCGTTTGTGATAATAGACTATCACAATCGGTTCTTAATTAGAACCTTCCATGATATTAGACTATCTCACACAGTTCTTAACTAAAATTGTCTATGTTGTAACTTGTTATAGACATTTTGAAAGTTGTCTGTGATAGCCACCTGTTATTACAGACACATAAATTCAGACGGGTCAGAAAACCGTCTGTAATGACCCTTTCTATGATAGTGACAGACGGTTCAGAACAAAAGTTGTCTGTGATAAGTACAGATATCACAGACAATTTTTGTTCTGAATCATATGTGATGCATCACAGATGCTTCGGAATAAAAACCGTCTGTGATAATTAGATCATCACAGACGATTCTTTCCATCGCAGTGAACTTAGATATAATCCATCTTATAAAATCGTCTGTAGTAACTTTATCACTGACGGTTTGTGTTGAATCATCTATAATGAGGTGTTTAACATGATCCTTTTTGTAGTAGTGTATTCACATTCTATATTTCTCACAATCCAAATGGCCTCTTAATGCTTCTTTGTATTACTCCCTCAATACAAGTTGTACAAATCTTAAAGTAAGGAATTAGTGGGTAAGTAACCATCATCCATCCTTTGTTCATATTTTAATATTTGTGCGACAATGAACTAGTGATGTTCTTAGTACTTCTTACTTAAAATGTACCCATTCTAAGAAAAATAAAAATAATAAATAATAAAATAGGACGACTCTTGCAATATTACGTTAGCCTGGCTCGTTCATACGTACGAGTACACTGCAGGTGCATGAACCATCTCTTGTCATGGGATCCAACGCATGCGAATGTTGAAACTCATGCATGCATCTGCATGAAACCATGAATTCAAAATAAGAGAGATTCTTCTTCCCAAAAAAAAAAGAAGAATTGAAATTCTGAAGAGGTCAAAACTCGAACTAATGGGACGTACGTAGACAGCTCTCTGCTTCTAAATCTAAATGCACGCTGGTCGTCCAACTAATCCGGTCCATATGTGATAATGAGATGACGTGTTTGGTTCCAAATTAAACTGGCCTTAGAATAGGTTAATTAATTATCAATTGTTGGAAACTCGATCGCTACCTGTCTAAGTGGGAGAGGGAATAATGGACCAAGATTATCGAGTAAATAAGCTTCATGTGCCTTGGCAATTTGGCATAGCTGCGTCTGCTTTCAAGTTGGACGATGGCAGCGTTTGCAAGAGGGACGATAATCATTTCTCACGTGAAGGTTTAGGGCCAGTTTGCCTTTGACAATGGGATTTGTTTTTTGTGCATATAAGATTTTTTTTATGATTTGAAAAGTACACGGTACGTGATTTTAGGTAGCTGTTATTATATCCATAATTAAACACTACAATAAATTTGATGTTTTGTGAAGGAGTCAAAATATCAATCACCATGCATGCATGTGTCACAAAAAGTATACCTCATGGCGGAATTTTTGTATATCGTCGCAAAACCGGCGACCGGACAACTTGAATCCGTCACTCATCCTGCTCTCTTAATTATGTCATGTTGAGCGGTTTACATGCTCCGTGCAATGAGTTTTGTGACAAAATATAATTGGAGGTAGGATTGCCAGAATAAATCTTGTAAAATGCTAAAATAATAATCTATTTAAGACAACTTAATTTGCCATAAAATCATATCCATAAAGCAGTGTACAATACCTTTCATGTACCGTATCTTCTATAAGCATTAAGAAACTGTTGCTATTTTACGGATGTCCGTAGGAAATTCATCCCGCGGGCGCTTGTATTAGCCGTTAGTTCCGCATGGTAGGCAATCTAGGCCACCCGATGAGAGACCTAGTCGACAATGGGGTGTGTGCAGCTTGAGGCCACGAGCAGAGTCGTCGCACTGTCCCCCGTTCCCTTTCGATCCCCTTCAAGCATTCCATTTCCCCGCTTGCACCATTGATTTCTCCTCTTGTTGGCTGCCCCCTGCCTTTGCCTCCATCTCCGGCCTTTTGTGCCACCAAAGGAGTCATCGTCGGCGAATCTCATTCCTTTCTTCTTCCCCTTCCTAAATCCTAACTTTGTGCCATCGCATGCCGACGATCACTGCTACAGAAGAGGCTATACTGGACGGGTACATCACAGACGGTTTTACTAGCAACCGTCTGTGATATTTTCATAGACGGTTATTAACATGAACCGTCTGTGATAATTGAGACATCACAGATGGTTTTTGTTAATAACCGTCTGTGAATTTTCACAGACGGTTCTTAATACGAACCGTCTATACCATCGAGATAACACGACGGGTCTGTTAAGAACCGTCAGGAAAGTTCCTGACGGTTATTAACACAAACCGTCGTGAAAAGTTGATAACACGACGGTTCTGTTAGAACCGCTCGTAATAATCCCATGTCACTGATAATTGGTGTGTAATAATCACATGTCACCAATAATTGGCGTATACACAGGATTTCGATCTCACCCGTCTATTCTCTCCACATCGAATGGCTGCCACCAGTTCCTCCCATGGCCAGGCCCTTATTAATAACTCCCATTAACCTTTCCACGGTACTAGTCACGCGTGAGTTCATCCACTAGCTAGCTTCCTCGTATGCATCTCCTCCGCCGTGAGCTAGCACCTCCATCGCACACGACGGTTCATACTAAAGAACACACTCTTGCCGTAAGTGTCGTAAGTGTGTCTTGTTTAGTGTGACCATCGTGCCACGAAGGGTTTGTTAGCTTGTCATCCCGTAATAGATCGATCCGAATGTGTTGTTGAGTTTTGTGCTTGCCTCTGTATTTGCATGTTCCTCGACGATGCCGACTCATCGCCGAGATGTGATGTCCACCCGACAATCCTTCTTTTTCCCGCAAAATTCAAGGTAATTTTATTACAAAAGTTCAAAAAGACATTTCCAGTTCTTGGTGAGCGCCGACATACCGACTTCTTGAGCGACTATCCATCTGTTTCTTCCCACTTGTTTTCTTCATCTCGGTCTCGGATCACGTCGCCTAGAGTGGTCAAGAACTGGTCTTCAGATGTGGCATTCCTCAAGACACAGCAGCAGGCCTCGGATGAAGAAAAGAAGTGGGAAGAAGCAGATGGATAGTCGCTTCGGCAAAGTCGGCAATGTCGGCCGCCGGCATCTGGGCATCACTGACGGTTGTATTAACGAACCGTCGTGATAAAACAATCACGCAGATGGTTATTAACACGAACCGCTCGTGATAGTATGCATCACGAGCACGGTTCGTGTTAAGAACCGCTCGTGATAATGTAGAACTATCGCGACGGTTATTTATGTGAACCGTCTATGATAGGCAACAATCACCGACGGTTATTAAGTTGAACCGTCTGTGATATTGCTTGTATCACAAACGGTTCATATTAATAACCGTCGGTGATAATTCACAGACGGTTATTAATACGAACCGTCTGTGATATATCATTTTCACAGACCGTTTGTGGTTGGAACCGTCTGTGATATTCTGCATAGTATTAATTGCTTGGCGTACTTGCTTGAAGGATGTCGACACCGATCTGTCTTCATTGCGCTGCATCGGTGGAGCAAGGCGGCCGACTTTAGGGAGTTGAGGCGAAAAATATCACCGTCTTCTTAGTGATCGATCGAGGTTAGTATACTTAATTACTTAACATTCTTAGTGATCTGATCAGAGATTAGTACTCAATTACTTAACATTCTTAGTGATCTGATTAGAGGTTAGTAGTAGGGGTAATAATCATTTTTAACACCCATTTGTCACTTGTGTAGCGTAGATGGACCGAAGCTGGATGTATATTGAGAACCGTGTGAGTGAAGAGTACATTACTGGCGTGTCTGCTTTTAGAAGGGCGGCCGAGCTGGATATGTTGAAGAAGGGGATGAAATATATGTATTGCCCATGTATTGATTGTGATAATCTCAAGATGTTTAGCAACTCAGCGCAGATTGAAGCTCACTTGATTCGAAGGGGTTTCAGAAAAGGGTACAAATGTTGGACCAGTCACGGTGAAGAGAAGAGTACACAAGAAGGTAGTTATGATATAGTCGAGGAGACAACGATATGCCGGTTGTGGACCGTTCTTTCGATCATGAGGAAAGGTCGCAGGATGACAATCGGATCATGAGGATAGGTCGCAGGATGACAACTGGATCATGAGGATAGGTCGCAGGATGACAACTGGATCGATGTTACGTGATGCAGAAGGGAACTATAGTGAGAGAGAGTTTGGTAAATTCGAGGGCTTGATGGAGGACTCGGAGAAACCTTTGTTCCCGGGCTGCAAGCCGCAATACACGAGGTTGTCATCAGTTCTAGAACTGCTAAAATTGAAGGCAAGCAATGGTTGGTCC
Source organism: Bonia amplexicaulis (assembly GCA_036346245.1). Lineage (NCBI taxonomy): Eukaryota > Viridiplantae > Streptophyta > Magnoliopsida > Poales > Poaceae > Bonia > Bonia amplexicaulis. The sequence continues at coordinate 8,999,044 of CM070750.1, forward strand.
GACAAGAGTTTCACGGCATTATTAGGTCTCCTAGTGGACATGCTTCCAACGGAAATGTGTTGCCGAGAACCACCTACCAAGCCAAGAAGATTCTTTGTCCATTAGGAATGGAAGTAGAAAGAATACATGCATGTCGGAATGATTGTATCCTGTACCGTAAAGAGTATACTAGCTTACATGTTTGTCCGGTGTGCAAAGCACCCCGATACAAGCGTAAAAATGACTCTGATGATGGGAAGGGCATCAAGGTGAAGCAAGGACCTCCTGCTAAGGTGATGTGATATCTTCCTGTAATCCCCCGTTTGAAGCGTTTATTTGCAAACCGCAAGGATGCAAGATTGATGCGTTAACCGCGAGCGCGGTAAAGAAAGACGGAATGATAAGACATGTTGCTGATTACGCGGTGGAGGAACATCAATAGGATGTTTGTAGATTTCGTGTGGAACCGAGAAATATAAGGTTTGGGTTGAGTACGATGGAATGAATCCTTTTGGTAACATGAGCAGCCGACATAGCACCTGGCCCGTGACTCTGTGCATGTACAACCTTCCTCCTTGGCTGTGTATGAAGCGGAAATATATTTTGATGTCACTACTTATCCAAGGGCGAAGCAACCGGCAACGATATTGATGTGTTCCTAGCCCCATTGGTGGAAGATCTTGCAATCTTGTGGAATGAAGGGTACATGTATGTGATGCGGACAAACGAGAGAACTTCACTCTACACGCCATGTTGTTCTGCACCATTAATGATTTTCCTACCCTTGGTAACCTGTCAGGGTTGAGTATAAAAGGAGCCAAAGCGTGTCCGCACTGCTTAGATTATACCGAGAGTGTATGGTTGAACAACTCGCGAAAAACTGTGTACATGCGTTACCGTAGGTTCCTTGCAAAGTATCACCCATACCGCAAGATGAAGAAACAATTTGATGGAAAAAAAGAGGATGACTCAGTACCAAGACCTTTTAGCGGGAAAGAGTTGTTTGATATGGTCAAGGATATAAATGTTGTGTTTGGCAAGGGACGTAAATTGAGGAAGAACATGTGGAAAAAGAGGTCAATATTTTGGGACTTGCCTTATTGGGAGCACTTAGAAGTTCGCAATTGCATCGATGTCATGCACGTGAGAAGAATGTATGTGACAGCTTTGATTGGTCTCTTCTTGAACATTCTGATAAAACAAAGGATGGTGTTAACGCAAGGCGTGACTTGGTCGCTATGAACATCGTGACCGAGTTAGCACCGATAGAGACCGATAAAGGCCGGACGTACCTTCCCCAAAGATGTTACACTGTCTAAGTCCGAGAGAACTGAATTGTGCCGGTCCTTAAATGGTGTGAAAGTTCCATCCGGTCACTCCACAAGCATGAAGAAACTTGTTTCCATGGAACATTTGAAATTAATTGGCATGAAGTCTCACGACCGTCATGTGCTAATGACTCAAATGCTACCGTTGCAATTAGAAGTATTTTGCCGAACAAGGTTCGAGTGACAATCATAAGGCTATGTTATTTCTTCAACGCAATTGCTCAGAAGGTTATTGATCCGGATGGACTAGATGCTCTGCAAACCGAGGTGGTGACAACTCTATGTCATCTAGAGATGTATTTCCCTCCATCATTTTTTGATATCATGGTCCATCTCATAGTCCACCTTGTGAAAGAGATAAAAATATGTGGCCCCGTATTTCTACGTCATATGTACCCTTTCGAGAGGTACATGGGAATTCTGAAGTCCTATGTACGCAATCGATCTCGACCGGAGGGTAGCATCATCGAAGGTTATACAACAGAAGAGGTCTTTGAATTCTGCATCGGCTACATGGCTCAGGTAGAGCCGATAGGTGTACCTCTATCTCGTCACGAGGGGAGGTTAGAGGTTATAGGGACTATCGGGAGGAAAGCAATAACTCCGGATCAAAATACGTATGCTTAAGCCTATTTTATGGTTTTACAACACATGACTGAAGTGACCCCATATATTGAAGAGCACAAGGACATGCTACGTCAGGAGAATGCAGGCCAGTCAGAAGTTTGGATCACGAGACAACACAACCGTCAGTTCAACGAATGGTTGAAGGCGCAATTGACTAGGAGGTCGTCAAATGAAACACTACAATGGTTGGCAAAAGGGCCAAAATTTACAATTGTGACATGGCAAGGATACGACATTAATGGCTACATATTTTATACAACATATCAAGATAGAAAGAGCACAGTGCAGAACTCAGGTGTCCGCATAGATGCCTATGATTCGCACGGCAAGATCACCGCCCAAGCTCGTACTACGGGCTTGTAGAGGAGATTTGGGAGCTTGACTACGTAATTTTCAAAATTCCTCTATTTCGGTGCCGTTGGGTCCAACTCCCACGGGTGTAAGGTTGACAAATGCACGGCGTCACTACCGTGGACCTCGAATGTGTAGGATACAAAGACGAACCATTCGTATCATGAGGCAAGTTGTTCAAGTATTTTATGTAACCGACCGGCAAATAAGAAGCGCCATGTAGTTCTTCGTGAAAAGGAAGGATTGTCGGGGTTGAGAATGTTGTGGATGAGGAAGAGTACAATCAATTTGATGATTTGCCTCCATTCGGAGATGTCATCAGGCTCGATGAAGAACAAGGCGATGAAGCAAGCTATATGCGTATCGATCATCGTGAAGGGCTTTATTTAAAATGATATAGCCAAAGTGTAATAAATGATATAGGTTATGCTTGTGTTTTTTATAAATGTATGTATGTTCCATTGTAATTGTAAAATGACTAAGGAACCCATGCATTGTAATTGTAAATGACTAAGGAACTATGAAATAGTTATATTTATGGTTATGCTTATGTTTTCATAAATGTATCTATGTTCCATATTGTAATTGTGAAATGACATAGGAACCTAGCTAGCTGCGGGTATTTATAGTGAACTATCACAGGCGGTTTATAAAAAGAAACCGTCTGTGATAACACATCACAGATGGTTCTATCGATATAACCGTCTGTGATAATATGGATATCACAGACGGTTATATATATAGAACCGTCTGTGATGATATGGATATCACAGACGGTTATATATATAGAATCGTCTGTGATAATGCATATCACAGACGGTTATATTGATAGAACCGTCTGAAAGATCAAGCTCCGTTTAACTTGGTTTTGGTGTTAATGACAAATATCATAATGTGATTCTAATGATAATATCATATACCATTATGTTGTTTTGGTGATATTGACAAATGCATATATGAGACTAATATGGTTGATAGTTTATTTATGATTAGTCTCATTTGGATGGAAAGGTGAAATCAAAGAGGTATGCATTCGAAATTATTCTCTCATATATTAGTGCATTCCTTAGATCCAAAATATAGATTGAACTCCACAAATTATACAAAATGAATATGTGCATATGTATTCAATATACACACTTACATGCACACATTTAGGGGGAGCTCTTTATATGTGTTGGAGTTTCACAAGTAATGATCTATGCTTCTCTAAATATGCATATTTGGGATCTTTACTTTGAAATACATTATTGGGTATATTTATATAACTTGTGTAGTTCATTTATACTAAGTGTAATCGGGTTGTCAACTAACATCTCCATTATATGTTAATGGTTGAATAGTCAAATGACAACCGGATAAGTAAGCTTTGTGCTTATCTAAAGAGTATACAAATTGTTGTGTACAAGTTGTATACTCACAAATCAATTTCATATCTCATAATATGTTGAGATTGTCATGAATTACCAAAAGGGAAGATTGTTGAATCATGTCCCTCCATTATGTGTTAATGGTGAAGTTTGGTAATTGATGATGCTTATTTTGTGGACTAACGGTTTCCATGAGTTGGATGAATAGGTTAGGTTCCACAAATGAGGATGACTTGGGATAACTTCATATGTTGAAGATCATCAAGTCAAGATGCGAGAAAATAGATTCATGAGTTGAATGCTATCAAGAAGAAGATGACTTCATGTGTTGAAGACCAACAAGAAGATGTGTCATGGAGGTGATCATATGTTGATCAAGAAAAGATCATCATGTGTTGATGAAGTGATGTGAAAGATGCATTATGTGTTAATGCATATCAAGTTGATGACCCGAGGCAAAGGTATGACTAGCTAGGGCTAAGGATATGTTCCTAGTCTTTACCGGTCTTGGTGTTTGGTTGGAAGACCGGATTGCTAGTATAGGTTGCCGTACTATTAAGAGGGTCATGTCTAGTAGTTTGAGTCTCATCATGTGTTGATGGCTCATCCTCACTTCGCTAGCTCAAATTGACATGAGACTTGTATTTGCGAATGTGTTTTGCAAATAGTTGAAGCTCATGTGTTGAACCTCATTGTAACATGGGACTATGCATTGCGAATGTGTTTTGCAAGTGCTTGAAGTCCATGTTTTCTACTCTTTGTAATATGAGGCTTAGACTTGCAAATTTGTTTTGCAAATGGTTGTAGCTCATATTTAGTCTTTGCGTCATGATTTCAAAAGTGTGCAAATGTGTTTTGCAACTTGTTGGAAATCATGTGTGATCCTTGTGTGCATGATATCGTAGTTTGCAAATGTGTTTTGCAAAATCATGAGATATCTCGCACTACTCGAAGAATCGAAGTACCGGCTTTGTGGAAGCGGTACTACCGGTGAGCGGAAGTACCGGCATGTGTTGAGCGGTACTACCGGAGCCCGGAAGTTCCGAATCCCGAGCGGAACCTTTTTTCCAGAGAGCGCCAAGTTTGGGCTCGACTCGAGCGGAAGTACCGCGCCGACTTTGCGGTACTACCGCGCGGCGGTACTACCAAGAAATGAACGGCGGTACTACCGCGCCGACTGTTTAACGGCTAGTTCAGAGCCTCTGACATAGCCGTTAAAACGCGTCAGAACTGGAGCGGTAGTTCCGGCCGTTGGCCAGCGGTACTACCGCTCGTCCTGAATTTTTCAGGACTTTGCTCCAACGCTAGTTTTTGGTGTGGGTATTTATACCCCTTGTGGCTTGTTGGAGACAAGGTCGGTGCATTCATTTGTTAACCCTTGAGCTAGTTTGAGGTTCTCCACTCTATTGTGCATGTGTTGCACTTTGTGAGAAGGGAGAAGAGGACTAGAGTGCATGTGTTGCCTCTAGGTGTGGACTTCGTGTCCGAGTTGAGCTTGTGCATCCGTTGCACGTGGTGAGAGTCAAGCGAGGGGCTTGGCTTATTACTCTTGGAGTTTGCCGACTCCTAGACGGCGTTGGAGGCGTCGTCTTGCGGTGATCTTCTCAAGAAGCTTGTGAGAAGACCCGGAAGTTGTGAAGGTTGGAGCTCACCCACCCGGAGAGGGAAAGAGCTACCACTAGTGGATTGAGGTGTTTCGCTTAATTGTGGAGCCGGTCCGATTCGTCCGGCTAACCTCAACGTGGATTAGGGGAGAGCGGCAACTCTCCGAACACCACGGTAAAAAGAGACCGTGTCAAATTGTGGTTTGTTTCCTTGTTCCCTATTTACATTCAAGCAATTTACTTTCATAGAATTAAATTGATTGCTTGTATTCATAGGATTGCAAACCTTGACCTAGGCTAGAATTATTAGTGCACTTAGGCGAATTTACTTGTTGTAGGCGTTATTTGAGCTAAACCAAATTGATTTAAGCTTCCGCATTGTATACTTGGTTTAGGCAAATAGAAAAGGTCTTGAATTGCTAGTATTAATTTGTAGAGAATTTTTAAGACCGCCTATTCACCCCCCTCTAGTCGGCCACCTCGATCTTACACCGTCTGTGATAGATCATCTTTAAATACCCGCAGCTAGGTCTGCGGAGTCCGCTCTGCCGCAGTCTCTTGTCTCCACTCTGCAGCGCCCCTGCTAGCTAGGTTTTGCTCCCTCCCACCGTCGGTCCCTCCCGACGCCGCTCCCTCCGGCCGGCGGTCCCCCGACGCCGGTCCCTCCCTCCCGACGCCGCCGCTCCCTCCCGCCGCTCCTCCCGGCCGGCGGTCCCCCCAACGCCGGTCCCTCCCGACGCCGCTCCATCCCGACGCCGTCCCTCCCGACGCCGCCTCTCCTCCCGACGCTGGTCCTCCGGACGCCGCCTCTCCCTCCCGACGCCGGTCCCTCCCGACGCCGCCGGTCCCCGACGCGGTCCCTCCCGACGCCGCGGTCCCTCCCGACGCCGCTACCTCCCGACGCCGCTACCTCCCGACGCCGCCTCCTTCCGACGCCGGTCCCTCCCTGTGCTTCACATGTTAGCTTTATGATATATATATGCTTCACATGTTATATGCTTCACATGTATTTTATGTTATATGCTTCACATGTATTTTATGTTATATGCTTCACATGTATTTTATGTTATATGCTTCACATGTATTTTATGTTATATGCTTCACATGTTAGCTTTATGATATATGCACTGGTTTGTGTCACTTGATTCATAGAACTTTGACAAGCTGGGTCCATAGCTCACTTCAGTTAGTTTTTTCTTAGAAGAGAGATGGCGTCCACACAGTCTTCGTCGTCGTCATCTGGGTCTCACGCTCCCAAGACCGCGAAATCTAAACGTGGCCGAGGAGTATCGAAATGGCCACAGTCCGAATGACCATCACGGTGGTCTCTCCGGATGGGGTCCCTCTGGAACCGTCGAAAGTAGCGTCATCATTTCGGACTACCTGCAGGATAATTGGAAGGCAACGGGTCCCCATCACCATAGCAAGCTGGAAAGATTTGACAAAGGATCACAAAATCAATTATAGGAGGAACTTACAAATTGCTCAAGTTCCCAAAGAAGTTACAGGGACTGCGTGCAGCAGCGCCTCGCGATGGGAAAAGCATGGAAGAATTTTAAGAGCACTCTTATGACGGCACGTGGTCGAGGATGTCACGCCCTTCACGGTATCCTTTCGTGTCGCCGAAACATGGGAGTCCTTTGTGCAGATGAAGACGACGACCGAATTTGAACAACAAAGTGCGGCGCACAAGGACCTCCAGTCAAAAAACACGCACCCTCACAGACTCGGCACTGCTGGGTACGCGGGTAAAATCCCGCAATGGAGGATGCAGGATGAGGTCGCAATCCGATCGGAGGCCTCTCCGCCATTTGCCGGGATCGCAAACGAGCGCGCTCGAAACTGGTTAAGAGCGAGGTCATCAACCACATCTTCGGGTGTCTCTTTCAAAAACCCCGCAGATGAGGAAGTGTCCCAACGCCTGGTAAAATATGTTAAACAGCATAGTTGTTAACACCTCTTGAACTTCATGGGTTCAAAAATAACATAATTAATTGTCTCTTGCAGCAATCATTGACTACCGAATCTTCTTGTGGCTCCTTTGAAGAATATAGGGAGATAGATTTACTATCACAGGCCTTGGGAAACAAGGAGCACCCAGGTCGCACACGAGGCATGGGGGTTTATGTACCTTGGAGGCACGGATTTCCAGATTACTCCGAGACATATAGGAGTAGGAAGAGATCCAAGGCGTACCGCAGCGAACAAATAAAACAGGAGCTTCGTGCTCAACTTGAGGAACAACTATCTGCCTCACTTCAAGAGCAGACTGCCTCACTTCGAGGAGAGATAGATTCGTTGCGGGAAGAACTGAGACAAGTCCGCAACCAATCGCAACCCACTCCTAGTACTACGGTACCAGTCCCCTCAACGCGCAAAGAGTGCGCGCCCACACCAATTTCTGAACATAGCGACGACCGCCACGTATTGATGACATTTAGGTAATGTACCTCTTTAGAATGGTACATAGATCTCTCTCGTGGACGCCTTTAACTCATCTCTTGTATCGTTATGTAGGAGCCCATGCCTTGCGACCTCAAAGTCGCTTGTTAGCTCTATTCCCGCTGACGCCGGGCGAGGCATGGTGTATCCATTGCCGCCAGGACGCTGTGCACGGTGTACAAGTAGACACCGGTTTCATAAAGGTCCGTGTGGACATGATTAATGATATTTTAATTCCGTCCTCTTGAGAAGCCCCCAAACGAAGAGATTAAGACATTAGGGATGCCGTCCACACATTCATTCAAGGCCCAAGAGGACATCGTCCTCGACATGTCCGTGCCACAATCTTCACATCCAATGGCCCAAGAGGGACGCCGCCTCGACTGGCACATCGGCTCCGGTGGCTCCACCTCCACCTCCAAATCCAAAGAAATCATTGCATCGGCTCCCGCCGAGACGCCACCGAGAACATATCACAAGCGAGGCTCCAAGGCCTCCAAGGCTCATGCGAAGAAAATTAAGCCGCGTCCGTGCCATGGACGTTTACTCTAGGAGTGTCGTTGGTGCCCGACTCACAATTACGCCACTTGGTATGATTTGCAATAGAATGCATGCCCGGTACATGGAGAAGTCCAACATGAAGCCAAACCGCAGAGTGCATTCACTCAAATATAACGAGACACATTTCCTCCACGACCGGGCTACATCGTCGTGACATTCAAGATTTATTCTTACTATTCAATCTCGACGAACTCGACGCCTCACTTCTACGATGTCGACATCGTAAGTGTCCTGCATAATGAAGTTCTACATTCACGTTATACGATAAATGTCATTACTCTTTCTTTATGTATAGATATATGATCCAACAAGTCCGGCAATCGCGATGACCGTGGGTTTCTCGACCCTCGGTTGGTCTCCGAGCAATCTATCAACACGATGCATCCTTCGTGCAAGGTTACATAACGAGGGATTGATTGCTCACACCGATAAGGAGTACATCATGGTACCCTTCAACCAAGGGTAAGTGCTTCACTAGTTGCCACACATATATTTCATTTGTACTTTACATGCAGCATGAACTTAGGATTAATCAACGTGGCGACACACATAACTAGGCAAAGACTGGATTTTGATTGTGATTGTACCAAAGTGGAGCAATGTAATATACCTTGATTCCTCCTTAGAGCTACCACGACTTCATCGTGTGCAAGAAGTATTTAATGTAAACTCATTTCCTCCATACATAACTCTATTGTAATATTTCTTTTGTTTGCCACGACCGAGGCTAAGTTTTTGAATCACGTGAGGGCGCTTTGCCGATTATGTTGCCCAAGGAGGAACACACGACAAAAATCCATGACACGCTACGACACAACACGCGATTTCCGGACCGCTACAACACAACAATCCTATATCATACTTTGTTATAATGCCTCTAGAATTGACAATACCGATGTATGTAATTCTATTTTTGCAATGCCACCAAGAACTGCTGTGGCAACGATGTGGATTCTACGCTTGCCGCCATATGAAGGAAATCATGGGTACTAAGATCAATGATCCGAGGTTTGTCGTCCTTCCAATAATTATTATTTTCTGATTATATATATGTATTTATATTACACACACATGCTAATTAATGACTTAACATTGCTCCTAACGACACGGTGAACTTGACGAAAGTGCATATGATCTTGACAATCTCGTCGATATTCGTGGAATCATCTCCCAATTCTTGCTAGCAGAGGTCATAAATAAGAATGGAGAGTTCCACGCCGGCAATGGTGATAATTAGATGTTGAAACATTGGATTCAACTGCATAATCAAACAATTCTCCTTCAATTGAATTCATTTGTCGGATGTTGTGTAACGATTTTCATTCTATATATATATATATATATATATATATATATATATATATATATATATATATATATATATATATATATATATATATATGTATGTGATCCGCTGGCCGCTTGTTACATTCATCCGTATCGAATTTTGTTGTAATTTACTATGAGTTGCAATTAACTTATATCCGCTATTTATCTCAGAATCCGCCCGCTTGTCGCTTTCGAGGGCATGGCTAGCATATCCTGAGGCTAGCCAAAAAGCAGCAAATAAAATGGATGATGCACATGGTATCACAGACGGTTCGTTGTTACAAACCGTCTGTGGTACAATATCACAGACGGTTTCAAAGAGTGCCGTCTGTGGTGTGAATGATATCACAGACGGCCTTTACAACTGACCGTCTGTGATATACACAATATCACAGACGGTTAGTAATACAAACCGTCTGTGATATTGTGTATATCACGGGTCTTATTTATTAACCGTGCGTGATAGATTTAGTATCACGCAGCGGTTGTTTAAACAAAACCGCTGCGCGATAGTCAGATCACGACGGTCTTGACTACTAACCGTCAGGATAGTGCGGTATCACGACGGTTGTTTATAAAACCGTCGCGATAGTCTGTATCACGATGGTTTTGTAAAACCATCGTGATACGCACTATCACGACGGTTTTTATAAACAACCATCTCGTGATACCGCACTATCACGCACGGTTAGTAGTCAAGACCGTCAGATGTGAGTTATCACGACGGCTCAGAACCGCCTCGTGATAACCACCAACTATCATCGACACCTAAACACCGACGGTTCAGAACTGTCGTGATGACGGTTCCGAACCGCTCATGATAGGGTCTGTTCAGTAGCAGTGGATGCCTCCACTACGGGTGAGGGCCACCAATGTGGCGTCCTCGTCCTACCCCTTCTTGGTGTTCCCCTCCTCTGAGTGCCACATGACGATGTGCTCGCTGGTTGAAGGGGATGAAATCCAAGATGAAATCATCAAATGCCAATTGAAAGTTTATTTCTCAATCAATTGAAAGTTCTTTTTTGAATCATTGAAATTATTTCAAATCACTTGGAAATTCTTTGAATCGAATTTTTGAATCATTTCAAAGTTTTCAAATAGAACGTTGAAAGTTTTTCCTCTTTTCTTTCAAATTGAAAGAGGTGAAGGAGTGGGCGTTTGTGGGTTCCACTTCCATCCACACACAATTGTAACCAAAGTAAAATTTACACCTATACAATTTAACAAATTGTCAACAATGGGCCAAATGGATAGAAAAGAGTGCGACTAGTGCACAATATACCGCAGACAGGCATCTCAACGGAATAGATCTTGATCATCCAATCCGTTATAATCGGATGATCTCGCACGTCCACTTACGCATGAACGTGTGGGAGCCCAATGTCATCCGCAAGCACGAAGCACTATTGTCGTCCACAAATGCGATGCCCATCATTGTTCTCCTTTGCGCACAGGAACCTATCGCCATACGACGATCATAATATATTACTGTCAATATAACATATTTCATATCATTGAGAATCTATAAAAGTCACAAACAGACCAGCCTACTCTTTATCTACCCTTTTATATCGAAAAAAATCTAAAAAAATATTTCCTACATTCATTATCTACAATGCCTAACGAGTATTCGAAAATACTTTTCAGAAAATTTTGCACCTCAATTTTCATATCACAAATTTCGTTCGTACTGTACACATAAATACATTACCAAAGAAAATTCTTAATTTTTGTAATTACAAAAAGTAAACAGGACTCTACATAAAAATCAATTTTTAAACATCATTTCGTATATCCAAAAATAATTATATTTTAAATATAATTTTATAAACACATATAAAATTTGTATTTATACCCATAACAAATATACAGACCAACAAAAAAACAGCCGTCTATAGTACCGCTACAGTGCAGTCGTGCTATCCCCGACCGCACGACTCACCCACTACAGTGCAGTCGTGCAGTCCCCGACCGCACGACTGAGCTACAGTGCGGTCGTGCCGTTTCAAACCGCACGACAGACCATGTGTCGCCTCTCCGGAGTCCCGCGGTCGCTAAGGAGGCTAGAAATGGATTTTTTGTGCGTAAAGAGCTACATTTGAAATTTTTAAGGTATATAATGCTATAAACGTCCAAAATTCTCCATATATGCTCCCATGCTCGTCCGCTGGATTATAACTGCAGTCGTTCGTGTTCCCGTGTGCTGCCGAGCTGTCCCGCAGCCGGCGCTCCTGCTCACTGCGCTCCCCATGGCATGCACCTGCCGAGCGGCTGTTCCTGTGCACGGTCGAGCTCACCCTGTGGCCCTGCGCTTGCAGCCTCTTGCCACTGCCGTAGGCAAGTGCTGCTGCTGCACCACTACCAAGCTCCTCGTCATCATATCGATGGAGCTATGGTAGCCAGATGACGAGGGAGCATCGATGGAGTCGAGAGAAATACCGAGTGGAATTGAGACATTTCTCGTGTCGTGTGTACTAATTGAACGGTGTTGACTCTTCATTGATTTATCTAACGATAACTACCGTATCCCATCGAATGGCAAACAAACGGTGTACCGTCCATTAGTTTTTTCTATTTAGAAAATTATAAAATTGCACTTTAAAAGCTACCAATGCCAAATATAGCTAGTATGCATCCGTACGTAGGTAATGTACTACACAAGTACATATACGCAGGTATACATGCATGCATGATATCAGAGGTCAGCGAATGATTGGGTCCAGTAATTAAAACACTCCCAAACCATCTTTGAGTAATTATAGAGTTCGTTCCAACTAAGCAACCACCTAGCCAGTGGCGACCGATGCTTTGAAGTCCTTGGAGCTGCAAAGCCTGCAAGTGTACCGCGTGACGTACGGTCAGAGGATTCAAGTTGATTAGAGAGTAGGCACGTGGTTTAGTTAGTTTGCCAATTCGCTTCATTTCTTCTCCTCCTCTTCTTCTGGTCCTGACCTCGTCAGAGTTCCCGCCAAGAAGCACGAGCCATGCATGCAGACCGGAGACCATGTCCATCGAGCTAGCTAGGTTCCAGAGCGCTGCGCAGCTCTAGCGTTCGCACGTGCACGCGGGTAGACGCAGTGCGTACGCGCCGGAAGGGGAAACCCTATATAAGCATGCTTCCATTTCACGCTTCCCACTCATCCACTGCAGCCTAGCAAGCAAGCAACTTGATCACTCTCCTTGCCTGCTTGCTCGCCTATAGCTCTCGTTCCGAATTTCTTCTGATCTTCTCCTAGTCTCATCGTCACAATACACAAGTACGACACGACGTTCAGTCCTTGCGCATTACTGGCCGGCGCGTTGGCACATCGATCGATAGCCATGATGGTGTCCTGCGGGAGCTTCTGGGTTTCACTCGCTCTGCTCCTCCTCGCTGCTCTCGCGTCCACCGCCAATGGCGGCAAGCTCTCGGCCAGGTACTACGACGAGACGTGCCCCAACGTGCAGAACGTCGTGCGGGCGGTGATGGCGCGCAAGGTCGCCGGCGATCCGAGCTTGGCACCCGCTGTCCTCCGCCTCTTCTTCCACGACTGCTTCGTCAACGTACGCTACTATTACCTACCAGGATACTACGTACAATAATGCCCTCCATTCTTACGCTAATCCCTATGCATTATAATTAACTAATTGACGATACGACAGGGATGCGATGGTTCCGTTCTCCTGGATGGTTCCGACAGCGAGAAGCACGCGGAGGCGAACGAGTCCCTCCGCGGCTTCCAGGTGATCGACGAGATCAAGTACCTGCTAGAGCACGACTGCCCGGCCACCATCTCCTGCGCCGATGTGCTCGCCCTCGCGTCCCGCGACGCCGTCAGCCTGCTCGGGGGCCCGTCCTGGATCGTGCCGCTTGGCCGCAAGGACTCGCGCGCCACCGCCGGAAAGGACGCCGCCGACAACAGCCTCCCTACCGCGCACGATGACCTCACCAAGCTCGTCGCCGTGTTCAGGGAGCGCGGCCTCGACGCACGCGACATGACCGCGCTCTCCGGCGCGCACACCGTCGGGATGGCCAAATGCCAGAACTACAGGGACCGCGTCTACGGCACCGACGGCGACGCCAACATCGACCCCTACTTCGCGGAGACCATAAGGCAAAAATGCCCACTGCAAGGCCCAGCCGGTGACAAGGCGCCGTTTGACGTGCAGACGCCGATGAGGTTCGATAACGCCTACTACCAGGACCTGGTTGCGCGGCGCGGGCTCCTCACCTCCGACCAGGCGCTCTACGGCGGCGGGTCGCAGGACGATCTGGTGGAGATGTACAGCACGGACGGTGAGGCGTTCGCAAGGGACTTCGCCAAGGCGATGGTGAAAATGGGGAACATACCCCCGCCCAAGGGGATGCCGGTGGAGGTGAGGCTCAACTGCAACATGGTCAACCATTGGTGATTTGTTGTCAAGTGCAAACCAATCAAGTTGGCTTCAATTAATAAATGTGCAATTCGTCTTAAAGATCAAATTTGTAAAAATAAATTGTATTTGTTTATTTGTTTGTCAACATGTACTTATTTACTTCTAATATTGTACATTGTTAATTTTGTAAGGTTGAAATAAATATTCCAATACATATTTGTGTGACAAATGATGTTTTTCATGTTTGCTTTTGAAATTATTTGTAAAGGCTCAGCATCCGTGCTAAAAAAAGGGGGCTGCAAGATGAAAGAGACACATCACCAAATGTTTATTATTCCATAATAATTAAATTGCAACCTCCCAATTGCAAATGTAAGTTGTTCGAAAATCCATGCCAGTCAAACTTTTTAGCTTTGACCACATTGACTTTAATATATTAATTGACCACATGAAATTGGTGTTACATATTCATTACATACTATAAAATACACGACGAAAATAGATGATTAAAAAAAGGAAGATGAAGATTTAACGTAAAAAGCTTTTTTGGGAAATACCACAGACGCACAAGGTGAAATTCATTATATAAGAAGATGTTTACAATGAGCCCCTTATCTTCTCTATAGTTTATAGGGGTATATTTATAGTGATTACAAAAGGACTTCAGGTAGGAGTAGAACTCTATGGTGAAAACAAAAACAAATTGAATAGGATTCAGATCAGAAACTTAACAATCTCAACCTTAAGTCGAATTCCCTCCTACAGCCAAAACAAATCAAATCTTCTGAAATCATAATCCACCATCAACTAATCAATGAGTAAGACTCTACCAGTCTTCTCCATATGCTTCTCCTGTAGCACTAGATAAGTATAGTGAAGAACTCATCTCATGTATTTTTTACATGCTCCACCTGGAACACATAATTCGACAAACAATGCCCACTGAAGAGCAACTTGCACATGTGACTATCATGTACACCAAACTACCGAATGTATCAGTAACTAAATTCTATGATATAGTTGAAAACTGCTCCTATAGAAGAACATCCAGATGAAAATAACTCTTGTGCCATCAATGGAGCAAAAACATTCACTACAATAGATCCCTCATATTGAGCTATGATAACTATAGAATGTATTGTACCTGCAATACCAAACCTTGTAGTACTATACAAATAATTAACTCATTCTTGCACTTTAAATTCTTCATCTCGAATTCATATTTGGAGCATAACTTTCACTAATGAATAATAAACTTCGGAGAGTATCATGGTTGTTGCCATCAGGATGTCATCAAACATTTGAAATTAAATATTTCCAAAGCCTCCATAATGGTCGTGCAAGTGATCCAAAATTTCAACATATCTTAACGGTGAATAAAAAAACCAAATCAAGCATAGCCCAAATTAACTTATTGTATTAAAGGTCTGCATCTCCACCTTAGACTCTATATGTGCTAATCTTGTCGCAGTAGCCCGTAGTAGAGATGGATGATCAAAGAAATCATCAATAATTAATCCTGCATGAATGCTACCAATAATAGGGATAGTGACTTGAATTGCAATGAACTCACTACACATTGTCGGGGCCGAATTTTTGAATCCGAACCCTCTGTGTATTTTCGCACTAGTCCTAGATCAAATCTAGTGCACACAGTTAAACAATGATGATTACATAACCATCAATGCTATATTATAATAAAAGAGAGTACATGCCTTATGGCCACTTTATTACAACTAAGGTTACAAGACCTTTCAAATTTACAAAGCACAGCGGAAGCAAAATGAAACTCTGTCGATGGCCCATTAATACGCCATACGTAATTGACTGCGAAGCACAACCTAGTATTCCGGGCATGGTTATCAAACACGGACCGGCCTGGTGATTGGACCGGAAAAACCTGGACCCAAAGGCTACGCTGGGCCGGTCACACTCAAAGGATCGCCGATGTAGTTAACTCGGGAAAACCCGGTTGACTCGACTGGGTATTAAGTGACCTAGTTGATTCGGTCGGTTTTAACCGACCCAGCCGGGTTATGTTCATGAGGCCAAAAGATAGAAGTACCCGCAAATTAAAGAAATACTCAAGAGAAAACGGTGGACAAACTTGTCTTTTGGAATATGGAGAGCTACTAGGGTTTTTTGACTCACCCAATACCCAGCCTGGACAGCCGTGCACCGCTAGTGACTCAAGTGAGGGCTCCTTTGTTGATCTGCTCCACACCGGTGCTCCACGCCTCCTCTGCTCCGCACCGACGCTCCACCTCTAGGCTCCAGCCAGAGCCTAGCAGGGCTCCTCCAGAGGTTCGGCTGGTACCCTCACCACACTCTCCCCCCGCCTTTGGTGCTCCACTTGCTGCTAGTGCCCACGGCTGGACTTCTATTTCCATCCCCCGCAACTAGTCAAATCTGAACCCTCCCCTCTCGAACTTCTGATTTCCGAATGCATCTCGTAGTTGACATATAAACCATGATGTTGTGAGGATGAATACAAAATGTATGTCTGGTTTGGTGTGTTTGGATGTTAGCAACCATACACGGAGCCCGATGTTTTGTAAATTTTATCTTTCTGTTTTCATTGTTTGTATAGTGGCCCTGCTTGTTATGTCTATTAGAGTGTCTGTATAAATAGAGCTCTATTCATTGTCTGCAATAATTAAACAGTCCCTAAAGCTCCTTTGAAGTTTGAAAATTTGAATGCCATGTAAATAAGTATACTTTCATATTCTCTAATGTTATTTCCATCCTCGATTGACCAATTAAATCTGCAGCAGGACTAAATTTTCCCCATGCATCGAGATTGTATATTTCTGCTTTCAATGGGGCCAGTTGCTTTAAGATCCATACAATTATTAACAGTAGCAAATTCCCAAATAGTTAGATGACCAATATATGTAGGCATGTAGGAAGATACTTGTTTTGAATTTGGATGTTGAAGGTATAGATATTTCAAGTTTAGTGTCTAGCTAGTGCATGTTCTTTGGCCCTGCTTGACTGATGCTGAAATCAACATGCATGACTTGATCAAATTTGAATTCTCTTTTCTTGTTGGTGATTTGTGCTTTAGAATGTCACTGTTGCATGAATTGCAATCTAGTCTGCATCATAAGCTAGTATTGGGCTGGTAAGTATAAGAAGTTAATTTGACAGAATGCACACAAAAAAGGTGAACTTGATAGTTTTATATGCAAATCATCATAGTTTCCAATGTTCTTTCTTGAAACTAGAAACCTGTTATTCACTTATTTGCCTACAGATTGTTGGCTAGAACAACGTATTTAATCTTGTGATTGCACCACGTTCTTGCTTGATTTCATCTTACCAACTTACACTTGACTTTATTGCTTATTGGTCATGGACTGATGGACCTTAGCTCAAGGTATCACACTATCAATGGCTATGCTATTTGTCATTTAGTTTTTAGTATTGCTTATTGGATATGGACCTCATGGTTCTATATACTTCTATTATTGTAATGTTGATTGTTTTTCCTATTTTTGTGAGATATATACTTATGAAAATTTAATTTAAATACATGCGGTCTAACCAATGGCCTACCGGTCCGACTAACAGGTCAGTGACCCAAGACCTCGATCGGTTTGCTGGCCGGTCCGGGTCTGATAACATTGATTCGAGGTGTCCTTCATCGTAGCCACACACGAAGTAGTCATAGTCTCCTCCTTCTACATCTTCATAATCCTTGAGATGTTTTTGAGTGTAGCATGTGAGTATAAAGAGTACTCTGCAAGTCTTGGAAAAAATGCAGTATATGTAGAGCTTAATAAAGGAAGGATAATGTAGTTCTTTTGCACAAAGCAATATTTTATTTCAAATACCATTATATATTTTTGAAAGCATCAATTTAACAAATTAATTGCAATAATGGAAACTAGACAAATTATCTAGTGAAGGTTCCAACCACCAACACTATTAGACAGGCTCTAACCACCAAGATTCAAGACTACGGATTCCATCTACCCACACTGACTCTATCCACCAGGACACATCCCCGAGAGTTCCATCCACTTTCGAGTTCCCAAAACTTTTACTTTGAAACCAAAAGGAAAGATCTACCATGTGAAAGTGCACATTGCCCGTCCTTGACTATGTGCACATCTATCTGAATAGTTTTATACTCTACAGAGATTGTATAACATTATCTACAAGAGATAAATCATCTTAATAGCCAACATACTTTCTTAAGCATGAGACCCAAATAATTTATCACAAAGCCTTTACCTTACTCCGATCTAGCTAGACAACACGCACTGAGGTTTCACCTCTGAAGGGTTAAATCCAAACTATAATAGGATGGTATGTTTCTCGACTTGAGTTCGATCTGGTATCATGAGGCAAAAGGATCAGTATATAAGCACTATATAGGTTCATCCGATACGATCTTTATGTGTGTTTGGGAGTCGTTATGTCCTGCTAGGGCCCGCTACTGACTTATGGGCCGGAAATGAGTTTTCGGCCTATGACCAAATACACATGAGTCTACAGGGTCACACACTTAATGTGCTGGAACGATAAGGGGTCGGATGATAGTTTTCGAGTGAGATTCGATATCTACGCGTATCGGATATGGATCCGATTGGAGGCTATATAAGAAGAGGTACGAGGGCTGAGGGAGCTATCCCGAAAACACACCCGTTGAAACCCTAGCCGCCGCCTCTCGTATCCCTGCCATGCACGCTGGTGCTAGCATAATGACATACGGTGCTCCATTCCTAGATGTGTGGACTTGGGTAGAGATGCTGCTGTGACTGCGGTGCTGATCGGGACGATCACGAGGAGGATACGTTTGGACTGAGGACGTTCGACTAATACCGCTACATCGACGTGCTTTTCATTGAATCGGCTGCTTCAACCCTACTTTCGCTGCACTGTGCATCTAGTGGTAATGATCCATGATCTCTTACTCGCATGGCTTCCTGGTTTACGCGGTAGAAAAATTATAATCTGCGCTAGTATAGCTCACCTGTATCCCAACAAGAAGATCGTTGACAAAGATGGTGCAATATGACTCCAGGGCATGGTGTCGGGCAGTGCGGGCTATGATGCTGGTGAATCTGACACTGGAACAATCTTAGAATACAAGTCGACGCTTAGTATGCAATTAAGTTGTGGAGCAGAGTCAAGGCAAGTTCTCGATGCTATGCCTCGGTGCCGCGTAGGGCCGCCTTGTCTATGCGATGGCCACCCCGGGAGTCTCCTCCTCCCAGGGGCAGTGGCTTTGACCTTAAACCTGAAGCTTTGATATCACTTGTTATAAATAAACAACAAAAATAGAGAATAAAAAATGGGAGATAAGGATTTAACATGGAAAATCCTTTCGGAAAAAACAATGGATGCACAAAGGTGGAATTCAGTATGCACGAATGTGGTTCTATGGAAGGATCAGTGCTTTTCTTGCAATGGTACATGGAAACTCTGTTCAATGTTCGGCACGGCGATGCGAACTGCAAAGGAAAGCAACCGGCTCTTTTATCAGGTAGGCAGCGGCCTAAACGAAGATACTAGAGTTCGCCTCAGAAACCACTTAATTGGCAGAGGCCTAGAGCTGATTGGATTAAAGTTAACATTGACGGCAGTAGTTTTGTCGAGCAGACAGGGGAGGCGAGCATAGGAATTGTGGCACGAGATGCTCAGGGACGAATTCTGCTCACGTCCTGGCATGTCCTATTCCACTGCTTAGGTGCTGAAGGAGTAGAGGCCCTGGATTGTGGGGAGGAGGTGAGTTAGGCATCGCAACGGACTGATAAACCTGTGATTGTTGAACCTGACTGCTCCGCTGTTCATGCAAAACTTGATTGCTCCAGTGGCGGATCGCTCGACTATCCGATGTATCATTCAGGAGACGAAAAGCTTTGCTCTGAGTTGCAGTAGTGGAATTCTCATTGATCAGAAGGGAACAAAATAAAGTTGCTCATCAACTTGCTCAACTAGGTAGAGTCTTAGGGCCAGTGCGTGGTATGTCTCGCACCAGCTTCTGATGTAATTTAGCATATTTTGTGCTTGGACGATTGTAGTCCTCACGAGTAATTGAGAGACGACGTAAAGGTCTAGAATATATTTGTGATGAATAATTGACACTTTGGTTGAGATGAAATTGAATCTTGAGAAAGTTTCAAAAAATTCAAAAGTTCAGAGTTATTGTCATATTTTAGGTAGTTTGATCGGACTTAGGATGATGGTCTATCGGACTTGAGATGACGGCCAGACCGGCCTTGACTTGTTTGTTAGGTTTTGTGCCGGAGGTCTAATCATTATGGGAAAGGTGGTCTGACCAGCTTGTGGCTGCTAGTCTGACCGCCATAGGGGAAGCGGTTAGACCGGCCATATGGTCAGATCGACCAAACATTTGTATAGCTTTGTTTGGGGATGTGTTTGTACTTGGTACCACTGGAAATGAAAAGTAGAGCTGAAACTAGATAGAGTTTTATCGAAATTATAGAGAGGGTATCTTCTGGTGTTCTTATGTTGTCAGACTGGTCAAACCATAGTGGTCAGGCTGGTGGCTGTGATTAGGGAATAGTGAGACGTGTTTCTGAATAGTTTGAGTGGATGCATGACATGGGTGTCGTTGCTTAGTTGTGTTAAGTTGCATGATACATTGTTTTAACTAATGTGGGTTAAGTGCATGGAATTTGTATCCAAGATGGTTGCTTGGTCCTTGAATGTGTAGGTGGCTTGAAGAACGTTAGCGGTTGAAGACAAGTGACCGGGACTAGGAGGGGAGGTGAGGGCCGTGCAGTCGTGTAAGTCCACAGGTTATTAAAGGGGAGGAGAAGAGGTGTTAGATCTAAGAATTCTGGAGTTAAGGTTTTTGTTCTTTTACCTTGCCTCCTTCCATGGTTTGAGAGTGAGAGTAGGAGAGAAAAAGTGATGGTTTGGGAGCACCTTGTAATCTCCATACTATTGTAATTCTTCCTCTCTATGTGGTAATGAATATCAAACCTTGGCTCTCAAATTGCTAGTTGTTCATGTCTTGAATTTACTTGTATATTGTGTTTTGTTATGTGATTTCTTCCCTTCCGAGCTTTCTCTTGGTATTGCTTTGATCTATGATAAGTAAGAGCCACTAGAAGATCATAGTTGGTTAATTGTTGTCCATCTAGATCACTTCTATAGCAAGAAATAAGATTATTCCAGGTTCGTAATTATTCCTGAGCAAGATTTGTGATTTCAAGATCATGAGAGTTCTAGCTAAAATTCTTGCTTAAATTATCTTGCTAAGACATGCGATAATTCATCTAGAAGACCTCACGCCTTAGATCCTCATGAGCAAAAATTAATTTGAGTTTTAGGGTTTTTGGTATTTCTGTAACCTAGATTTGATTCTCTTTTAATTTAGTGAACCCGAGGCAAAGAACCTTGTGATTCTTGATTGATTTAGGTACTAATGCCTTGAATAAGTTTCATGTAAAATTTAAAAGTGTTTGAATGAGAATCGAGCAAATTCTTAAGGTTTGAGTTTTGACCTAAGAGATTTTTTAGGTTTAGGAATAAGGGACGGGTCATACCGACCCTTGACCTGCAGTCAGATGCCTTTGTCCTTGCGTGGCAGTCTAACTGGCCCATATATGGTGGTCTGACCGGCCTTAGGCTAAAGGTTGCTGATTTTATTGGTTTTAGTCTCTAGCCTTTTTGTGGACCATAGTAAGTGTATTCTACTAAAGTTAAAAGGTAAGTTCTATAGGACGGTGATCAAACTTGTTATACTATATAGAACAGAATGTTAGACGACTAAAAGATAACATATACCAAAGATGAGTGTAGCGGAGATGAGGATGCTATGGTGGATCTGTGATACATAAGGCGGGATCAAATCCACAATGATGATAAATGTGATAGGGTGGGGGTAGCACCAATTGAAGAGAAGCTTGTCCAATATCGTTTGAGATGGTCTGGACATCTCCAACGGATACCTCCTGAGGCACCGGTACATAGTGAAATTTTAAGACGTACTAAAAACGTAAGAATAGGTAGAGATCGACCAAGTTTGATATGGGAGGAAGTAGTTAAAAGAGACTTGAGAGATTGGAATGTATGTAAAGAATTATCTTTGGATAGGAGTGCATGGAAGTTAGAGATCCACGTAGACGTAGGGAGAGCAGTTCGGATTTTGTCCTCATTCCCGCGTGAGCTATCTAGCCTAGAATGCCTCTGTACCCCCGTTGTCATGATGTGATCTGGATCAGGGCGCTTCTGGATCATCGGGGTTCTTGGGCTAAGGGGGGGTGGATCCCATCTCCCAACATTCTTAAATTTCCAGAATTTTCCTAACAAGTTATAGGATTTTCTACTATTTATTAAGGTCTAGGTTTCAATTTACATAATTACAAAACCTACAGAAAATTAATTACCCCAATCAAACAATTGCAAGGGAAGATACCATAACAGGTACTAAGTCTATTGCTTCACAAATTTATAGAAGCTCATGTGCCCAAAAACCAAGTTGCTAGGACTATTAGGTTATTTTGTAAACTAACTAAATAGTTGAAGTATTTAACCTAAACCACAGGGTCTATGTAATAAAAAAACCTTAGAACTTTACTGTTCGAGCGTCAAAACTGGAAACCCGAATGGCTTTTCTCCAATAATACCAAAATCCGTGAAACACCGTGAGGGGCTGTTTGGAACACGGAAATGAAAAGCATAGGAATGGAAAAAATATAGAGATAGAAAAGACATGCATATACAAAACAAAGGAATGAAAAACATAGGAATTTTTTTGAAATGGATGTGTGGAACATTGGAATCCAAACAGGAAAGGAATTTGTGAGTGAATAATAAAATATCATTCACTTAAACTAATTGACTGGCTATGGACCCACCAAATTATCGTGGTGTTTATTATGGCTTATTTTTTGTGGCTTATGGCTGAAAAGCATCAGTGGTAGTTGAAAAAACACACAGAATGACAGAGACTTATTTAACATAATTAAATTTAAAAAATTAAAAAATATACAAAATATGTTAGCCCATCACAGACAACGCAAACGAATACAAGAAAAAAAAGAACCGGCAAAAAAGCTCAAAAAAACCAAAAGTTCAGAAAAAACAAAATTATAAATAGTAAAAAATAAGCCAGAAGCCAGAAGCTGAAGTCGAAACGAGCGGAGCCTATGCCCGTACGTATCCTATTGCAACTGCTCTGGTCCATTCGTTTCCATCCAGAAGCACATGGCATTAATTGGTTTCTCTCCCCCCCAGATCACAAGCGATGCCTTGTTCCGACGTGAAAACCAGAGCTCAGGCTGGATGTTTTGTTTCCTGTAAAAAGTACCAAAAGATCATCCTTTACTTAGGAATGGAACGGCGAGTTCCTTCCATCCAAACAGTCTGAAAGCAATACTTTTCAAAGAAAACCAAACCTCCAGAATTCCTGTAAAATTCCTTTGATCCAAACGGACCCTAAACCTTGAAACTCCAGGGGGGTTAATGTATACTTTCCTTATACTGTAACAATCCGATACGTCGAGGACCTTTCCGCAAAGACTTCACCCCTACTGTCCATCTTTTGTGCCCTTTTGGGTGAGATAACCTCTTAAGACCTAAAGCCCCAAACCAGAAAGTGGTACTTCATTGAGTTTTTATCTATCGTGCATTAGGAACCCCTATGATCCATTGTTTATATGCACAAGAAAAGCTCTGATAATTGAGTAAACAGCGAAGTGGCTCACATGATAAATGAGTCTCTGCATGACTGTCCTGGCTTAAAACTTTTGAACCATTCTGAACATAATTCAGTGCAGCTGTCTATCAAAACTCCAAAGCAACTCAGTAAAATTCATGAAGAGCCAAACCATAATCATTAATCACAACTGAAATGTCTGACCGTGCCTTGTAAGTTTAATAATCTTTCCACCAACCCAATGAAGGCGGTAAGAAAGGTCAAGATAATGAAGCAATAGCTTCAAATTATCAATCTCATCTGGCTCCCTCGTCTTTGTCAGCCAAAAACAAAAAAAAAGTATACTTCGTAAAGCAATAACAGCAGGTATATGATTTTCCAAGGACCAGGTAGAACTACATGGAATTGTACCTTCAACTTTCAGCATCAAGAAAGTTGAAAAGAATGATAATCACCAGGTTTAAATGAAATCTAGTATCAGACTATCACCGTATAATAAGTTATACAAGAACTGAAGATAATACTTGCACATCAAACACCAGATAGAAAGGGAGAGAACATGAAATGGGAAAGAAGAAAACTTAATCCTTCCTTAGAACTCAAGATCATCCACTCCCATTCAAGCAGTTCTTGGAGTGAAAATAAGCAACATGGAAGAATATGAAAATGCATGGTTACTAGAATTTCATGGTCAGTATTTAAGATGTCAACAACTGTAACAAGACTTCATTGATACATTTCGGGCTGGATGCCACAGTAGCAGAACTAACGTATGGCCAGAACCAGACCATTCAATCCAGGTGGGCATGGAAAATATCTTTTGCGAAGGGATGGGGTTTATATCATCCAAGTTACAACCAAGTGAAATTTTGGCTATAAAGTTCAGAGTTGAGGATCATGGTTGCAAAACTACGCAGTTAGGACAGGACCAGCAAGGTGATTGGCACGTGGTTGGGGAAAAATGTTGCAAGCTTCTCAAATTTGTTTGTTTTGTTTTTGTGTTGAGTTGTCTTTCTTATCGTCCTTATCCATATTTATGATATATTGCTAAGCTCCTAACCCTTTTCCTAGTTATTTCTATCTCTTTTTGTTGTTTTTCTTGTCCTTTCCCGTAGGTTGATTGATATAGGTACTTATTAAGGCTATGACTTTCTATTCTGATTCTCGTGGTTTTATGAGCACCCCTAGCATTTATGATACTCTTCAAGGAAAGGTAAATTTATTGTCTCGTAAGTTAGAGCGTGGGATTGTTTTAGAGAGCATGCATGATCAGTTCAGTTCTTTATCAGACTCCTACTCTCCTGTTGTTCCTATATGCCAGACTTGTGGTTTTCGGGGCATTCCCCCGCTGAGTGCTAACGTGATTATTTGTCCACTCTAGAGTGTTACGGGATGAGCTACCCTAACACTTACCGCCTTGGATGGCCTGAGCACTTGAGTCTGTCATATGGAAACAATAACCCTAATATCTCATCATTTTTTCTAGTACACCATTGTAGGATTTTATGTGTGGAGATCGTTTTATGTATGGAGATCAGGATCACTCTCATTGGTCACACCAGAACTATCATGTACCTTAACATTAGACTCCGACTCCTAAGCTTGATCAAATGACTGGATTAGAGGAGATGATGTTTAGGATGTTAGAAGATTTTGAGACGAGAATGAGCAATGACTTCACATTGGATCCAACACCTCCTGCTTGCACTTTTCACGTACCTTCACCGAGCCAGTTTACAGTTCCTATGCCTGAGTTTTAGGTTTAGTTTACCATTTTATCCCCCATTTGATTGACCTAGTTTTAGCTGAGAACCGTTAGGCTTAGTCTACTCCTATGGAGAACACGACAATCGCTGCTATTTCAGTGGCAACCCATGCACTTGCGGGTGTGCTATTTTTGCACGATCAACTATGCAACAGAACACTGCTTCCTAGATGATCAAGAGATAAGAAATATGCCTAAGAAATAATAAGTGCAGAAGTATTCTTCCTATCTATTCTACACTCAGTAAAATCAGCATCTGAAAAAGCCCGAATGGAGATGGCAGAATAAGAAGAATACCAAAATCTAAAGTCAAGAGTGTCCTAGAGGTATCAAAAGATGTGATGCACTCTTGATGATGTGAGGCACGAGGGGGAAGCCTAAAATCGAGTGCACAAATACACAATAAACTACATGTCTAACCTAGACACCTTGAGGTAGAGGAAGAAGTCAATCATGTTGTTGTACTCCTTCTGGTCCATGAGCTTTCTATCCTTATCAGGATCTAGCATGGTAGAAGTGGCAATGGGAGTAGATATTGACTTGCTACTTCCCATGTTGAAACTCCAAAGAAGGTTCATTGTGTACTTATTTTAATGAATGAAAGTCTCTTCTTTCAGTTATTTGACTTGAAGACCAAGGAAAAATGTCAGCTCGTCCATCATACTATCTCGAATTTTCTGCTCATAGAATCTGAAAATCTAGATACCAAGCATGAGAAGAACCACTGAATATGATGTCATTCATATAAATCTGAATAAGTAAGAAGTCACAACCATGCTTGAGAGTGAACAAGATTTTATCTACCATTCCCATTTTAAAATTATTCTTAAGAAAGAAACTCCTAAGCCTATTATACCAAGCTCTAGGGGCTTGCTTCAATCCATACAAGGCTTTGGAGAGATTACTAATGGATTGCGCGAAGGCTACGAGAGCAGAAAACAAAACTTTTCTACCGCGCACACAAGAACATCATGCTTAAGGAGGGATCATGGATCGTTACCACTAGACGCGCAGCGCAGCGGAAGAAGAGTTGGAGAAGCCGATCCAACCACGCGCGTCGAGGTAGTAGTGGAAGTAGTCGATCGTCCCGAACCGATCGTCTCCTCCACGCGATCAACCGCACCACGAGCAGATCCGATCTGTAGGTTGTTGATGCCGATCAACGCCGCAACCAGCAGCGTCTCCACCGGTATCCACACGTCCGGGGCTGGAACGCCGATCGCGAGTGTACCAGCACTCGCGAGCGGCTAGGGTTTGGCTCTGGAGGTGGCGGCTACGGATTAGCTCGGGATTATCAGATGCGTTCCCTCAGCCCCTCACCTCCATATATATAGACCTCCTCACTTGGGCCTCGTGGACCGAGGCCCAATAGGAGTCTATCCGGATCTCTATCCGAATTGAGCCCATATCCGAATCACATTCGAATTAGTGTTCCAACCCGTTAAGTGTGCGACCCTGTAGGTTCACGTATACTTGGTCGCGACCCAGAAACACCTTTCCGGTCACCGTGTTAATAGCGGCCTCTAGTAAGACATATTAACCCCAAAGTATACGTAAAGATCATATCGGTGAACTCGTAATGTTCTCATGTACTAATCCCTTTGCCTCACGATATAGATTAAGCTCAAGGCGAGACACGTGTCATCCTCTTAATAGCTCAATCACTCTCTCGATTCCGTGATGGATTATAAACTCGTGATTGACTCCTCAATCATCTTGGCATGGCCATGCACTTTCATAATCCATTACATCGAGGGGCCCGAGATATCTCTCCCATAAGGAGGGGCAAATTCTATCTTGATCATTCACATCCCACTACATGTTTCATGGCAAACCCAAAGACTACTTTTATGACTACCCGATTCACGGAGTAGTGTTTAGTAGTCCCAAAGTAGCTACTACGCATCTTTGGGAACCATGATGATCTCAAGTCTAAGGATTCCACATAAACACTACTTGAGACCAACCGATGACACATGGAATCTCTGCAGTGTCTCATGGCGGGTCTATCCAACATATGTTCACTAACACATGTCCATATTATTGATTTGGTATCTCCATACCATGATCCATGAGACATGATCATCAATCAATACATATGCTGATCTTTGAATCATATTTGTTCCTCATATGAAATATAATCAGGGATCATTTAGAAATAGCAACATTTTGGCATTAAGAGTCTCATGAATAAGTCACATACTCATTGATCAATAATGATAATGTCTATTTCAAGGAACAAAGCAATGTATCATAAACATAGTATGTGATATATTCAACATCTCCATGTTGCCTCTAGGGCATATCACCAACAATTACACACATGGTTTGAGAGCTTAAGATTTTCATAATCAGGTGGTTGCTTGATATAAACATCTTCTTCTATGAAATCATTAAGAAAAACACTCTTGATATCTATTTGAAAAGGCTTAAAGCCCTTAGACACCGCAAATACTAGCAATATGTGAATGACTTCTGATCTAGCTATA
Organism: Bonia amplexicaulis; assembly: GCA_036346245.1. NCBI lineage: Eukaryota > Viridiplantae > Streptophyta > Magnoliopsida > Poales > Poaceae > Bonia > Bonia amplexicaulis. The sequence goes on from CM070750.1 coordinate 9,026,885, forward strand.
TGTTCAAAGGTCTCTTCAAAATCTAAGCCCTATAACTGAGAATAACCTTGAGCTACAAGTCTAGCCTTGTTGCGATTTACCAACCTATTATCACTTTGCTTATTCTTGGAAACCTATTTTGTTCTAATTATATTGTGGTTAGGTGGAGGTTCAACTAAAGTCCAGGCTTGGTTTCTTCCAAAATTTTCAAGCTCTTCATCCATAGTATTGACCTAAGAGGAATCAGATAAAGCATGTGTGATGTTTGGTTGATCCGACGAGTCCCCATAGTGTTGTCATTGGCTCTATCACGCGTTGTCTCAAACTTCAAGGGCGAGTGGTGTTCGTTGGACAACTGTTTGCTCATGGAGCTTGGGCACGAGCAGCATGGCACATAACAATGGGATCTTGTAGTAGCTAACCTCAAGACCCAAAGCAAGGTGCATCTTGAGCTCCTCCTACAGGCCATCAGTAATTAAGCTCCATGGTTGCCCCACCCTGCCGTTGGCTCCCTAGCCACAACATTGTTTGGAGAGTCATCCTCAGTAGCAAGTACCCTGGCTGTGGCCAGCAAGTCCTCAGCCTTAATCTCCCCGCCTTCTCTCTCCCCGTCCATCTTGACGCAACCATGGACCTCCGCCTAGAACTATCGAGTCAGTGCTCTTCACCGGTGTGCCCACTAAGGGCCAACCTTGCAACCAGTGGTTGCCTCCAATCTACCGGGCTGCCACCATCACCGCTCACCTCGAGCAGTCAAGGCAGCTAGGTTCCAGCATGAAAATTTTGAAGTGAGGAGGACAAAAGGGGAGAGGAAAGATAAAGAGAACAAGATTTGTATTTGATTTGTATTGGAGTGCTGATTTGGGAGGAGAAAGAGAACAAGATTGGGGTGGCAACGCCAAGAAAGTAGGGAAGTTAGTTTGCTAGGATCGTGAGTAAGTTGGGTAAACCCACCTGTGGCCAGCAGACCCAATATTTCTATAAAGGATATTTAGAGTTGATAAAATAAAATATAAAAGTCCACAATAGTAAAAAAAAGTACAAAATGTTTCATGCTAGATACAACGTATGTAAATAATTTAGAAAAATAAAGCATAATTTAGAGAAATTACAAAATAACTTAAGGTAAAATTATGTTGATGCAGTCTAATGTGTATGGACTGCGCGCATGCACCAGTGCACGACAACATGTAGTCATTGTTAGTGCCTACTGCCTCGTGACCTGCCTCTAGAGGGGAGGTGTGGGAGTGGGTTGAAATCAACTGTGGTAGGGGAGGTGTAGGAGCGGGTTAAAATCAATTGAGGGTATATATATATATATGAAATATTTCATTTAATTATCAGTATATATGTCTAATATACCTACTAAATATTAGATATTATATGGAAAAATTCAAGTATTCAACCGAACAACTTTGAATTACATTGGGCCCGCCCATGCCTATGGCCATGCTTTATTTTGTGTGGGTAGGGTAGGGGAGTGAAGCTGAGAAGAGCAATACATAACCATCGTCACTCACCAATATGTTCTTCTTTAAGTAGCATATGACGAAAACCTAATGCTGCATACAAAACAAACCCTAAAATTAATGATTTGCCACTTCTAAGTACCTTGATTTAGGATTTGCCAATTTTAAATTTATTCTTGATAATTTGCCAGTCCTAAGCACCAAATAGCTGTGATTGGCTACCTGATTTCTTCCTCCCTCTTTTTTTTTCTTTTTTGACTGGATGCTTCATAGCCTCCAACACTACACCAGGAAGGAGCTATGGTAACACACCCATGTGCTACTACATGTCAAGAAAGGTGTTACTACTCTTTGCGGTAACACAATTTTTAAGTGTTCTTATAGCCTATGTTACTAGCTAGGTTTGAAGTAACACGTGATAAGTGCTACTACATGTTTGAAAGTGTGTTACTACCTTGCAACACATATCTATATCTATAAGAACACATATTATGTGCTACAGTAAGCTACCCCGGTAACACAAATTTGTGCTACAACTAGCTACCCCAATAACACATTTTTGGAGCAACAGTAACACCATTGTAATATGAGTAGCAACACGCTTCCTTACACCAAAACATTTTTTGGCAACATATTTTAATATATAAATATATATACACACAGATCTAGAGAGAGAAAAAAAGAAAAAGTTTTCAAAAGGACAATTCAATTGATTGCAATTATTTTCTTCACAAGAATCACATATTGCACAAAATACTAATCACCAACATTGCATTCCATTTGAGAATACAAGTCTTGAGAATAACAACAAACTTTTATAACAACATTGCATCACCAACGTTCACAAAATATGGTTCACATAATTTTATAACATCCATGACATTCCATTTGAGAACACAAGTCTTGAGAATAACAACAAACTTTTTATACTGCAATATGACAAGATATCTATCTATTCTTGTTAAAATCTTTGCCCGATGATCTATCCATGAGGTGAAACAAGTATGAGATTTCAACCATTAATCTTCCGAACCTGCATTTAGCAAACATTACTTAGCTTTAAGGATACATGAAAAAGTATGTAGTATTGTGGACCAAGGTTGAAATAACATACACATATTGAAGGCCAAGCAATCGGCATTCCTTTAGCATGGGTATCATCAATTGACTTGCAGCACAATGGTCGTACAAGTGCCTCGCCACGCAAAGAGTGATTGATTCGTACTTTCCAAAATTGGTTGCCTAGCTCAACACCACCTACTTTTGTAGATGGATTGCACTCAACAAAGTAGCATATGCCACCGGTCTTTGTTTGGATATTTTGCGTCAAGAGTAATACTATGGAACCGACCTATATTTATCACTTCGTCAATAACTAGAATATATAAGCAAATTAGTTGTAATATGAATCCAAACATAGTGTTTTTTACCTCCATTGGCGAAGGTCTTGTCTTCTTTGAAGGCACATGATGTTGAGTCCTGTTTCAAGTCACCGATCTTGTATGTTGTTCATGCAATTTTGGAATTTTTGTCATTGTTGTTCGGTTCCTAGTGAAACACAGTGAAATTTATTACATGCTATCAATATAGAAACTCAAATCGGTCATTTATCAACACATTTACCTCTTGTGGAAAAGAACGTGCGAGACCATGATGATGGCGGCGCTTCTTGACATTGTAATAGTTGTTGATTTGCATAATTGTCGTACTAGTTCAGGTCACAAAATCATGTATCAAATCATTGTAGTATTTATATTGCTAAAACAAAATGTAATGTTCCTAAAAATGCATATGATTATGCTAACCTTTTCGATGAAAATGACATGTCATCGTCCTCGTATGTGTTCTGTTGGTCCAACACTCTTCCATTGTTCTACCATTAAGAGCACAGCAATGCTAGTATATATTCATATGAAGTACATAAAACTGGTATTAATGAGGTTATAGAATTACCATTGATATATATTCTTGTTCACTCCTGGAGTCTTCAAAATCAGCTACATTGCCTTGGACTCTCTCGCAAATTTAAATATAGAGATAAACAAAAATTGAAGAGAAATAATGTTTTACGAAATAATAACAAATACCTTTCTTTTATAATGTCTTGCTTGTGATTGATAATTGCTATGATGTCCTTTTATTTTATTCTCCGGAAAAGGATGTCGGTTTGGAATGAATTTTACATTAAGGTTAAAGGAAAAATTTTACCTTTGTTGGTTTGTCTTTTCTTGAGAACAATTTTGCAGGTTTATTGTTCCCATGGCATGACTTAGTTTTAAGCAATTCTTGAATAAGTAGATCTTGATTCTGTACATGCTCCTTTAACTTTTGCACTTCATCAATAACATGTATCCCTACATCAGATGGTGATCCCTCTATGGTAGTGATATTAATGTTCTTGAGACGTCGTGATGTTTGCCCATAAACATCGTTTGGGACTGGAAGCAGTCCCATGCCATGCACTTGTCCGTGTTTCTCATCACCCAAAACTTGATGTAAGACATCACCTTTCCATGCAACCCTTCCCTCATCATCTTGTATTAATTCTGGTTGTTCATTCATGAGGTTTTCCAACTCAGCCTGACAGTGAAAGTAACTAAATCCATATTTGTTCGATCCAATGAAGAGACAGAGTGAGAGAGACGGAGAGCGAGAGGAGAGACCAAGAGGCTGCCGACCTATGTTACCCAAATACCCTGATACGGATACGCGATACGGCGATACCGCGATTCGCCATTTTCCTAAAAATGCCGATACGGCGATACGTATATATATAAGGTATTTTTCTATATATATATATTCCCTATATATATATATATATGAATATAAAATAAAGATAAAAATAAGAAATTAATGAATTCTTATAAGGAATTGAGAAACCCATAATACCTTAATAAGGAATTGATCAAGTCATGAATCCACTCTTGATCAGTGAACTGCATCGCATTATCAGCCACACGCCAGAATACCTGCAATGACGAATTGGCTCTCATATGTCTCGCAAGATCTATAAACTTGCAACAACCACAACTGAAACCCTTATTGGTCATCTTCTGGGTTGCTAATTGCAATCACAAATGCTTCGAGCCCACTTTGTGTAACATAAATTAGCAAAGAAGGTGTTCTTCTGTTGGGTTGCTATAAGAGTTAGAACAACTGGGAGCAACGCCGACCATCGCATCAAAATAAAATAATGTATTAGAACATCTATAACAAAATTTCCGCACTTTTTCTTGACTCTTGAGATGGAGCAAATGCTTATATATAAAACAGCTCACCAAATTGCGTGAACAGTCAGAAGAAGATGGCAAAAGTGTAGCCAATTCACACACGCGGTGACAAGCGCAAGAACAACATAGTTTTCCCAGTTGATGATCTTGGGTTGTTGAAGTAGTAGAACATGGAGAGGTAAACGATTGGCTTGATAATCGTGTTTAAGTGATCTATTGTGTCTTTGGACAAGAAGTATGCCGATGAGCTCATGCGGATGCTCTCTCTCGAAGAGTGCATCTTCTCAAGTGAACAAATACAAAAGGGTGCTCATAAGAATTGAATACCTCAAAATTCCACCTCAAAACTTGAAAAATCTCTACTTTGATAAAATGATTTACCTCCCGGTAGTACTTGCGGCGGCGAGGCGGTGGCAGCGGATGTTGAGGCGACGGATGGAGGCAACAGTGGAGGCGGGCGGAGACCACGGAGGGAGGCGACGGACCGAGGCTAGGGGCTGAGGAGACGGGTTGAGGCGACGGCCGAGGCGACGACCGGAGGCGACAGGCGAGGCGCGGGCGAGGTGGAGGGCGGAGGCGACGGGCGAGGCTGCGGGCGAGGTGATGGGCGAGGCGGCGAGCGAGACTACGGGCGAGCGGAGGCGACGGGCTAGTCGAGGAGCCGGGCAAGCGGAGGCGGCGGGCGAGCGGAGGCGGTGGGTGAGCCGAGGCACCGGGCGAGCGGAGGCGGCGGGCGAGCCGATGCGTCAGGCAAGCGGAGGCGGCGGCGTGGAGATTTTGCGTGGAGGCGATGGGGTTTTGGAATATTGGTAGCTGATTAAATGATTTTCAGATTGCTCCAAACGATGTCATCGATTATTTTTTGCTCACCTAGTTGCAGTTGTTAATTTTTTGGCATATACTGTTGCCAAAGCTTTCCCGTTTTTATTTCCTTTTAACCCTCTAGCTTTGGCCTAGTTTTATTGAACTCATTTGGACTGTACATTCGTTGTCTGGGTACATATTATCTGAGAGAGAAAATTTTATGTTGTCCAATGAATGTTTGTTCTTAAAGAATGTTCCATGTTAATTACTTATGGAAAAAATAAGTGCGATTAGAAAAGCTCCTAGCTAGTCCGAATGTTACGTATACACACTTATATAATGTCTAATTATTTTATACTATACAAATCAGGATTATTTTGTATGAAGAACATGTTAGCACTTTTCGTCATAATTAAATTTTCAACTTTACAAATCTGCCTTGTAGTTCCACGACCGAAAGCGATTTTCTAACATGAAAAATAGCAGCGAGGTTCCACATATTTTTCTCTCGCTTTCTGAATTTTTGGCCTTTTTCCAAACCAAAAACTGCAATTTTGTTATAAGGGACGATTAGTGTAAATTTAAGGACTTCTACCTTTGCCTTTCCAATTTCTTTTAAAAAAAAGATCAATATCTTCAATCTAGTAGTGGTGTTGTTTGTACAAATCTATCAATGTTGAACAAGATTATCCCTACAGTAGAAAGTAACACATGTCCGTAACATATATATTGTATGTTACCGATAGCTTTGTAACACATGTTTATGTTCTTGTACTATATGCTTGTAACACGTTTAATGATCATCTTGAGTATGTGTTACTGAGGTCTCTGGGGACACAAAGTATGTGTTGCTAAGTTTTTTGCCTGTAACACAATTTGTATTATGTTGCAGTCAAGTGTTACCATAGCCATGTTCTGTTGTAGTGCAAGTCTTACTGGTTTGATTACTGCTCCTTCGCACTAGTGCCACAAATCCGAACAGCTCATAGACTCTTCCGTCCCCTCACTACAAACGTAGCCAAGTCCATCTTTCTGAATGCCTTGACCAAATTCTGATGATTTGAAGGAATTTATTAACCAATTGAAGGGACTGGATCAGCACCAAGTAGTCAGGCATCGAGAAAAAGTAACAGACATCACAAAAGGTCTCCAACTACTTTGCATATCTGCACGTTACTGCGGCAGCGATACCATTTATTTGTGCCACAAAAAGCTACAAAAGGACAAGCTTTGGAGACTTTCTAGCTACACATCCTATTCTGGATAATTTTCCTATTAATGATGATTTACCACATGATGAAGTATTTGTCACATCAGTCACCAATTCAACATGGCAAATATATTTTGATGGTGCTTGTTGAAAATCAGGAGTAGGCATAGGCATCATCTTTGTTACGCCTACCGGAGGAATAATTCCATATTCATTCACTTTAACCTCGTCAGTTTCAAATAATTCTACTGAGTATGAAGCTTTAATTATTGGGATGGAAATAGCCTTAAATATGGGATTGAACACACTATCTGTGCATGATGATTCCCAATTAGTCATTAACCAGCTTTTAGGGACTTACATGGTAAAGAAAAGGAATTAATGCCATATTTCATGAGAGCAAAAGCTTATATCTATGCTCACTAACTTAAGTATGCAACATATTGTTAGAAGCCAAAATGAAAAGGCCAATGCGCTGGCAAGTTTAGTAGCTAGCATGTCATTAAATTCTTATGAAACAATGGATGTGCGCATATAGGAGTGGAGAGTCCTGCTAGACTGGCTGAGGAAGAGGAATCAACATTCTCTATAGCACTGACAGCGGATATTTGTGAAATTGAAAGGGGAGATTGGCGGACTCCATTTCTAGATTATTTACTCCACGGTTATCTACCTCTTGATTCTTGTGAAAGGACTAGAATCCGAAGAAGGCCAGTCCATTACGCATGTATAAACATTACGCTCTATCGGCGTTCGTATGGTAGCATCCTGCTATGTTGCCTTACTGGAAATGAGGTGATGGAAGTGTTGAGGGAAGTGCATGCTGGAGTTTGCGATGCACACCAATCTAGTCCCAAACTGCATTATCAATTAAAGCATTTTGGTTATTATTGGCCCACAATGTTCGAAGATGTTGAGAAATTTGCAAAAAGGTGTCATGAATATCAGGTACATGCTGGCTTCATCCATTAATGACATGAGCCACTGCATCCCACCAGCATGTCCTGGCCCTTGGAAATGTAGGGAATGGATATAGTCGGACTAATTCAACCACCATCATCCAAAGGGCATAAATTCATTCTCACAACGACCATTGTTTCTCTAAATGGTGTGAAGTCATACCATTAAGAGAAGTTAAGGCAAAAAAATATAGAGAATTTTATAAGAACTCATGTTATATAACACTTTGGCGTCCCTTCGCGAATTATATCCGATAATAGATCACCATTCAAAAATAAACAGATGGAAAAGTTGCGTGCAAAATTTAAAATAAAGCACTGTATTTCTATAGCATACAATGCATTAGCCAGCGGACAAGCTGAGACATTTAATAAAACCCGTGCAAATTACTGAAAAAGGTGGTCTCAAAGAACAAGCGAGATTGGCATGAAAAGTTGCTCGAAGCCTTGTGGGGATGTAGAACCACGACACGCATAACAACTGGAATGACTCCTTACTCCCTGGTGTATGGAGGAGAGACGGTCTTACCGTTGGAAGTACAAATTTGTAATACCCCGGAAATTATTTAATTAATTGTTTAATTAATAGAGAGAGGGTCTTTTGTGAAATAATTAAATTTGTAAGAATTTTGAGGGTTTTCGAAAATCTAAGGCAACCTGGGCCTAGACCTTGGCCTGTGGGTTTTTAGGCCCAAGAGGGAGGGAGGCCACCTCTTAAAACCCTAGGCAGCCCCCACCCCAAGGAGCCGCCACCCACCGCCTCCCTGCGCCTCCCTGCCTCCTGTCTTGCCGCCGCCGTGCCGCGCCCCGCCGCGCCGCCCTGCTGCCGCCGCCGTCTCCACCGTGCCGCGTCGTCATCCTCGCTGCGCCGTGGTGCCTCTGTCTTCGCCGTCGCCGCCGCCGCCGCCGTCGTCTTCGTCGTCGTCTCCTCCCGGGCGCGCCGTCGTCGCTTAAATCGCGCCGTCGCGTGGATCCGGAGGAAGGAGAGGAGGAAACCGCGGGCGTGTTCATCGCCGTGTTTGTCGTGTTCGTCGACGTGTGCGTCGTCGTGTCGTCAAGGGTAATCCCTGGTAGTCTCTAGATTGGTTTTTAATCAAGTTAGATTCGTCGGTTTTCTGGGCTGCTGGGACAGTAGTTGTTTCTCGGCGGTTTTGATCTAGTTTAGTCGGGATTCAGGTCTGGACCCCTTCTAGAAAATTGTAGAGGACTTAATTATATTTCCAGGGAGTGCTAGAACGTGTTATTCTGATTTGTGTAGCAAAAGTTATGAATTTTCTAGTGCTGCTGTTCTGCAGATCGGAGTAGTTTTGGACAGATTTTAGTAGATCGGTTTGTGCGACGGGCAATCGGGCGAATCAGAAATTCTTCATGTTAGGAAACTTTTAGATAATTTTCTTAGCTTTCCATAAAGGTCATGAAGTCCGGATTCCGAGTTTCTGGACGAAAGTTATGCCTGTTTTAGTGCGATGTCCAGAGAGTCCGACGTGAATTTGGATGCTTTAGAAAAGGGTTTGGATCGGTTAGTAAATGGCCGAATCAGAGAGTCTTCCCAACTAAGTTTTTGTAGATAATTTAATTATATTTACAGAGAGTCTAAGAACGCTTAATTTGGAGTTACGTACTGAAAGTTATGATTTTTGGAAGTCAGCTGTCTGTGGTTGGGCAGATTTGGCCGAGGGGAGTTGGGGATTTAATTGAGATAAATTGTTGGGTTAATTAGGGTTGCTGTTATTTTATATCTAGAAACCCGCTACTGTCATGTTAGTAATTATTAATTAATTATTCAGGAGGAGAGCGGATTCCGGGGGTTTCGCCTTCTGCTCGTTCTTCGTTGTCTCGCGGTTGAGGCAAGTATAACCTTGCTATGATTAATCTGTGTGATTGAGTGATTTTGATGATATAAGTGGTGTTTGAGTTATGAATGCTTTACTTATGAATTTGAGTAATGTTCTGAGTTGTTAATGCTATTTATGTTCTGTTTACATTATGTCATTTATGAGATTTGTTGATGCGTAGTATGGTGAATGCATGTTATCTTGTTGATACATTCACATATGCATCATATTGAGAACTGTTGAAGTCTTGGTCATGTGGTGATCAAGCATCGAGGTCCCCACACTTGCGGAGTGTGGGCACTGGTCCCTGCACGGAGGGTGCAGGCATGGGTGTGCATTGACGGATGCACACCCGCGTCACCGGTAAAATGCGAAAGAGATGAGAAAGAGGAGCTTTTGATCATAATGCATAGCATGAAATTCATATGTAATATGTTTAACTTGAGAGTTAATGTTCATGCTTGCATTTGATACGATTATACTATTGAGTCGTTGGACTCACTCTTGTTGTTGTTTGTCTATTTTAGGTACCAATGTGAGATCGGCATACATGGGGACATGAATGGCTAGTTCAGATTCACGTGCACAATTCCTTCATTAAGAAATAAAGACAGTCATGATAATCTTGTTGGCTTGATAGCTTAATTGGTTCAGTTTATATTTCATCAGATTAAATGTAATAAAGACTTAGTACCTTTTGATATTATCTTTCCGTTCATTATTTAGAACTTGTGCTATTCATGCTTGTCGGAACTGTTATTACGTTAATAAACAAAGGAGGTCATACCGAAATTTTTAGGTAATTTATATTAGTTGTTGATATATTGTGGATAGTTAGTAGCATTTCGTGGCCTATGTTAGGTTGTGGTGTTACAGTTGGTATTAGAGCGGGCTTTAGGTCCGTGGTAATTAAACTATTAAATTGACACCTTGGTGCACAGTAGGATGGGATGGGTCAAGCATTGCATTTATGCTTTTGACATGTTATATTGATGATTTACATTATGAGATAATCTTGTATGCTTATTGATAATCTTGTATGATTATGATTTGCTCGTATGACTGTTATGACTGAGAATAGTCAATGATATGATGTAGATGTTGTGATGTGCTACCTTGGTATTGCCAAATTATATCATTGTTTGTAGTATGAGGATTAGCAATGTAGTTACCTCAGGTAACTTAATTGCAGTGTTAATGGTGAATTTATTAGAAAAGTTGTTATTATCCTTAAGTTGATTTCGCCAATTCTTGGTGATTGCGATTAATAATTTCTTTTGAGATTGTGGTTCTTGCAGTTGAGGGTATGCAATTGGTCTCTACATTCCTTGAAGCGATTATTGTTTCTTTCCGGACTCTTGAGATACTTTGCTACCTGCTTTTGTTGATTTGTAAGGTTAGTTCATTCGTGGGTTGCGAATCATGGCTCATTGGTTCACTTGGTGTTTTCTTTTATTAATGCAAATTTTGAAGTTGCAAAACTCAGTGTTATGTGAAAGCTTTGGATCTATGTATTCCTTTATCTCGAGCGTTGAAGTTTATTGTTCTTCTTCTTTTTGAAAGAGAGTGTTAAAATCCATTATGATTGTTTTGCTATGCTTAAGTGGAAGGTGGTAATCATATAAACTAATTCATAAGGTTTGAATTATTAAGTTGATATGATAGCGTAGTGTATAATTAATTTCTTTTACTAGTATCCTTGGAAGTGTAGTGGTTTAATTTGATATTGCCTTGTAATAGTTTTGAGAAGAACTACGATTAAGAAGTTGTCTATTAATGACTGTAACTCATGGAGTTATTGAGGAGTGTGCAAAAAGAATTAGAATGATTATTATGATTATTGAATTTCTATCATGTTGGACAAATTGAATTATCTTTGTCTTTAGTAATTAATCCGACCGTTTGGAATAATTAAGTAAGGAGGTGTTAGAATATTACCTTGGTAATATTGACCCTTAACATGTCTTTTATTTAGATGCTTTATGAGCATGCACAATTGTTGGTTTCATCTATCTTTTACCATGCTAGATTGTTGAAAATGTATAAAGAAATAGATGAAGGTTGATGTATTGATTTGTAGAAACTTGTCTTACAAGCAGGTATTATTGAAGTATAAAGTCATTTCCGTTCTAATTTCTGAATGTAAGGAAGGATACATAATATATGCTCATGATGGTTTTATGATTGTAAAATGGAGTTAGGATCATAAATGTTGTATGACCCAATAATAATCAATTATTGCCGGTAGTGACTAGAGTACAATTAATCTGTGCCAAAATTAAAGTTGAGCATCCATAAGAATTGAATATATGAAATCTAGTAAGAGATGTATGCTAGTGTGTCTTGTGAGATTGTCATGTTCTAGTATCATCTTGTTTAAGAGCTTTGATCTATGGTGTGGCTTATGCACAAGGTTCCTAGACTTAGTAGATGCACTCCTACTTAAGTATTAGAACATGATGAAGAAATTTCTTATGTTTCTTTTGGAAAAGTTTATGAAGGAGTTGAGGATATGATGATGCTTGTTAAGAATGTATTATTCGATATTAGTATGTTGGTCAATTGGTGGTTATGATGGTAATATTGAATGTTCATTAAATAGAAGAATTTGAATAAATTCCATGGTACTATTTAAATCAAAAGTTTTGATAGTTGCATGCGCGATCTTTTGATCTCATGACTTATGTGGTAGCTGAAATTGTTTTAAGCAAAGTGTCGTGTTGAGGATTTTAATTAGTTCTTAAAGAATTAATGTGTTGTGGTCTTCAACTCTTCTTTTGTTGGAATTGTTAAGGTGATACCGTATTCAAAGAAGGTTGTTCTCTTTGTTAAAAGGAAAAGTTTGATAAAAGTTTTGAAGGTTGAAGTCAAGTTGTGCAATCTTTGTGAAGTGTGTTTGACTTCTTATTTTCGCTGCTTAAGAGTTTATGGAGCTCAAATGACAATATTGTATTCGTATTGGTTGAGATATGATGTTTTCTTCTCGAGGAGGCATGCGCCTTGTTGTGGTCTTATCCTTTGTTGTCCAAGATCTTTGTTTTCTTGGTTTTGTGTTTATTGCGGATGGACCATGTCTGAAATTTTCTTCTTTGCTTCTCCAAGAAAGGGGTACGCAGTTTGGGTTGCAAAGACCTTTAAGAGGTGTATGGCAACTGGTTGGTGTGGTTTTGTGATTAGTCGGGTGAGATTGTGGGTATCAAGATGCTTGAGATTCTTGGAGTGATAAATTGTTCTGTTGAATAATTCTCGATGAGGATTTGATTTAAAGAAGATGTTGTCCTTGGGGCTAAATAGTTTTATTGTTGCAACTAGAAGAACCTAGCTGTGGTTCAAGAGTGTTACGTTCATTTTGATGGAACATTAGAATTATTAGAAGTATGAGAATCTTGATCAATTTTATTGGAGCATTATGATTGGGTAATTTGCAAGGATTAGCGGGATAATTATGATGGTGTAGTTAATGAGTGTATAATTGTGAAGAAGCCCAATCGATACAGGAATTTTTGGGATAGTGAGGATTGTTGAAAATTATTGCCATGTATGACTTGGCTTCAAAGTAACCCTCCGTGAGTTAGAATCTTCCTCTGAGATAATCTGGTTGAGATTATGCTTTCATGTGGTTGTGAAGGATTGAATATGGTTGATTGTGGAAATTTTAGTCACTGGATTTAAGAGTCTTTGTATTGAATATATGAAAGTACATATATAGGAGTCCTGGAGACGAAACTTTTGGGTTTGGTGTTCCATATTAGGACCTTGGAGGCTAATGATGTGGGTAAAAATAGTGAAAGGAGTGGATTCTGAATATTATGATGTTCCTTGATAGTATCCTTTGGATGTAGTAAATGGGTGTGTGAGCCGAGAAATTCATGTTGATTGTCCTTAAGATTTGTGGTGAAGTGTTGGTGGGTGAAAAATAACGATGAGGTGCATTGGAAATTATTCGTTAAAGTAACATGTGGGAAGAGGAGTTGACTAGAGTATGTTATTGTGAGAATAGTAGAGTCCCTCTACAAAAGTGTGTTGGATGCATTCGGTTTGAACATAGAGTTGATGTTGCCAATTTAAGAGAATTGAGCTAGTATGGTATGGGATGATTTAGAACCTCGTGATTCAAGAGGAAGTTTATTCCTAAAAGAAAAAAAATGGACAGGTTTGATATTTGAGTGATTCCCCTTTATGTTTGGGTTGCTTATGTGCAAACTACCTCTTTGGAAAGTGGGAGGTTTTTCGTCTTGAATCCTCATTTTCTCTTCTTTTGATTTGACCATTTTATGGGGAATTGGTTTTGTGTGGTTGCGATGAGAATTCTTTATGTTCGGTTGAATTCTATTTGTGAAAGAGCGGGTTTACCTTGAGCCACATGGTGTGCCCGTGTTTAAGGGGTGCTCCTTATTAAGGTAAAAGATCGATTGAGAGTTGGAATAAGAGTTGCATGTGTTATGCAGTTGTGTGGGTTAGTACCAAAGGGAATGATAACCCGATGTGTATTTAATCGATTTTATTAATTACGAAGTATTAGGGGTTTGTGTATCACTAGGACTACCTTGGGTTCTAGTGTGGGATACCTGACGCTTTATCGACCGGTATTGAGGAGAACTTGAAAGATCCGGGCGTGGGTTCATTAAAATCGTTGACCAATGAGTAAGACCACCACCATCCAAGAATTAAAGCTACACCATTCGAAGTGTTGTAGGGGCGTAAGTTCAACGCGGGCCTTGGTGAGTCGAGAATCATTGGTCGCCCGGGCGGTGAAAAGTTATGCGATGTAAGGAGCAAGGATGCGGAGGTTGGCAAACCACTTGGATCTTCAAGAACCTATGTGCGAGGTGCAAGCAATTAGAAAAAAATATTTAGTATGTCAAAGTGCTTTGGTCGCAGCAGAGAGAGAGAAGCAACTTGGGAGTTGGAGTCTCGCATGCTGTGGCGTGCCGGCGTTGTTCACGTCGGTGCTAGTTAATTGCTAGTTGGTTGTTTTGTTTTCTGTTGAGGTTGCGGTTAGAATTGGGTCGAATTACATTTAAGGGGTAGAATGTAATACCGGAAATTATTTAATTAATTGTTTAATTAATAGAGAGGGTCTTTGTGAAATAATTAAATTTGTAAGAATTTTGAGGGTTTTCTGAAAATCTAAGGCAACCTGGGCCTAGACCTTGGCCAGTGGGTTTTTAGGCCCAAGAGGGAGGAGGCCACCTCTTAAAACCCTAGGCAGCCCCACCCCAAGGAGCCGCCACCCACCGCCTCCCTGCGCCTCCATGCCGCCCTGCCTTCTCTTGCCCGCCGCCACGGCCGTCGCCCCGCCGCGCGCCGCTGCTGCCGCCGTCTCCACCGTGCCGCGTCGTCATCCTCGCTGCGCCGTGGTGCCTCTGTCTTCGTCGTCGTCGTCGTCGTCGCCGTCGTCGTCTTCGTCGTCGTCTCCTCCCGGGCGCCGTCGTCGTCGTTAAATCGCCGTGTCGCGTGGATCCGGAGGAAGGAGAGGAGGAGACCGCGGGCGTGTTCATCGCCGTGTTCGTTGTGTTCGCCGGCGTGTGCGTCGTCGTGTCGTCAAGGGTAATCCCGGTAGTCTCTAGATTGGTTTTAATCAAGTTAGATTCGTCGGTTTTCTGGGCTGCTGGGATAGTAGTTGTTTCTCGGCGGTTTTTATCTAGTTTAGTCGGGATTCAGGTCTGGACCCCTTCTAGAAAATTGTAGAGGACTTAATTATATTTCCAGGAGTGCTAGAACGTGTTATTCGATTTGTGTAGCAAAAGTTATGAATTTTCTAGTGCTGATGTTCTGCAGATCGGAGTAGTTTTGGACAGAATTTAGTAGATCGGTTTGTGCGATGGGAAATCGGGCGAATCAGAAATTCTTCATGTTAGGAAAATTTTAGATAATTTTCTTAGCTTTCCATAAAGGTCAATAAGTCCGGATTCCGAGTTTCTGGACGAAAGTTATGCCTGTTTTAGTGCGCTGTCCAGAGAGTCCGACGTGAATTTGGATGCTTTAGAAAAGGGTTTGGATCGGTTAGTAAATGGTCGAATCAGAGAGTCTCCCCAACTACGTTTTTGTAGATAATTTAATTATCTTTACAGAGAGTCTAAGAACGCTTAATTTTGAGTTACATACTGAAAGTTATGATTTTGGAAGTCGGCTGTCTGTGGTTGGGCAGATTTGGCCGAGGGGAGTTGGGGATTTAATTGAGATAAATTGTTGGGTTAATTAGGGTTGCTGTTATTTTATATCTAGAAACCCGCTACTGTCATGTTAGTAATTATTAATTAATTATTCAGGAGGAGAGCGGATTCGGGGTTTCGCCTTACGCTTCGTTCTTCGTTGTCTCGCGGTTGAGGCAAGTATAACCTTGCTATGATTAATCTGTGTGATTGAGTGATTTTGATGATATGAGTGGTGTTTGAGTTATGAATGCTTTACTTATGAATTTGAGTAATGTTCTGAGTTGTTAATGCTATTTATGTTCTGTTTACATTATGTCATTTATGAGATTTGTTGATGCGTAGTATGGTGAATGCATGTTATCTTGTTGATACATTCACATATATGCATCATATTGAGAACTGTTGAAGTCTTGGTCATGTGGTGATCAAGCATCGAGGTCCCCACACTTGCGGAGTGTGGGCAATTGGTCCCTGCCGGAGGGTGCAGGTATGGGTGTGCATTGACGGATGCACACCGCGCGTCGGTAAAATGCGAAAGAGATGAGAAAGATGAGCTTTTGATCATAATGCATAGCATGAAATTCATATGTAATATGTTTAACTTGAGAGTTAATGTTCATGCTTGCATTTGATACTGATTATACCGCCGAGTCGTTGGACTCACTCTTGTTGTTGTTTGTCTATTTTAGGTACCAATGTGAGATCAGCATACATGGGGACATGAATGGCTAGTTCAGATTCACGTGCACAATTCCTTCATTAAGAAATAAAGACAGTCATGATAATCTTGTTGGCTTGATAGCTTAATTGGTTCAGTTTATATTTCATCAGATTAAATGTAATAAAGACTTAGTACCTTTTGATATTATCTTTCCGTTCATTATTTAGAACTTGTGCTATTCATGCTTGTTGGAACTGTTATTACGTTAATAAACAAAGGAGGTCATGCCGAAATTTTTAGGTAATTTATATTAGTTGTTGATATATTGTGGATAGTTAGTAGCATTTCAGGCCTATGTTAGGCTGGGGTGTTACAAAATTAAGTCTTTGAGAATCGCTATGCATGAGAAACTCTTAAAAGAAGAGGCCACTAAATTACGATTAGAGAAATTAGAACATATTGAAGGGAAATGACTTCAAGCATTACAAAACTTAGAAGCGTACCTAGCTAGAATGTCACGAGCTTTTGATAAGTGCGTCAAAAGAAGGTCATTCAAAGAGGAAGGTTTAGTTCTTGTTGTTATTCGCCCCATGAATATTACACATCGGATGAGCCTAAATGAGAAGGCCCTTACATCATAAAAGTAATTTATTCTAGTGGCGTGTATAAAATTATTTCCTCGGATGTGAATATTCTCCGTCGCTGATAAATGGAACATTTCTAAAGTGTTATTACACCTAAAATAAAAAAAGAGCCCTAAAAACTTATGAGCCTAAACTGTGGTGAAACAAATTGCTCCAAAACCTTGCGAGCCTAAACTGTGGTGCAAAAAATAGCTCCAAAAACCTTATGAGCTCTAAACTATGGTCCAAATAAATTGTTTTTCCTGTTTTAGAAAAATAATAATCGCTCCAAAACTTTATGAGCCTAAACTAAGGTGCAAAAAAAATGCTCTAAAATCTCAAGGGCCTAAACTGTGGTGTTTAAAAAAAATAGCCCCAAACCTTATAAGCCTAAACTATAGTGCAAAAAAAAGCTCCAAAACCTTATGAGCCTAAACTATGGTGCAAAAAAATAATAGCTTCAAAGTCTTATGAGTCTAAACTATGGTGAAAAAAAAACAATTGTTCTAAAGTCTTACGAGTCTAAACTATGGTAAAAAAAAAAGCTCCAAGCCGTATGAGCCTAAACTATGGTATAAAGAACTACACTCCAACTCTTTAGGAGTTTAAACTGAAAGCACCAAAAAAGTTAGCATAGCTGGAAGGCCTTGTATGTAAAAAGCCATTAGTTCCATGTATGTAAACAAATAATAAATAATAAGAAATGAAACTTCATTGCAGCAGGAGTATAAATTGACGATAATAGTAGAATAATAATAATAAAGAGCTGGAGCTTTCGGATGACCACGGAGGACGAAAGTTAATCATGTGAATGTTCTGTTTGGCCGTAAGATTCACGGGTGTTTAAAAATGAGGGTCTCATAAACAATTGGCATTAATTAAGCTATGTGACAAAAAAATATCCACATCTCTTAAAGATTGGTTTTTTAACTAATGAAAAGTTGTTTAATTAGCAATAATCACCAATGACATGGGAGCCATATATACTTCATCGAGAGTATATTTATGCACCCGTATGTTTGCATGTATATTTATGCACGTTCCTAAAACGTGTTCATATATAGCTCAATGGCTGGAGCATATGTCCGCATCCAAATACATATACCGGATATATTCAAAATATATCAATATATAAATATATATAGACACACACATATGATGCATATATACAGGTCGAGCTCCAGATCCAAAAGCAAATATTTTTTGCACCCGAACCTCGAGGGCATCTATTAACACCAATTTTGTTCTAAACTTAAAACATGAATAAATATTTCTAAATATATATATATATATATAATAATCAAATTAATAATATACTGGTGGCTAAAATCCTTTACAATATAAAATAACTAAAGTTTAAATAAAAATCGCCATGACCTACATGGGCCAGGAAATTGGCTAATACTCCACCGGCAATAAATAACCATGTTGTGTTGACTACGTTTGTCAACCACGATATGTCGACCATGTTGGTTTGACTATGATATTTTAACCACGTTGATTCGACCATTATGTATTGACCACGTTGTGTCGACCATGTTGGTTCGACTATGGTATTTCGATCATGTTGGTTTAACCACGATGGTTCGACCACGTTGTGTCGATCACGATGTTTTCTTCGATGTCAGTTTGAGGAGGTGCTGAGTAACACACCAAATTGTTTGTGGCATCTCTCATCTTAGTCAAAAGCTTGGACTATATATGTATAAGTGCAAGTAATAAAAAAGGGAATGTGGCGCCATAACTGCATGAATGCAGAAGTTAAGCACTCTCCAACTAAATTATTAATATTGATTAATAACAATCATTAATGGGGCCATGTTTCAGCCATAGCACATGAAAATCAAAAGAATGATTGGAAGTCCCAGATAATGCACGTTCAGCAACCATGGCTGAAGCACTGTGTGCTCACTCAAGTAACCGACCACTATCAATAAATAAATAAATAAATAAATAAGGAAAGAAAATAAAAGAGGAAAAAGAGGAACCTGCAAGGCCCACGGTTCAGCCATAGCCTATAGGCGGGACGGAGTCCAAATAGTGCACGTTCTGCACGATCGCAAGAGAAGCCGGCTGCAATGCTCAAACTGCCCATTAGCAGAGAAAAAAATCAAACATAGAAGTTGTTGTAACTTCCCTCAAAGCAAGCTCCCTCTCATCCATACTCTATAAATAGGGGGCTCGGGAGGAAGAACGGAGACACAGAACATTTGGCAAGAGAAGAAAACATTGGGCAAACTCTAGGAGAAAGGGAGACACACAAACACACTTGAGAGAAGAGAAAGAGAAAGGGCAACCCATCCATGTAAGAAGGTGAAGTTCTTTCTCTTCTTCTTTCTCTCTTCCTTAGATCTTGGGTTTGGCCATCACGGTACGAATCAAGGAGCGTTATCTCTATCCATCCCCCTTTGCCCTTTGGTTCGGCCATCACGGTATGAATCAAGGTGCTTAACTTTTGTTTTGTGCTTTTGCCCCCATGGTTCAGTCCCATCAGTGAATACAAACCCAAAGAACGAGCGCTTAATCCCTCATTTAGGTTCAGTCCTCTACAAACGGATACAAATGATGACAAGGCATGAAGACCTTATTTTGTTGGTTCGGTCCCCTACAAATGGATACGAACCAAGAGTAAGAGGCACGAAAACCCTATTTCCTCAATTCGGTCCCCTCAAATGGATACGAGTATAATGCGTAGGGGAAATCACTAGAATACATCCTTCTCCTCGGTTACGCTACACGCAAGTGCTCAATACCTACAAGCACTATGCAGGGCTAGTAATAATACAAGGCGGAGTAAAACAATAAAAATAAAATAATGAAATACTTAAACTTCTGATATACTACATGCCTAAATTTTATAGCATGCTAGTAGCAATACAAGTATTAAAAAACCATTCACTTTGGTTACGTACAAGCAAGAGCTCGATATACGCGAGCACTGTGTAATACTGTAGCTACGACCATCTGCATGCACTGTAGTTATGACCATCGACCAAATACTGTAGCTACGACCATCGACTATGCACTGTAGCTCCGACCAACCATGGTCGTTCTACCATAGTCGATATGCCGTGGTCGGTTTGTCGTGGTCGAATCAACATGGTCGACACAACGTGGTCGACACATCACGATCGAATTATCGTGGTCAAACCAATGTGGTTAAAATATCGTAGTCAAACCAACATAGTCGACACAATGTGGTCGACATATCGTGGGCGAATAAACATGATCGAAACAATGTGGTCGACACAACATGCTCGATATGCCATGGTCGATATGCCGAAGTCATTTTGCCATGCTCGACCCGCCCCGAGCAACCAGCCATCAGCGACACCAGGATTGAAGACTATTTCTGTTATATTTTTGTAATCGTCATAGGTTGTATTTTGTTGTAATGTTTATGTTGAAATTCTTAATCAGGGGTTTTCTCACAAAGAGATATAATTAACATAATTTTTATAAATATATTAATTCTGGAATTGATGGACCTGCAATACCTGATTTCTTTGTCTCGCATTTTCAATTAAATTTAATCAACTTATCTCTAATGATGCGAAGGCAAGTTCATGCCCATTTTCCCATCATCACCTACCCAGCAGCAAGTGCGGGGGCCACCATACTGAAAAAGACTAGCCTAAATTGGTTCATTCCACCGTCGGCGGACATCAGCGTCAGGTCATCAACGGGAACAATCGTGCTCCCTCCTAGCGTCAGGGAATGCGGAGGAAGCGGAGCCAGGAAAGCGATGGTGATGGTGGCAGTCGATCGAACCGGGTAGAGCACTGGTGGCGATGAGTGAGAGCAAAGGAAAGGGTGAGACCTGACCACTCCTGGCCAAATTTGGCGTGCTTGGGCTAGGCAGCGGCTCGATGACGGGCCGCGGCACCAGAGGCAACCGAGAGTGACTCCACCAGCGGTGGCTCAATCCTACCTAGAGCTAGCCTAGTCGACAGCGGACGGTGGAGGGGAAGGCTCCACACTACAACAGAACATGGCTATGGTAACACTTGACTGCAACATAATACAAATTGTGTTACAGGCAAAAACTCAACAACACATACTTTGTGTCCCAGAGACCACAGTAACACATACTCGTATGATCATTAAACGTGTTACAAGCATATAGTACAACAACATAAACATGTGTTACAAAGCTATCTGGTAACATACAATATATATGTTACGGACATGTGTTACTTTCTCTCGTAGGGATAATCTTGTTCAACATTGATAGATTTGTACAAACAACACCACTACTAGATTGAAGATATTGATCTTTTTTTTAAAAGAAATTGGAAGGGCAAAGGTAGAAGTCCTTAAATTTACACTAATCGTCCCTTATAACAAAATTGCAGTTTTTGGTTTGGAAAAGGCCAAAAATTCAGTAAAGCGAGAGAAAATATGTGGAACCTCGCTTGCTATTTTTCATGTTAGAAAATCTGCTTTGGTCGTGGAACTACAAGGCGATTTGTAAAGTGAAAATTTAATTATGACGAAAAGTGCTAACATGTTCTTCATACAAAATAATCTGATTTGTATAGTATAAAATAATTAGACATTATATAAGTGTGTATACGTAACATTCAGACTAGCTAGGGAGCTTTTCTAATCGCACTTATTTTTTTCCATAAGTAATTAACATTCAGACTAGCTAGGGAGTATTTTCTAATCGCACTTATTCTCAAGGTGGCACTAAACCACCTATTACTACAGTCGAGGGCTGAGGGCCGAGGCAGAGGCGGCGGGGAGCCGGGGACGAGCGACGACGCCGGATCCGGAGGCGGAACTGCGGAAGACGGAGGCGGCGAGGCGCACGAGCGGCATGACGCGAAGGTCAGGACGCCGGTTCTCTCTCACTCCTTTCCATATCCCACCCCTTTTAACAGCTTCTACTCTAGGCGAGCGCCGCATCTCCTCGCCTGGACGCCGCATCTCCACACTTGGAAGCCTGGATGCTCTAGTCGACCGCCTAACTTCGAAAAACTAGGCGACAGTCCCTGGCGTCCACCTTGGAGCGCCAGGACGCCTAGGCGTCGCCTAGGCGACGCCTTGATAACATAGCATCCCATTATGCTCAGCGACGGCCACCGGGGGCGACGATCACCCGAGGAAGATATTTAAGCTATGTGTTTTAAAATCCTTGAAAAAATAGGCATTTTTTGCAATATCCTTGAAAAAAGAGGTGTTATATTTTTTTTCTACAATGGGAGTAATTTATAGCGATCAAACACAAAAATCATGAAAGTTTCTCGCGTAACACACCATTCAAAAATTACTCCATGGCCTAAAATATTTCACCGAAAATCTCCTTCATATACTTCCTCTAATGTAGAATCTTCCCTCCAATAATCTCAGGCAATTAATCTCTCCCTCGACTTCCCATGCGCCATAACTCACAGTTGGCTCCTTGACTCTCGTATACATCACATCCTTAATCTTGGTCACGCTTGTTCCCAAGTCCTCGAAGTCACCCACGAACTACCCTCCCATCTCGTATCAAGAAAAGATGTATATGTCATGGCTGCTCTGTCCTCCGGCACGCATCTCCCGCACATCCCCAGTAGCTTCACCATCAAGACCTTTATGGCTGCAAGAAGTCTTTCGTTGGATAAATATGTAGGTCTATGCTTCCTTCTCACTCAGTTATTTGTACATTATTTTGTAGAATTGAGGTACTAGGGTTCTAAGGACATACAGGTCAATGTGTGGTTCGATTACTTCTCAGTTTCCTTTCTCCATCTCCTCTGTTTTTTTAATGTGGTGTCTCCTTTTATTTCGGAAGAAGCATAGCTAGATATATAGAGATTATGGACTCAGTTTTGCTCAGTTTTAACGAGCAAACTCTTTTTGCTCGACAAAGACTCAGTTTTAACGGGCAAACTCTGCCATATTTTCAGAAACTTGGCCACGATTTCCAGGTGAAATGGCAAGAAAGAAAAGGTTGAATGTAGTAAAAATCAGTGCTGAATATACCGATCGAAATGGTGATGCCAGTGAGCATTTTATGGAACAAGGTGAACCGGTACATGAGTCACAGGAATTGGAAGATGATGAGATACATGTCCAGCAGCAACATGATGGTTCCATGAATATGTCAGGTACAGCTTCAATTATGATAGTTAAAACTAGTCTGAATTAAATGATTATATGGAAATCTTTGCATCATAACTATATTACTGTTCTCATTCTATTTTACAGGTGAGGATGCAATAGGAGAGAAGCGTGGAAGAACTACTTTAACACATATTTGGGACCTTCCAGCAGGAAATCGAATAGTAGTCAAATGCAACAAGCTTGAACAACCCATTGGAGCAGAAGGTGGACTTTTAGGAAAATTTTTGGGCACAGTAGCAAGAAATGGGGGTTATTGTCCACTTAACTTGAAGGATTGGAGAATGGTCAAAAAGGATGGTGGAGCTGAAACGATACTTCAATTTTGTAGAGGTATATATCCATGTCTGAGAAACTGTAGACAGAATACTCTACTTTGATTTCTATTGGCCTTTTCCTTCAAGGAAAAGATTCCTCTGATCTTGCTTTTCCTCTTGCTTGAATCTACTTTACATACAACTGTGATAACATAGAAAATAGCACATTTATTCACTATATCTTAATGATTTCAGACAAAGTTCTTGTACCCTCATTTGTGCGAGAAATGGATATTAAAGTCAATAGGGAGAGATTGGAGGCGATACAAAGCATCATTGAAGAAAACTCATTTTAATGCAAAGAAGAAAAGATCAGCTCTGTATAAGCTATGTCCGGAAGATGTGGATTATGATCAATGGGTTGCACTTGTGAAAGTTTGGAAGTCAAAAGAAGGAAAGGTCATAACAGTGCAACAATATTTACATTGAGACTTTATTTCGAATTTTAAACATTTACATGTGTATGGTATGATCTCATTAATAGCAGACTATTTTTATAGCAGGCCCTTAGTGAGAAGAACAAAAATAGTCGTGCCATGATGAAAACAACACATACAGCAGGATCAAAGAGCTATGCTCGTTGGGCTGAGGATATGGTGAGTTGTCTTGCTTTGTTCAATGTTATCCTCTATTTTGCGTCATATTGTCTGTACATTCTTTTTTTTCAGAAACAAGATAATCCTCAAAAGAAGCAGCCACATAGAGCCATGGTTTACTTAGCAACTCACAAAAGAACGG
Organism: Bonia amplexicaulis; assembly: GCA_036346245.1. Classification (NCBI taxonomy): domain Eukaryota; kingdom Viridiplantae; phylum Streptophyta; class Magnoliopsida; order Poales; family Poaceae; genus Bonia; species Bonia amplexicaulis. The sequence continues at coordinate 9,050,979 of CM070750.1, forward strand.
CTAAAGATAAAAGTGAACATGTGGTATGTGATACACACAATGCTTCTATCATACTATATTCATTGGATCGAACAAATATGGATTTAATTACTTTCACTGTCAGGCTGAGTTGGAAAACCTCATGAATGAACAACCGAATTAGTACAAGATGATGAGGAAGGGTTGCATGGAAAGGTGATGTCTTACATCAAGTTTTGGGTGATGAGAAACACGGACAAGTGCATGGCATGGGACGCTTCAGGTCCCAAACGATGTTTATGGGCAAACATCACGACGTCTCAAGAACATTAATATCACTACCATAGAGGATCACCATCTGATGTAGGGATACATGTTATTGATGAAGTGCAAAAGTTAAAGGAGCATGTACATAATCAAGATCTACTTATTCAAGAATTGCTTAAAACTAAGTCATGCCATGGGAACAATAAACACGCAAAATTGTTCTCAAGAAAAGACAAACCAACAAAGGTAAAAAATTTTCCTTTAACCTTAATGTAAAAATTCATTCCAAACCGACATCCTTTTCGGAGAATAAAATAAAGGACATCATAGCAATTATCAATCACAAGCGGACATTATAAAAGAAAGGTATTTGTTATTATTTCGTAAACATTATTTCTCTTCAATTTTTGTTTATCTCTATATTTAAATTTGCGAGAGTCCAAGTGCAATGTAGCTGATTTTGAAGACTCCAGGAGTGAACAAGAATATATATCAATGGTAATTCTATTACCTCATTAATACCAGTTTTATGTACTTCATATGAATATATACTAAGCTGTTGCTGTGCTCTTAATGGTAGAACAATGGAAGAGTGTTGGACCAACAGAACACATACGAGGACGATGACATGTCATTTTCTACTAAAAAGGTTAGCATAACTATTATGCATTTTTTAGGAACATTACATTTTGTTTTAGCAATATAAATACTATAATGATTTGATACATGATTTTGTGACTGAACTAGTACGACAATTATGCAAATCAACAACTATTACAATGTCAAGAAGCGCCGCCATCATCATGGTCTCGCACGTTCTTTTCCACAAGAGGTAAATGTGTTGATAAATGACCGATTTGAGTTTCTATATTGATAGCATGTAATAAATTTCACCGTGTTTCACTAGGGAACCGGACAACAAAGAAAAAATTCCAAAATTGCATGAACAACATACAAGATCGGTGACTCAAACAGACTCAAGATCATGTGCCTTCAAAGAAGACAAGACCTTCGCCAATGGAGGTAAAAAACACTATGTTTGGATTCATATTACAACTAATTTGCTTATATATGCTAGTTATTGACGAAGTGATAAATATAGGTCGGTTCCATAGTATTACTCTTGACTGCAAAATATCCAAACAAAGACCAGGTGGCATATGCTACTTTGTTGAGCTGCAATCCATCTACAAAAGTAGGTGGTGTTGAGCTAGGCAACCAATTTTGGAAAGTACGAATCAATCACTCTTTGCGTAAAACTGAGGCACTTGTACGACCATTGACCGCCGCAAGTCAATTGATGATGCCCATGCTAAAGGAATGTCGATTGCTTGGCCTTCAATATGTGTATGTTATTTCAACCTTGGTCCACAATACTACATACTTTTTCATGTATCCTTAAAGCTAAGTAATGTTTGCTAAATGCAGGTTCGGAAGATTAATGGTTGAAATCTCATACTTGTTTCACCTCATGGATAGATCATCGGGCAAAGATTTTAACAAGAATAGATAGATATCTTGTCATATTGCAGTATGAAAAGTTTGTTGTTATTCTCAAGACTTGTGTTCTCAAATATGGAATGTCATGGATGTTATAAAATTATGTGAACCATATTTTGTGAACGTTGGTGATGCAATGTTGTTATAAAAGTTTGTTGTTATTCTCAAGACTTGTATTCTCAAATGGAATGCAATGTTGGTGATTAGTATTTTGTGCAATATGTGATTCTTGTGAAGAAAATAATTCTGCAGTCAATTGAATTGTCCTTTTGAAAAACTTTTTTTCTTTTTTTCTCTCTCTAGATCTGTGTGTATATATATTTATATATTAAAATATGTTGCCAAAAAATGTTTTGGTGTAAGGAAGCGTGTTGCTACTCATATTACAATGGTGTTACTGTTGCTCCAAAAATGTGTTATTGGGGTAGCTAGTTGTAGCACAAATTTGTGTTACCGGGGTAGCTTACTGTAGCACATAATATGTGTTCTTATAGATATAGATATGTGTTGCAAGGTAGTAACACACTTTCAAACATGTAGTAGCACTTATCACGTGTTACTTCAAACCTAGCTAGTAACATAGGCTATAAGAACACTTAAAAATTGTGTTACCGCAAAGAGTAGTAACACCTTTCTTGACATGTAGTAGCACATGGGTGTGTTACCATAGCTCCTTCCTGGTGTAGTGCCAAAAGGAGACAGGAGGGTGCATCGTGCAGGTCAAAGGCGGTACGAAGCCTCTCTAGGGTTTGTGGGTGGCAAAGAACCGAGGATGCGAGGGGAGGGAGCTCGTGTGGAGGAGGCTCACGGTCTTGCTGCATGAGATCGAAGAGTGTTTTAGGATTTGAGAGTTCAGTTGGAGCTAGAGGAAAGATAAGAAAGCGGTTGTTGGAGGAAAGGAATTCGGACGGAGGTGCCACACAGGGAGAAATCGCATGTGGGAGGAGCCCACGTGTCAGCATGAAAGGAGGGCACGAATTGTTTTGTGAGGAAGAAAGAGAGAGAATATATCATACATCAATTCTCTCCTTTGAATAGTACCGATGCTATTATCAGTGTGTGGTGTGCTAGCAGTGCGTAACTTTTAAAGAAGATTTTATCGTGGCCAGAAAAAGGTTGCAGAAATGGCAGAGTACTGTCATTGCCCACAGATTATCATTTCTAGTTGTCCTATCATTTCTAGTGGCATCGTACGATTTAAGCGAAAAGTCAGAGTACTGTCTATTACCCACACATTATCATTTCTGGTTGACCTATCATTTCTAGTGGCTCATTTGGATTTGAATTTCTGATTTATCTTTTATTATATCAAATTTTCGTTTTTTTCTGATTTTTTGGTTCTTTTTGAACTTTTTTGCTGGTTCTTTTTTTTTCCGTGTTTGTTACAGATGGGTTAACCCGTTTTTTCATTTTATTTTTTTAAAATTTAATTATGCCTAATTAGCCGTCATCAGCTACAGTATAATTTCAGTCAAGTACAATAAAAATTTAGACATAAACCACCAAAATTCAGTCTAACTGAACACCATCTTATTTCTTCTTCTTTCTTGTATATGATTGAAGAGAAAAGTCAAGGTACCACCTATTTATTTTTGCCCCATTCTTTTCCGGCTTTGTTGCTTGCAAAGTTGCATTTGCTGATTGCATTGCTGCAAAGATCCTGAAAGCTTTCTTATAAAGTGGGAAAAAATGTAGGTTGTGCCTACTCATGTTCATCATATGGTGCATCCATATGATTCATCATGCATGATGCACGTATTTACATTACATATTGTACTCTTCTCTTTTTTTGCGAACCAAGAGCTTAAATTTCATTCATCAGAAGTAAGGTAGGAGTACAATCTTTGAGCAAACAGTCACTGAGAAAACGAGGCACCTGGTTAAACCAAGTGCTCCATGGACTACTGCTCGGAACATATATCTTAGTTGAACCACTCTCTTTTCTCCTTTTTTTTTTTGTCAGATGGGTACCTACTGAATTGAGTTGATCCAGATTGGATGAGACATTATCGGATCGTTGCTGACATCACCTAATTTTGCAGCCAAGCAAAATCAAAGGTGCCTACAAACTTTAGAGAGGAAACATGTAGGCAACTAAGCAAGCACGATATATCCAAAGTGAAATACTAAGGAACACTATACTATTCCCCTCTAAACAAACGGGATAGGCATTTCTGTGAAGCATGCCTATAAAGCACTAGAAACATCTGGACTATCCACATATACCCACAGAAGCGTATGTTTACCCTTTTTCTCACGAGTCCTCACTCGGTCGCTGCCACATCTCCTCGCAAACTCCTCTTCTTGCTTTCTCTTCCATACTCTCCCATTCCGCCACCTCCTCCATTGCCTCCCATGGTCACCACCATCGTGCGCGCCTCCCCTAGGCCACGACCTAGCCACGCTGCTCGAGCTCTTGCCTATCGTCGAGCTGGGGCTCACTGAAGACATCATGGACCTCCTCGCCCTTGCCCTCACGTCGTGCCAGTGCTGGCAGTGCTTGTCGGCCGCAAAGGCGGAGCAGATGCTCAAGGCGAGTGTGCTGTTGCTGATATAAGAAATTGAGCGGGAGATCATGCCGGAGCGGGAGAGGCTCGAGGAGATCTAGGAGGAGGTGAGCATCAATGAGCCGGAGAGCTACAGCCTGGAGCGGGATATCGGCGACCGCGCCTTAGAGAGATGGATGCCCACCATGATCGCACTCGTCGGGCTCCTACGCTACCCAAGTGCATCCTATTCAACGCCACGCCCCGGCCTTCAGATTCCAAGGCGGACATCGAGGTCAAAGATGGTGAGCAGCCAACGCCGCCTCCGGACTTCAGGTGCCCCATCTCTCTCGATCTAATGCGCAACCTCGTTGTCGCTGCTAGCAGCCAGACATATGACCGCGGGTCCATTGACCGGTTCCATTAAGTTTCATGACGTTTTATGACTAAGTTTTATGAAGCTTCATGAGGTTTCATGATTAAATTTCATAGCGTTTCATCAAAATTTATAAAGTTTCATGAGGCTTCTTGACTAAGTTTCATGAAGTTTCATGATGTTTCATGACTAAGTTTCATAGTGTTTCATTAAGTTTCAGAAAATTTCAAGAGGTTTTATGTCTAAGCTGACTAACTTTCACGAAACATGTTCGAAACTCCCTTAAACTTTTTGAAACTCATAAAACCCGATGAAACTTGGGTATACCGTTAGAAAGGTTTCTAACGATATATCGTATGTTAACCCTTCCCATATCCAAAACTGTAGATGTTAGATAGTACATCCAAAATTGGAGGTGTTGGACACCTCAAGTGCAAACCAGACAAGAGCAAAAAGGAGCTCAATCGAGATCCATAAGCATGAATGGAAGCTATCTAAGGAGGTAGCTGCTACATGGAAGAAGTTAGAGATGGGGGTGGGGAGTTCAATGCGGGTGGCGGTCATGGAAGGAGCGACCACCGTGCGGGGCCGCTTGGCACCCTCATTGAGGTGGCATCGCAGCTCCTCCCTCCCTTGTCCCTAGCCACTGCTACCACCACCGACATTGCTAGAAACTATGGGCACTCCCATGACTTCTTCGAGGGCATCGCGAGCAAGGAGGCTCCTTCACTGTCCTACCTAGGCTCATGTTGATGGCATCACGAATCTGGCAATGGCATAGCTCACTAAAATAGCGACATCGTGAATCTGGTGATGGCGGTGCCCAGTGATTGCCGCGATTGAAAGACGAATCGAAGAGATAAGGGTAGCAATTGCATCGCATTCGCTGCAAGTCATGGGCCAAGCTCCGAAAAAATGGATCTCATTTGGGAAACAATACCGCTTGACATTCGATGCGACAGAAAAGGATTGGGCGCCTTATCCACGTGATCACGTCTCTACAACCTTCTCTTCCTTATCCTCGTAGTTGCTACCTCCTCCTAGGTGGTCTCTCCCCCTCCCCTCATCTCGATCCATTGAACTAGGAAAGCTTTGATCGAGCTTCTATCATGCTCCACCTCTGCTTTTGCCTATGCATCACGCTCGCGGAGTTCATCCACGTTGCTCGCACTCGAGGAGTTTGACCGCCATTGGTCTGAGCTCACACTGAGAGTTCATCTTCTGCGGTCCTAGCTCTTGTGCGGAGGTGTCCCCTCCTGAGGAGGTGGTGGAGCTCGCCGAATCTCGCAGGACCGAGACCAAAGGAGGTAGTAGAGCTCACCAGATCTCAAAAGACTGAGAGGAGGTAGGGTGCGGTGGACAATAAAAATATTAGGTAGTGAAGCGTTGATGTAAGAGAGTGCAGAGACGTCTTACTCTGGTTTGCTTGTTGCAAGCTTTATCTGGTTTTGTTACTGTGATTTTTTTAAATTGTTTCATTGAGTATTTTCATTTGTTGCAATGGGTCTTCTCAAATGTTATAGAACGAGGAATTTTTGTTGCAGTTGAACTATAAATTTGTTGTATAAGATTTTTTGTTATAATTGGGATAGGGATTTGTTACAAGCTTACTAACTAATTATTGCATCTCATCGATTTGTGTTGAGCCAGATCCAATGCAGAAATGCTATTCTTACACACGAGAAGCACTCCAACGGTACCAAATCTACCAACGTGGAGGGACGTGGCTGAGTGGGTGGATGTGGCTGAGTGGGCCACTCGGCGCTACTAATTCCACACCCCCACACCCTCCCCCGCGCAAGTCCCAACCCAACCCATTGCCTTGGCTGCCCCTCCTGTCCCTGCCAGAACTCCCCTCAGCTGCCCCTCACGGTTTACTGACAAGGTATCGCTGCAGGATGCCATCAAGCTGTGGGCACTTTCAATGCAGCGGACTTTTCGGGTCGTGAAATCTAGCCAATAGCAGTACATCGTGAAATGCGAGTAGGCCGGTTGTCCTTGGAGGGTGCACGCATGTAGACCCAGGTATGAGACTCACTGGATTGTGTCGAAGGTGGAGCCGCACTCTTGTATTCTCAGTAGTGTTTTGGCAAGGCATCGTAACCTAACGTCCGCCTTGATAGCCAATTTGATGTATGGAGAGATAGTGGAGAAGAAAGACATGGAGGCCACGCACATCGTGGTAGCTATAGAGAAGAAATTCAAGTACAAGATTAGCTATGTGAAGGCATGACGTGCGAAGCAGAAGGCGTTGGAAAAACATTTAGGTCTTTCGAGGCGACGTACGATAATCTTCCTCGTATGCTTAAGGTGTTGTAGGACAAGAACCTAGGCACGTATATTGCTATGTAGGACAAGTCTTCCACAAGGCCGCCAGGATATGCAGTGTTGCAAAGGGCCTTCTTAGCATTTGGTGCTTGCATCGAGGCATTCAGGCACATGCTGCTGGTGATCTCAGTTGGCGGGACCTTTTTGACAAGCAAATACAAGGGGCAGATCCTGATGGCTATAGGCGTTGAAAGCAATAACCAAATATTGCCACTGGCCATCGCATTCGTGGAAAGTGAGCACAACCGGAATGCCTGGCAGTACTCGATGAGCCTAACCCAGCTGGTCGGAGGAGGAGGAGTTCATGGAACATCAAGTGCTTCTCGAAATGGATCGAGGGAGAACTATTGGAGAAGTAGTCGCTGTTGCATGACACGGACAGCTCAAGGTATGGGATAATGACGACTAACCTTGCAGAGGTGTACAATTGGGTTCTCAGTAGGCCTTCGTTCTCAGCCCCTCATCGCCATCGTGAAAGGTGCTCTGCACAGCATAGTCGGCTACTTCAGGGAGAGGCGCGTGAATGCCGCACTTCATGCGGTCAACCCCCTAAGCATTGTACTCGTTGAAAATTATGACATACATGGAGACAAAGGCATAGTAGGACCAATTACACACAGTGCAAGTTATGGGCAACAGGGAGCATCGTTTCAACGTGGTACTCCGTGATAGAGCCGTATTTGGGATGGCTCATTCGCTTGTTACCCATGATGTATGCCTTGGAGATCATGCAAATGAACCTAGCTGCACGTGCAACAAGCTGAAGCTGTTACACAAGCCATGCTCTCATGTCCTCGTAGCATGCGGGACCGTAGGCATGGATCCTTCGAACTTCATGTCGGAGTACTTCTTCAAGGAGAGGGTAGTGCTTGTGTGGTGTGGGGAGCTTAGGGTGTTCAGGGTTGTAGGGAACTTCGCCACGTTGGATATTGTAGGGAGGACCTGGATTCCAGATGTTGATATGCTAAAGGGTGGGAAGGGTCAGCGATAGAGCCGACGTATTAGAAATGATATGGATGAAGCGCAAGCCGGAGCATCTGGTGCATATTGCGAGCGATGCAGTCCGGAGGGGCACACAGCTAGACGATGCAACGCATGTGCTGATCAATAGGCAGAGCCACATGGTTTCTACTACTAGTTGTTGCTGACGACAAATAAATTTTCATTATAAACTGTACTTTGTTAGTTGACACTTTTGACGTGCGGAATGTCATACTAAATGTATCGTACATTTTATTTTCTTTTTTGTATAATTGCTATGTTATATCACCCTTTTCAGTAATGTAGTTGGTGTTGTGCTAGTAGCTTAATATTGTTCTTTTTTTTACTTACAAGTTGTATTTACTATTACTTTACATGCGGTATTTTTTGGTTCCGTATAAATGCTAACTTGAATTCATTTTGCAGGTATGGCTCATGATCTTCGTGGATCGGACTGGCCTTACAGCCTATTGGATGAGCACGTTGACTGGCTGTATCGCGCTTCCCATCGTGTCCAGCTTATAGGGAGTGCGGAGGAACCAGCTGAGTTGGGAGTGGTCCGAACACGCACACATCGAGTCATCTGGAGACTAGACCCCCGCTGGACAGTCAGGTGTGCACTCCGCCAGCGTTGTACTGTTGCGTAAGTACATTCTGTGTTGACCTTTACTTGCTTTGCAGGATGCGGGATGCCGGGCTACTCCCTCCCGCCTAGATGGTGCAGGCCACCGACGAGAACGGACCGGCCTTGCCTACAGGCGGGGATGACGGTGTAGAGCGGTCGTGACGCTTCCCGTTCGACTGTTCTCTACTGACGGCTTTGGTGGACCATTTGCGGTCAGAGACGCACACTTTTCACCTCCCATTCAGAGATATGACGCCTACACTACATGATGTTTCCCTACCTCATATCCTTCTGATCGCGGGAGCTGCTGCCTTCGTACTAGAGGCCCTGGTCAGGTGTCACGCAGACCTGCTTGTCAGATTTGAGGAGGTCCTTCAGCCGGGTGCCGTGGAGGGGTACTACGTCTTCCTAGCGGGTCAGACACACAGGACATCGCTGAGGTGGCTCTCACAGTTCGGTATGTGCTCTTTCTGATCGATCCTGTATGCTCTCATTTCTGCTATTACGTACTAATAACTTCTTTGGTTGCATTCAGGTGGAGCGGATGGATCGGATGCACACGAGCAGCAGGTCTCGCGGCACTTGGAGGTAAACTTACTGTGGCTATTTGGTTGGGTGCTCTTCACTACTAGCCATGGCAACACCATCGAAGCGTGCCTCATCGCTCATGCTAGGGCCATCGTCGATGGCGAGGCCCCCCAGGTTAGCTGGGGTTTGCCCGCACTTGCCGCAACCTGTCGCAGCTTGTGCGACGCATGCGCCAGGACCAAGGCGAACTCGGTCCTCGCGGGGTATCCGCTGCTACTACAGCTATGGTCGTTCGGGCGCTTCATCCTTGAACAACCCATGCTCGATGACATGAATCCGTACGGGGCAGAGATGTACCCCAGGGGCGATGTCGACTAGCCTACGATGTGTTCTTTCTGGTGTCGTCGATAGGTAAGTACTATCACAATCAATTATTTCCTTCGTATTAACGATGGTCGTATGTAATAGCTATTGTTCCTTGTAGGGAGAAGATAGTTGTTCCTACCAGCAATGCCTCGTCCATTCATTTTATAGCGTAATTGCGGTGTCATGGCGTCATTCATAACACATGGCAGCTTTGCCCAACGACAAGACCACACGGGCAGCTTTGCACAGCGATAAGACCACACTGGCCAGCTTTCCACAACGACAAGACTACACACGCCAGCTTTAACCAGCGATAAAACTACACGCGCCAGCTTTGACCAGTGACAAGACTACACACGCCAGCTTTAAGCACTGAGAAGACCGCACGCGCCAGCTTTGCTCAGCGACATGACCGCACGGACTAGCTTTACTTAGCGACATGACATGACGATTCGGCTTTTCGTAGTGACATAATAGCACGGGCCAGCTTTGTGCAGTGAGAAGATCGTACGCCCCAGCTTTTTGCAGCGACATAATCGCACGGGCCAGCTTTCCACAGCGACAAGACCTCATGGCCCAGTTTTGCGCAGCGAGAAGACTAAAGGGTGCAGCTTTTCGCAGTCCGAAGATCTGACAGGGCAGTTTCGCATGCCCACAATACCACACTTGGTAGCTTTGCGTAGTGATGGGACCACACAGGCATCTTCATGTACCCAGAAGGCAAAAAGGGGTCCTATAAAAGGAGGTCAAAGAGATTTCTCATAAAATATTGCACAAGCAAATCCCACACTATATCGGCGCTTGCTTCACCACACCAGGATGGACAAGAGTTAGAAGAAGCAATGGGACAAGATGATGAAGCAATGGGAGGAGACCCGCGACCTAGCACGGTCAGCTGCTACCCGCGATGAGAAAGCAAGGGCTGCTGTGGCCCGGGTAGAACAAGCCGGTGCTACGAGGTCAGCTCCCCTCTATGACGCTCCCCGTAGCAACAACCTCATCCAGAACGCTCCTACCAAGCGTTCGCCGCAATACCCACCAGAGGGGGAGACACCCCCTTTGTTGGTTCTGGGACCCGTGCAAGTTCTTCAAGTCTAAGCACTACCTCAGTCTACGTATGCATTACTAGGGTTGCACAAACTACTCCAGTGACTATCCCGACCGCCGTCTAGACACTGCAACCTATCGGCAGCCGATAAGGACCAGGTGCACCGTTTTCCTACTTTTTCTCCTTTAAAGTATGCACTAATAACCTCCCCACTGTATTCATAGTCCCCGGAACCTCTATGTGGCTACCGCAAATGGATCGATCTTGAGATCCACCTAGAGGACCAGTGGGCCTTCGATTTCGAGGAGTGGAATGTCACAAGGTCCTCCGAGATCTGGGAGGAGGAGCGCCATAAGGACGAGCAAATCCTGCGTATACAATGCGTGACGAAAACTCATCTCGAGGTGTGCAGGCGTAGGGAGCGGGAGGCTCGCGAGAGAGAGCATGAGAAAAAGAGGGAAATGACGACCAAGGCAAAAGAGGTCGCCGAGGAGTTCAACGTCAAGCTAGCAAGAGAAAATAGCCCGGGTCCACACAGTAGGTTGTACAAGTAGTTGGGTGGGTTAGTCGCACATGATGCTCTATATTATGCATGTAATCAAAAAGTACGCGGCATATTACTCCCAACTGTATTATGAAGTCTATTTAAATTCAGACAAGCTTATTTACTCGTCTTTTTGCATAATTGACATACCAGTTTTCCTCCGTGTACGATCCCGATAGCATCACAATATCACTTACCATCGTACTTACCGATCGTTCTTAAATAAAGTTTCACAAATTATTTTACATTCCAACAACATACAACGATCATAAACTTTTACTATAAATATAGCAGATTATCTTCCTGTTATAATATACAAAATTCACAAAATCTACAAAACTAACGGGGTGGAGCAGCATGCAGTCGCTCTATGGGTGGATGACTCTATATGTTGTCGCCATGTGGCTAGGCGACAGGTTCCAGACGCCCAATGGTCGGGCGACTGGAACCTATTGCCCAACGGCTTGCAGACAATATTGTTGTCGCTTGGCCGTTGGACGATAGACTCTAGTCGCCCTACGGTTAGAAATATTGTAACGGATATATTTCTGTTATTTCGAATAAAAAATATAATACTCGTACAAAAAATTCAGAAAAGCTCTATGTCCAGAACCAGTCCCATCTCATTTTAGTTTTTTTGCGGGTCCGGCTCTGGCCTCTTTTTTGCATGCGTGGGACGTCCAAGGAACCAAACAATTGACAAAAAAGGTCTGGACCAGACCCCGAGCCAAATAGAGCCTACCAAACGCGCCCTAAGTGGCGTGGATAGGTAGTTTGCGAAGAACAATTCCTCTCTAAAGTACGAACTATGTCAACATGCTAAGCAACACATAAGTAGTTTATATCGACCACATAGGTACACCACATCTGTGGGGAAAAAAATACGTACACCACACCAAGACAATATTTTTTGGAATGGACACAAGGGCTTGCTTGCACGGTAGTCCGATGAGACGGTCCAGATGAGTTGCATTCAAGTACAATGGTACAATTTCGTGAAGCACTGATCAATATCCAGATCAACCAAATTTGGGTAGATACCAGATATCCAGTGTTGTCATTCTATAGCCTCAGCTTCCGCTAGATTTGATTTCCATAGTGCATTCATGACTCATGACACACTTACAGGCTAGCTATAGCCCAAAAAAAAATGTGGAGTGTAATAATTTGTTCAAGGATTTGCAAGGCTAGCCATTGAGGCAATCACCTCATCCAACCCGATTTTCCTTCTTTCCTTCAAATCTATTTGGACTTTTTAATCGTGCCAAGTGCGGTGTTCATCGACAATGTAAAAGTTATCTACACTTCGAGTGTTGAACAACGACGATGTTATGGGATGGGTACATAGGTAGTAGATAACACACAAGCTTGCCACATATGTAGTGCAACCTTTTAATTAGTCTTTGTGAGTCACCAAGAAAATAAAGGCACTTTTGGTATACAAAGATGAACATCATGCATGGACGTATTTTTTTCTCATAAAGCATGGGAATAAATTGTTGCGACTAGGGAGAACCAAGCGAAAGTATGGAGGAATTGCAATAAGCTAGGCTGGAAAGGAAGAAGAGCTTACGTAAATGGAGGAGCCACTGAATCAAGCTCCTAGCTTGTATATATCCTTTGATATGCCTCATGGATACATAAGTGTACATTTGATAGATCAAAGGGTCTATTCTTTTCAGCTTTTAAAAGCTACTTTTTAGCTTTTCTACATTAACTAGCTTTTAAACGGAGTATCTTTTAAAATAGTGTCTATTAGTTAATTGTAGTACATTTTGTACTGACTTCATTTATATCGGCACAAACCGCATGTGAGTTTCTGTTACTCTGTAATCTCTTGCACAAACAGCCCAAAAGTCATAAGCCGCAGTCAAAAGCCATAAGTTTCAGTCAAAAAGAATATGCCATAATTATTTCTTGAGTAGTGCTTCTACACTCCCTTAAAAACTAATTCGCACATATTTTCTTGAAGTTGTATTGTTAGTGCTGAAGTAGTAAGGTAGTTGAACATGAGACCTAGCTACAATCTGCTTTAAAATTTATACTTTTAACGGCGAAAAGAATAACCATACGAGACCTAATACTGAATACGATAAATCGAAGGTTTTTCACTAGTAAGCAGTGTAAGCGGAACCATCACGTCTCACGATCTTTTAACACAATTTAACTCAACTAAACGTAGACAGTGATTTGCATACTTTATTATGCCGGTTAATCCGTCTGTCCATCCAATAGGGGTACCCGTTTATGCGATGTAGGCCACCATCCTAGAGTGCTTTTTTTTATCTCTCTTCCTTCTATTTTTGTGTTACCTCAGATGATCAGAGAACAAGACCGTATATATGTGTGTCCTTTTACTGACATGTACACTACATCAATTACGCCAATTCTCTCTCAGATATCTTAGATTGAGAGAGAACATAGCACTCGCATGTGTACTCGCTCCATCCTTGTTCTATTGCTCCAACTGATCAAACACCAAACCGATATAGAGAGAGAGCTAATGCATCAGCTCACATTAGAAGTCATAACTGATGCGCATTCTTCTCCTCCATCAACATGCCATAATATGCTGAGTTGATGGATGACGAACTGCCTAGGAGCATAAGTACTCCATGCATGCATTCGGGTCACCAAACGTAATAGCCACTATGAAAATTCAATAGAGTATGTATAATAGTATAGACAACTAATGTCTGGGCATCTCCAATAGTTATAGCTAGCAACTAACTATAAGACTTCCACATTATTTATATAATACACACTAAAGCTAGCATTCTAAAGAACTATCTATAAGGATATCTATTTGATGCTTACATGCACACACGAATTTATAGATGCTGCCTCGTTTGGCGTTATAGACTAGTGCATGGTTTTTTTCATACTCTCTTTCCTCCACATAGGATATATCTGATGTGTACATGCATATAGCTAGCTGACTCAGACCATTGGAGATGCCCTAATAGCATTCATGTTATATATAGACGACACTAAAGACAGCTCATATAATAGATTGTCTTTTTTGCATGTTCTATAGACAACTTCTCTATGACACAATGTGTCTTGTTTATCGTGTTATAGTCGACTACTGCATAAGAGATGACCCAATTATCTCTCTCTTTCCTTCACATCATCTTATATCCTACGTGGCAATGTTTATAGACAACTAATATCACACTATTGTACATAGGCTTAGGGCATCTGCAATGGTTATAGCTAACAAGTAACTGTAAGACTTCCACATCATTTATATAATACACACTAAAGCTAGCATTCTAAAGAACTATCTATAAGGATATCTATTTGATGCTTACATGCACACAAATTTATAGATCTGCCTCGTTTGGCGTTATAGACTAGTGCTTAAGGAAGAGTGGCTCATACTCTCTTCCTCCACATAGAATATATGCTGATGTGTACATGCATATAGCTAGCTGACTCAGACCATTGCAGATGCCCTTAGGAGCACAAAACCACTCAGTTAGCACTAAAATTATTGCTGTTATTACACGACCAATCAATACATACTCAATAAGCTCTTTTCAAAGAGAGGAGAGGGAATTTAAATCCATGATTCTTAATCTTTTAGTCTAGCAACCTCACACAAAGGCCTTTAGTATAAGAATCATCTCTGTAATCTACGTGTGGGACACATCAGATTATAAAATAATCTTACACGTAGGACATACGTGGGTCTTGTTTTCATGTCTACCTAAGTTAATAATGGTAGAGCTCTATCGAGTTAAATTATGCTTCATCTCCATCGTCAATTAGTGAAAAGCCAAAACTTAGCACATTGAAACATACATATAGCACTGGCACTAATTTGGTGGACACCTTATTTTTGTCACTACCATATCTAGCTATAGGGCCCATTTAACCAATTGAAGATTTTAGTTGGGTTCCTGCTTTTGCACCTTTACAATGACTACTTTATTAATGACAAGAACTATTAGGATGATGTTGTTAGGTTGCTTAAATTCATAAGAAATTGGCAAGAGCCAATGGTTTTTCATGAAGAGTGGACCTTGACTCGATTTCTCGGTTAGCAGTCACGCATGGAACTAATAACGAGTGTTTTCTAGGTTCCTGTGCCACCTTCGACCATTGATCAGGATGATCTTTAAATTCAACGGTGGCACACATGATCATCACCAAACAACAGTACTAAATATAAACTAGGTGCAATTATTCCATCACAGCCCCAGCAAACATTTAATCCTTTGACAAAACTGTAACAAAATTCGAATAACATGGAAGTCCTATGGCCAAAAATTCAGTAGGACCCACTTGTCAGCAAAAGTTCCCTAACAATTCTGTAAGGGGTTATTTGTACACATAGCAATTAAATTTCTGGTTTCTTTGGGCAAGTTCAGTCCATGGTTACATGGTAAACAGGTGTAAGTAATACATGTGCACAAGGTGTCAATAATGTACCATGGTTGGCGCCCACAAATGAATTGGACCTTCTGGGTGGCAAGCGATGGGCTAGCAGATGGGGACACGTCAATGGCAGTGAGAGTTGGAATGTCTCCACTTCGTCCACTTTCCAAAGGGCACATAGGTTGTCACTTTCTCTCGATCCACTTCATCGCCTGGGAAACGAACCAATGCATGCACGGCCCTGTACTGTACCCTCTTTTTATTTTTCAAATGTAGCCTTCTCGCGCTCAAATTCACATTTTTACCCCTTCTGCGACCACGATAATAGTCATAGATGACATGTGTCGCCTACTATGCTACCCCACCATGGCAAGAGGTTGCCACCGTGGCACGTCAGTCTAGCGCGGTAATGTTAGCGATATGCCCTAGAGACAATTATAGAGATGATTGTATCACTTTTATGTTTTAATATCTTGAATAATATGTTATTTTGTCTCTTGAATAAATATCTTTCATATTGATCAACAAGTATGTGACTTGTTCATGGAACTCTTTATTCATATTTTAATGTTTTTCTAAATTATCACTGATCTTATGTCAATGTGTGGGATAATTATGATTTATGGATCAACACATGTATTAATTGATGATCATGTTTCATGGATCATGAATATGGGGATATCAAATCAATAATATGGACACGTGTTAGAAAACGTGGTGTTGAATTAACCTACCATGTCACATATCAGAGACGGTTCGGAATACGAACCGTCTGTGATTACACTTAAATGTTCGCGCCCTACTCCCGCCTGTTAATATTCCGATGCAAGCGGCCCTTAAACTTCTACACCATTCTGATTTTATATGCAACAAACTGATACCACAAACTGATCAATCTCTTCTAAATTGTCCTCTTTCTCATCTTCTTCACCATATTTCTGAATAATGGCATTTAAAATTCTTTTGATCTCATTCCTCTCATCTATCCACCACGAGTTGTTCGGCCGCAACCTTACACAGGCAGCCAACAATTTACATCTAGAGCAACTCCTCCGCTCACGCCCTGCTCTTCTTCATCGACTCACTTCCATCCATCAGCTGGACCTTATCCTCCGCCATTGACGGTGGTATCTCGTTGCCTCTCAGGAAAGGAAACGCCTCAGCCTCATTCTTCTCTAAAATGTGCACAAAGCGGAAGAAGCTCTTGCAGCATTAGAGAGACACATGAATAAACTTGCCGATCAAGCAGAATTGGCCGATTCTGAGGAAGCTTATCATGGCATCCTCTTTGAGATTATGGGCCATGCTAATGATTTGCCCAGGCTAAAGGAGGAAGTGGAGGTCAAGGACAATATTCACAGCATTCGAGAACACAGCGGTTAATCCTCCAACTCTAGAAGTCGAAGAAGAAGCATATGAAGTCCAGAAGATTAAAATATGATAATCTCTTTTTTTGGACTTTTGTAATAAATTTGCCTTGAATTTGAAACTTCCATGGAAGAGAAGCAAATGAAACGCTTTCATAAAAATTCTCGTGCTGTCTACATACCTAGATTATGTTCATGAATTAACGAAAATGTACACAGACAGTTTGTTTTGTCTCAGTATAGCTTCTGTAGTTTATACGACAAAGGTGATCGATCAATTACCACAGACGGATATTAACACGAACCGTCTGTGTTGTCTCGATTACCACAGATGGTTCGTATTAAGAACCGTCTGTGAATTTTACAGATGGTTATTAACACGAATCATCTGTGTTGTCTCGATTATCACAGACGGTTCGTATTAAGAACCGTATGTGAAAATATCACAAACGGTTGCTATTATAAACCGTATGTGATAGTTTAAGCACAAACGGTTCCGTATAAACCGTCTGCGATGTACCCGTCCAGTATAGCCTCTTTTGTAGTAGTGTCCTTTGCACATTGTGATGTTCAGGTTTTGACAATTTAGTTATATATATATATATATATATATATATATATATATATATATATATATATATATATATATATATATATATATATATATATATAGGAAGCCTCTTTTCTACACCCGGGTGTAGTTACACCCTATATCATATCTCGCAATGTAGGGAGTATCTCGCGTAACGGAGGGTATGTACGTGTAGTATACAAGTATTTAAGACCATCTAGGTGGTATGAACAATTTTTCAAAAGTGGTATGTACATTTTTTCGACATACTCCTTTTTATGTGCATATATAAGGGTATTTACAAAATACGCTAAAAACTATGAACTCCTTTACAAGTTTTTCGTGTGGTTCACATTGGAGTATCTTATAATTAGTATACAAATGTAACTAAAGTGATAAAGGAGTATTTCAAGTTTGTTTAGGTGGTATATTAGAGGTGGGTGTAATTACACCCGGTGTAGAAGGTATTTTCCTATATATATATATATATATATATATATATATATATATATATATATATATATATATATATATATATAACCTATTTTCTACACCCGGGTGTAGTTACACCCTATATCGTATCTCGTAATGTAGGGAGTATATCGCGTAACGGAGGGTATGTACGTGTAGTATACAAGTATTTAAGACCATCTATGTGGTATGAACAATTTTTCAGAAGTGGTATGTACATTTTTTCGACATACTCCTTTTTATGCGCGTATATAAGGGTATTTACAAAATACGCTAAAAACTATGAACTTCTTTACAAGTTTTTCGTGTGGTTCACATTGGAGTATCTTATAATTAGTATACAAATATACCTAAAGTGATAAAGGAGTATTTCAAGTTTTTTAGGTGGTATATTAGAGGTATATATATATATATATGAACCTTATAAGCATGGCATCCTTTAGACTAGTGGCACACAGACATGGCTTCCAGAGAAACAATTTAATAATGTAAATTTGATATTTATTTATTCCATATTATTGTTCTGTTTGTTGCAAAAAAATATTATAACTCAAGACTACAAGAAAACATTTAGTGCAAGTTGGAATTTTTATCAATAGCCTTTCAATTTTGAACTAACGAAGGGTTTCTGTACACCTGCTCCTTATGCTAGCTACAATAATAATGGTCTATTTCATTATTTATAAATATGACTCGTAAGGAATGTATAAGCACATAATCATATATTTGAATTTGTGTTTCCTGGATCACATGCGATAATTTGTGTTTTCTGGATCCCATAGCTGAATTATATGAAAAAATGATAGGATCATATTTGATGATATTTATCACTTTTTTTAGACTACGTTGCAACACATGGACACCTTACTAGTATTAAAAAAAGATGGAGTATCATGCCTATAATCAAACTTCCTTAATTTTGGACTACTAATGTATAGAAAACCATTAGCTACATGAAAATAGTATCAATAGATTTATAATTGAATACTTTCATGATATTATAGCATTCTTTTAAGTTACAACTATAAAAGTCATTATCAAAGTTAAATGTTATAATGTGTAAAAACATTATATTTTTAAATGAGAGAGTACTACTCACTTTGATTTTTATAAATGATAAATTAGGATTTGTGTAGTCTATTTTGTCAAATCCTAAATATCTAAGTTAGCCCTATGAACTGTAGCAATAAATTTCTCCAAGTACTTTATAGTAATATACTAATTCTCTATATATAACGGTATAAGTTATATCTTGCGTACTCTGTAAATGTCTAGTGACATATATTTATAAATGGAAGGAGAACTGCCAATGAATTGTAAAAGTAGAGAAAAAACGCTGCTATTTATCATCTAAATTTAACCAAATTGTTTTAATAGCCCAAAAAGAAAATTCAGGATATACCCCACTTATTATATTTTGTTAAACTAATTAACCCAGTCGTTGTGCCCTCCGTTTGACATACTGTAGTGCGACGAACATTTTAGCACCGCGATTAATGCTGTACTACTACAGACGCAGCTCATTTCCACTCCTCAATCCTATTGCTGTGGCACTCGGCCGTGCTGCTCTCGCGTGACGTAGGCGGTGTTCATATCCTGTGCGGTGGGTAACTTTTTTTTTCCTACGAGCGAAGCCTTTGGAATAAAAATAAATAATAGCGATTTAAAGAAGTAACTTTTAAAAGAAATAAATAAATAATAGAAAAGCAAAAGAGAAATATGTGTGAGACGGAAGCAAAATAAGTGAGGTGCGTATATATCTGTAACTTTCTATCTTATCTTCGAAGCGAGGTGGAACAAAAAAATAAAGAAACCACTTTGAAAATTTAAATCGAATGTAACTAATCTAACAGGCTCATAGTGCAATAGATGGATGGAGCGACTATGGGTCTGTTTTTTTTCTGTAACTTGTGATTTTTGGTTACGACTTGTGGTTTTTAAGCTGTTCGTGCGAGAGATTGCAGAGTAACAGAAACTCACATGTGATTTCGTACAGTATATACTATAATTAACTAGTAGACTCTATCTTAAAAAGATACTCCGTTTAAAAGCTAGTTACTGTAGAAAAGCCGAAAATCAACTTTTAGAAGCCAAAAAGAACAAGCTCTATTTCTTTCTCTTTTATTTTTTTTGTTACTCCCAAAAGGGAATTTTACATCAAATAATCATCCTTCCCTCGTTTCTCCGTCTCCGGAGGCTATAAAAATACTGCTAACACCCCTTCTTCTTGGAGGCTACAAAAATAGTGCAGACACCTCTTCTTCCCACACCCCACACATGCTCCCAGTCCTCTCCTCTAACTAACGAGCTGCAACGATAATCCCTCTCTCCCTGTACCCAAAACTCTATTTCGCTTTGCTTTGGGGCCTCAAAAGGAGCCCACTATTTCATCTCTTCGGGCGTGGGAAGGAAAAAAAAAAGCAAGCAGAAACCTTCTCGCTGTTTCTTCCCATGTCCTTTGCCCCCAAATCTCGCCGTCCAGCTGATCCGTGATCCCTGCAGATCGGGGAATTCGGCGCCCAGTTGGGAACGGCAAGAATCGCAGGTAGGCGTTTCGTTTCTCCATTCTTGATTTGTGAAACAGCCTAGATTTCTATTTGGTTCTCTGGAGGGCGAATCTTGGTGGCTTCCTGAGAAACCCAGGCCGACTTGGTTCGCCGGATTCCGAGGAGGAGGGCTCTTTTTCTTGGGTTTGTGTTGGTTGGGCTCTTAGCCCTGAATTTGTGTGGGAAATTTTATCTTTCTTCCTTCTAGCCTTGAGCATTGTTGTTTTTGTTATTAGGATCTTCTCTTCTTTTGCTGCTTGCCCTTTCTCTGCTTTTCTTTGCTTGCTCTGTATGCTCCTATCTTGTGTGATCAAAATCTTTATGTTTTATGACAAAAAGGCATGAATTGATGTAAATAAGTTGATTATGTGTGCAAATGGACCTTAATCTTGTTGTATTGAGTAGTAATACCTTACTGTGTCATATTGTATCACTTATTTTGTTGCTATAGTATCCAGGCGTCTATACTGGTTCCAGCGTTGTTCATCCTATGCCATCAATGGAGACTGAGGGGTGGGAGCTGTACCCATATTCTTGCATCGGTGCTGAAGTCATGGAATATGCGCCGATTCCTGAAGACAGCAATGGTCGAGATGGAGACTTGGTAGTTTCGCTTGATGCCATTCTCCCTGATGATCTCTTGGAGAAGACTCTTTCCTTCTTGCCCGTTGTGAGCATCATAAGATCCGGATCAGTTTGCAAGAGATGGCATGAGGCCGTGCATACCCGGAGGTGCACATGGAGTAAAATGGTGCCTCAGAAGCCATGGTACTTCATGTTCACCTGCAGCGAGGACGCGGTCTCCGGGTTTGCCTATGATCCGAGCCTGCGCAAGTGGTACGGCTTCGACTTCCCTTGCATTGAGAAGAGCAACTGGTCTGCGTCCTCGTCTGCTGGGTTGGTGTGCTTGATGGACAGTGAGAACAGGAGCCGCGTCTTTGTGTGCAACCCCATCACTAAGGATTGGAAGAGGATTGTTGATGCTCCTGGTGGGGGGTCGGCGGATTACAGTGCTCACGCCATCTCTGCGAGCAGGAAGGCACACTGTTACACTTTGGTTGTTGCGAGGTGTAATCAGGTGCCAGGGGAGCATTATCAGTGGGAGTTGGCCATCCATTTGTATGAATCGGAGACAAGCTGCTGGATGACTCCCTTCGTGGAGGTGTTACACAGATGGCGAGGAGGCGATGAGTGTGCCATCTGTGACGGAGTGCTCTACTATCTGGTGTACTCGACTGGAGTTTCGGTGAACAATGAACATCGACATCGTGTTATCATGTACGACCTCGCTGCTAGACCGACTCACACTTCTCTAATGAGCGTGGCCATAGCAGTGCCATGCTCTCTTACCTGTGGCCGGTTGATGAATCTGAGTGAGAGGCTCATTATGGTTGGTGGGATTGGCAAGCAAGATAGGCCTGGTGTCATCAAGGGAATCGGCATCTGGGAGTTATGTAACAAGGAGTGGCATGAGGTTGCTCGAATGCCGCACAAGTTTTTCCAAGGATTTGGAGAGTTTGATGATGTCTTTGCAAGCGGCGGAGCAGACGATCTTATCTACATCCAGAGCTATGGATCACCATCTTTGCTCACCTTCGACATGAGCCAGAAGCTATGGAAATGGTCAACGAAAAGCCCCATGACAAAGAGATTTCCACTGCAGCTGTTTACAGGTTTTTCTTTTGAGCCAAGGCTGGATATTACTTGCTAATTTTCATTTAGTCTTGTGGAGTATTTCACAGCATATTCTTTATTTCTCGAGGTGCTAGGGCGAAGGAAATGCTATCAATGGATAACATGGGCCATAGAAACTGTCCAACTTTTATGAAGATCCGTTTTTGTTGCTTCTTATATGTTCTTTCTACTGAAACTGTGGAATTGATTTTTACAGTGATCTATTAGATCATTGGATGGTTGGATTGTGGAAACAAGATATGCTAATGACTTTACGTAAGAATAACTGTTCCCAAGTGCATGTGCTTCTCTCTTGTTATCTGCAAACTACTCTTTTCTTATATCTTAAAAATTTGTCTGTTGCTTGTTTTCACCATCATTGGTGCTTTGCTTTCTGTCTTCACATGCTTTTTAGGTGGGTGCTGCTTTGCTGGTTTTTCCATGAAAACTCCATGTAAAGTCTGAAGTTAGTCCTTGGTTGTTCAGCTAGTACTGAGCACAAAGAAACCTTTACTGTGCCCTACTGTGGAGCTACTTATGCGCAAAACAGTTGTTAACAGCTTTTCCTTTTCCCTTCAATAATTTGCTTAAATGTCAGACAGTAGTTAGCTTTAACTTTTTCTTGTTTCTTGATCGGGAGCATTGTTTTGTTGATCTGCACACATTCAAAGGCGTACAATTCCATGTAACTATTGCGATCAGCGCATTGTGCACCTCTGTAGGCGTTGTTTTGCAAATTATGTCGATCCGCTGTATGTTATTTTTTCTCTACTGTATTAGTTCTACAGATTATCATAGGTTAAAATGTACATTATAATGGTGTTTCTGCTCTTGCCTGGCTCACTGAACTGAGTTATGCAGCATCATGTTGTTGTCTATGGTATGCCGAATTTTTGCCCCATCTTATTTAATGTTATTCTTTTTTCTTTTGAAGCAAAATCCCCCCTTGGTACAAGCAAATTCTACAGTTACACACGTTATACATTTTCCTCTCTTGTTTCCAGCGTACAATTTTGATGTTTAGGTAAATATATCAAAATGCAAAGATTGTTATAAGCTTTGTGGTTTCTGGTGTTAGAAAAAATAAGGCAGAGTTTTTGCTATTCACAATTGTGCAATTCATTCAATTATTGAGAGGTATATATATATATATATATATATATATATATATATATATATATATATATATATATATGCTACATAGGCCTTACGGGCTACATGGGCCAGAGAAAGAGAATATACAATACTCTTAACTACAATACTCTTAACACCCTCTTCAAACTCAAGGTGGATCTAGAGGATCTGATGCATTGTGTTTGAGTAGATAATGTGATGAGGGGATTTGGCTCAATCTTTCGATAAGAATGATAACTACCATTGTTTAATATGACGTTGACGACGAGGTTATTTGACTGAAACGACCAAGTCCGTTCTGCAATCGCTACACCACATATTTGTCGTTACCAACCGTGTTCAACACAGATGATCTTTCCTGTAAGTAATCGACAATCAAGCAAGAAAGAAATAAGCGTAATCTGAATTTGCAAATGAAATACAAAGTTTCATTGAACAATGGAGGGGCATGAAGTCACTATAGTTGGTCTAGTCGACACAAGTACACAACTGATGTTTTCTGAACGAAAATCAATCTAAACAAGTCTAAACCCTAAAAGTGACGTCCCTGGCAGTTTTTATGGTGCTAGAAATGTGGGGAGCACATCCGTGAGAGTGAGGAACATCCTACTACAACTCTTCAGTTTGGCTCATACTGATACAAGGCCCAAAGTCTAGATTTGGAACCAATTTGGATTTGTTTTATAGATTATGCCGTGCTCAGGTGGAGTTTTAAGGTGGGACCAGAACCATTGAAAAGAGGACGTCAAAAGCTTTTTAACAAGTCTAAGATCACCCGTTTGGACTCCGTATGTATCTTCTATGCTCATTTGAAGTCAACACTGTCTCCGAAGGTCAAATTGAATTCTAAAACATTCCCAATTTTTATTCTTGGTCGTCCTGGCTTCAAAGTGACGTGATGACCTCTAATATTCATCCTAAGCACATCTGTTACTCCATGTGCCTGTTCTTGGTCCTTACCCATGTTCCTAAGTACAATCACATCACAAGCATCATGCAGCAACCTATTCTCAGAAGCTGAATTATACATCCTTAGGATTGAGCTCACCTGATAATTCAACTTGCGTGCGCGTGCCCTCATCATAGTTCCTTGCCTATCATCTTATACATGAGTGTTGTGTGTATCCAAGGAAGTGATGTCCTCATCAAAAAGCCAATGTTGTTCTCGAGTCTGAGTTTTAGTGAAGAAATATGCAACTTGAAACTTTGAGGGAACATACTTGAGGGCGATGGTCGAATGTTGACAATGAGATCATGTGAAGGATGCATCAACACCAATGTGCTTTGTCAGCTCATGCTTAACTGGATCACTAGCAATCTGAATGGCACTCGTATTGTCACAAAAGAGAGGTATAGGATTGTCATAAAGGACACCAAGATAAATCAAAAGCCACCGAAGCCAAATGATCTCTGAGGTGGTAGCATCAAGAGCTTGTAGCTTAGCCTCTGCATTAGAGCATGACATGGCAGTCTGTTTCTTGGACTTCTAGACGATGAGCAAAGTGCTAGGAGAGATACAGTAACCAGTGATAGATCGGCGATCGGTAGGATCACTCGCCCAAGTGTAGTCAGAGTAAGCGTGGAGCTGAAGTTGACTTGAACTCGCATAGAACAGACGTCTGGACGCAGTCCCCCTAAGTATCTCAGCACATGAAGAACATGACCATAGTGAACTAAGGTGGGAGTACTAACAAACTAGCTAAGCACATGAATAGCATGAGCAATGTCTAGCCTAGTGATAGTGAGATAAACCAGGCTCCCAACGAGCTAATGATAGCGAGAAGGATCTACCAGTGGTACACCGCATGTAGGTCGAAGATGTAGATGAAGCTCCATGGGTGTGACAGCAGTGCATGTATCAGTCATGCCAAAGCGAGCAAGCAGATCCTGAACATAGTGATGCTAAGAAAGATAATAGTCATCACTATTAGAATGAACCTCAATCCCCAGAAAATAGCTCAATTGTTCCAAGTCGGACATTATAAACTGTTCACTCAATTTGCTCTTCACAAAAGCCACATAATCCATGTCATCTCCTGTGATTATCATATCATCGACATATAGCAAAAGCAAAGTATGACCTCGCTAAGAAGTGTGAACACACAAGGTAGGGTTATGCTCACTTGGAGTGAAACCAGCAGAATCACAGAATTGAAATGCTTAAACCAAGCACGAGGAGCCTGCTTGAGACCGTATAGAGCACGCCTAAGGCGACAAACATAGCATGTAGGAGCCTAACACCTGTGGCTAGCTGCATATACACCTCTTCATGTAGATCACCATGAAAAAAACATTCTTGACATCCATCTGAGACATAGTCCATGTGCATACTTCTGCAACAGCAATGAGAGTATGGACTGTGGTCATCTGAGCAACTGAAGCAAAAGTCTCATCATAATATCGACCATAGGCCTGCTGAAAACCTCTTGCAATAAGACGAGCCTTGTATCGCTCTACTGAACCATCTGACTTGTTCTTCACTTTGTATACTTACATGCAAGTGATAGGAGTAGCTCCAGATGGTAGCGGAACAAGATCCCAAGTACTTGTACACTCTAATGTTGTGAGCTCCTCTGTCATAGCCAACTATCACTCAGGTATGCTAGCAGCCTCCTGATAGGTACTCGGCTCAGTTACTGCACCTGCACGAGAAAACCCCCATCTTTCTGGTGCCTGAATAGAAGAACGATCACGTAGAGCATACCGTGATGTAGTAGAACGATCGTCAGAGTCAGTGGTACTGGCTAGGGGTCAAGGGGAGAAGAGGAAGACTGAGTGTAACATCTTGATTTTCAGAGCCTTTTTGAAGCTTTTAAATAAAATTCACCGGTTGGATTTTTCTGAAATTAATAAAAGCTTAAGTTTAATTTTTATTAATTAAAAGGATTTAATATGACTAAAACAAACATTAACATTTGCTGGAAGTATTTTATTTAGGTTCTTTGAGTCTCAAGGGTTTTTTCTGGAATTTTATGAGATTTTCTGGATTTACTTGCTATTTTCTAGAGCTCAAATGAATTTATTTGGATTTCTGAAATTAGAAAAGCTTGGAAAAGTCCCTAAAGCTTCTTGGGTCGAAACCCTAGAGCCTGGTCCATCTCTTCCCACCTCGGCCCAATCCTGATGTGCTACTGTTGTCCCGATCTTTCGATGAGAAGGATAATTTCGATTGGATGATGATCAACTCTCACGATCCAGGCAACGAACGCATCACGTACGAACCAAGCAATCGTTGAACTAATCACCAAGTCGTTATGAACCGTGCCAAGAAAGCGGTTGACCTGACCACGAATGTCTATTCCTTCATTCAACCGAAGAACACGCAACAACAAGATCACAAGCAATCTGAAATTGCAAATATATAAATTGAGTTCAAAAGGTGGGATTCCGTAGAGGTTCTTTACGATTGGACTAGTCGACACAAGCGAAGAACAAGAGTTCTCACAATGGAAAAACTAAGCAAACGAAATTAAGGAAACTAGAAGGGTGTGTCCTTAAATAGGAGAGGGAAAACTGCACAAAACTAAGAAATAAAGGGTGGTACTATTCATGGTACTGTTCACATGAATGGTACGGCTCGTGAACAGTACGGGCCTAGAGAGGGGGCACCTTCCCCTTAAGCCCAAGCGTTACAAGGCCCAATTTGGCCCAAACAGGTAGATCTCCAATGGATCTGGCCACACCTTCTTTTAGTGATTGCGTCACGCACAAGAGGAATTTGGAGATGTGGCCAGATCCATTGGAAAGAGGACGAGAAAATCTTTCCATCGAGTACTCATGGACCTCAAACGAACTATGTATGTGAAAGTTATGCATATTTGAAGTTGGTGCTGTCTTCGGAGGCCGAATTGAATCGCATATATTTGTCTTCATGATCAGCTCCTAAGTTCCTAAGTAAAAGAATATCACATGCATTAGGTAGTAGCATATTATTATGAGTAACAAAATGCACTTCTAGAAATGAAGTTACCTGATAGTTCAATTGTTGTGCGTGAGCTCTTGTGATTGGACCTTGCAAGTGTACATGTTCAGATCCATTGGTCCAGCCCCGTCACCTTGCCCCGCCCGATGAGCGACACGTGTCATCCATCGGATGGCCACCGTTCCCCTTCTTCTGCATCGTCCGCATCGACCGATCCAACGGTCACTAGCCACCAGTTCCCTTCCGTCAGTTGAGCCACACTTCGCCCATCGGGAGCGTGGAGCATTGTTCATCGTCTTCCCGGAGACGATGTCCTGTAACACCCCACATAACGATGTGAGATACTACTATAGAACGTCATAACCAAAGTGAAGAGTAATACTAAAAGCAATAATAGAAATCACAAGAAAATTAAAACTTTAGATGTACTTTATTAGAGAACCAATAGAAATTGAAATAAGGGTTTGAAACATGGGACCGGTCCACTTCTAACCAAATAAACAACAAATAGTGGCAAGCCACGGTGCTGACAACTCGAGTTTTCCCACCCATGCATGATGCTATCACTCCACTGGCCTTTTTCCTAAGAATGAAAAGGGCAAGTGTGAGATTTAGAAATCTCAGTAAGTACCCAACAACGATCGCAACACAGTGGGTAAAGGACAGGTAATGCAAGCAAAATATATAACAGACAAGCAAAGCAAGCAAGCAATTACAGGTTATGTGCAATGAAGCTAGGTTATCGAAAACACTGATACGGATCAGAGATAGAGATCTCCGAATTAGTGGCATTAAAGATAAATGTTATTTAGCAAGTTATGGCAATGGCACTGGAAATTATTGCCCACATACCCGGTTATACGAGAATAGTCAGGCACAACGATGTCCTCGACTGTATAACCACAGACGGGGTGTAATATCCTGAGTAACGAGAGTGTACGGCCCCCATACGCTACCAGGTGGGTGGAAATCTCCCCTATATGTGGATAATCCTAGGCCAGGTAACCGTTATATTATTAACATGTTATATGGTATGAATTTAAGGAAACTAAGAGGAAGCTAAGATAATATTAGGAGAAGTGAAAGGATTTGCTAAGGTCGAAAATGGAGAAAAATACTTCCTGATATGAGGATGATAGGGAATGATAATTTGGTGATAAGGTCACTAATACATCGTAACAGATTATATAGTATGAATTTAAGGAAACTACGAGATGGCTAGGATAAGGCTATGATAAGTGGAAGGAGTTGTCGAGGCTGGAAACGAAAAGCGAACTTTCGTTATAAGGCGATATGGAATGATAACAAGGTGGTAGAGATCTAGGAATTAATCTAAAAGGGATATTATAACATAGCTCACGTAAGGGTTGTCATTCATCCAAGTTTTATTATGTGTTAAGTGATTATTAAACAGGTTAACATGTATCATGCACATATGAATCCGTCATGGCCACATATAACATCAAGCAATTAATGGATCATGGTATCAATAACTAAAACATAACAGCCCTAATGTAAAAAGAATGCTAATAATTTAAACCTAGGTTAAAACGTGTTCATATGCTAACCCCATTAACGATTTAAGCATGAATTCTAAAACATTATTACCAAGCATTCTAATAAACCTAAAAGCAAATGAAACAAATGACCTAAAACATCATGGTATGAATACAATATTAAAAGTCTATAACTAAGCAAGCATGAGCGATATGATAATAACCAGACGAGCATTAGTGATATGATATTGACCCGATAAGCTTAGTGATATACTAGTAGCTAGGTAACTTTAGCGATCTGATATTAACCACGTAACTTTAGCGATATAAGATTAGCCAAGCGATGTGATATTAGCCAGGTAATTGTAGTGATGTGATATTTGTACTCAATGGCAAGGTGGCATGTAATCTAGAAATATGTGTCATGTGAAACGAAAAGGCTACGGCCGCGAGGTACTTGCCTTGAGCACGCTCGACGGCACACTACCTGAAGGATCAAAGGTGCGCAACTGCCTGAACACTCCCTCAAAGGCTACGTGCGAACCTGCAAGATGGAACAGAAACAGATCAGGTCAAAGCTAAGATGTATGTGTGGAAACTTAGACGAAAGTGCATTCGGCCAAGAGAATTCGCGTTCGTTATGCCTTCGCAACGCGAATCGCCGTTCGGCTAATCGAACGACCCAATCGGCCTAGCGAATCACGAACTCCCATTCATGCAAAAACATGTGTGCGAATTGCGATTCGGTCAAACCCACGGTTGGCCGAACCGCACTGGTACTGTGCCACGGCCAACCACCGCCGTCGGCCACCACTACCGCCAATTGCTACCACCGGTCTCGCTGTCGCCCGGCCGCACGCCACCGCCTAGCCACATGTCGTTGCCCAGCCTAGCGCTGCCACTCGGCCGCACAACACGCCTAGCATGCTACTTGGTCGAACCGCCTCGGCCATGCGCCGACTTGCTGTGTCGCCGCTGGTGCCTCACAGCCAAACGTCGTCACCCACGCCACGGCCAAGCGCCGCACTCCCATGTCGGCCACCGCGCCCACGCCTCACCGCCACGGTTGGCTTCGCGCCGCTTTGACTGCGCCAACCGGTCGCCGCCGCCGACCAGCGTCGCCGCGGTCGCTCGTGCCACCAGGAGAAGAACGCGCGGGAGAGAGAGATCGGCTGAGGAGAGAGATTGGAAAGAGTGTTGGGATGGAGAGATAGAGATAGGGATGGGTCCGTTTTTTTTTGTGCTACAACGCCATCCTCGAGCCGAACTCTCGCTGTGTTCGCTCCGGAGTTCGTGTCGTCATTGTCTCGGACTTTGTCCCGTGTCCGACCTGGACGCCTCGACGTTTGGGTATAAAAGTGTAATACCGGAAATTGTTTAATTAATTGTTTAATTAATAGAGAGAGGGACTTTGTGAAATAATTAAATTTATAAGAGTTTTGAGGGTTTTATGAAAATTTAAGACAACCCGGCCTAGGCCTTGGCCTGTGGGTTTTTCTTGGCCCAAGAGGGAGGGAGGCCACCTCTTAAAACCCTAGGCGCCCCCACCGCCGCGCCCACCCCTCGCGCCTCACCCCAGCAGCCGCCGCCCGTGCTGCCCCGACGCCTTCTTCCCGTGCGCCGCCGTCGTCTTCATCGCCGCCGCCTCCCCCCGTGCGCCGTCGCCGACGCTCGCCGCTGTACACGCGTGGATCCGGAGGAAAGAGAGGAGGAGATCGCGGGCGTGTTCGTCCGCCGTGTTCGTCGTGTTCGCCGACGTGTTCGCCGTCGTGTCGCCAAGGGTAATCCCCGGTAGTCTCTAGATTGGTTTTAATCGAGTTAGATTCGTCGTTTTTGGGCTGCTGGGAGAGTAGTTGTTTCTCGGCGGTTTTGATCTAGTTTCGTCGGGATTTAGGTCTGGACCCTTCTAGAAAGTTGTAGAGGGTTTGATTATCTTTCCAGGGAGTACAAGAACACATTATTTGGATCTGTGTAGCAAAAGTTATGAATTTTCTAGTGCGACTGTTCTGCAGATCGGGGTAGTTCTGGACAGAGTTTAGTAGATCGGTTTGTGCGACGGAAATAGTGGCGATTCAGGAGTCCTTCAAATTGGGAAAGTTGTAGATAAGTTTCTTAGCTTTCAATAGAGGTAAAGAAGTCCGGATTCCGAGTTTCTGGGTGAAAGTTATGACTGTTTTAGTGCGCTGTCCAGAGAGTCCGACGTGAATATTGATGCTTTAGAAAAGGGTTTGGATCGGCTAGTTAATGGCAGAATCAGAGAGTCTCCCAACTAAGTTTTTGTAGATAATTTAATTATCTTTCCAGAGAGTCCAAGAACGCTTAAGTTGGAGTTACTTACTGAAAGTTATGATTTTTGGAAGTCGGCTGTCTGTGGTTGGGCAGATTTGGCCGAGGGGAGTTGGGGATTTAATTGAGATAAATTGTTGGGTTAATTGGGGTTGCTGTTATTTTATATCTAGAAACCCGCTACTGTCATGTTGGTAATTATTAATTAAATATTCAGGAGGAGAGCGGATTCCGGGGGTTGTGCCTTCTACGTGTTCTTCATTTTCTCGCGGTTGAGGCAAGTATATTTGTGATGTGAAAATCTGTGTGTTTATGGATTTGTTGAATTGTTTGGATGATGGTTGAATCATGACTGCTTAAATTGTGAGTATGAGTAAGTGATGAATTGGGAATGCTATTTATGTTCTGTTTACATTATGGCATTTATGAGATTGGTTGATGCGTAGTATGGTGAATGCTCGTTATCTTTTGATACATTCACATATATGCATCATATTGAGAATTGTTGAAGTCTTGATCATGCGGTGATCAAGATCGAGGTCCCCACACTTGCGGAGTGTGGGCACTGGTCCCTGCACTGAGGGGTACAGCATGGGTGTGCATTGACGGATGCACACCCGCATTACCGTAAAATACGAAAGAGATGAGAAAGAGGAGCTTTTGATCATAATGCATAGCATGAAATTCATATGTAATATGTTTAACTTGAGAGTTAATGTTCATGCTTGCATTTGTTACGATTATACTTGCCGAGTCATTGACTCACTCTTGTTCGTTGTTTTGTTGTTGTTGTTTGTTTATTTTAGGTACCTTCACGAGGTCGCATGCATGGGAATAAAGAGGATTAGTATTGTTGCACTTGCACGAAATATTCACCATGGAGAAGATAGAGAACTCTAATTATTATTTGTTGATTAGTTCAAGTGGTATTTGATTATGACCTTCGATTAAGATGTAATAATGGATTAGAACTTTTTATATTGCTTCCGTGCTTTACTTAAGTTTTATAGATGTTTCGCTTAGTAGCCAAATTACTTTGCTTATGTTATTCATACCTTTTGATAATATTGTTAGAACTTCATTTTTATCAATAAACAAAGGAGGCTCTCCGAAATTTTATAGAATGCCTTAGCATAGTTTTATTATGTTGTTAGTTTGGTAGCATTTCAGCCATTGTTTGGTACGGGTGTTACAGCTTGGTATCGAGCGGCTTTAGGTCCGTGGTAATTAAATTATTAAATTGACACACCGGTGCACAGAGGGATGGGATGGGTCAAGCATTGCATTTATGCTTTTGACATGTTGTATTGATGATTTACATTATGAGATAATCTTGTATGCTTATTGATAATCTTGTATGATTATGATTTGCTCCTATGATCTGTATGAGTGGGAATAGTCAATGAGATGATGTAGATGTTGTGATGTGCTACCTTGGCATTGCCGATTTACCTTTGGGTGTAGTATAAGGATTAGCAATGTAGTTACCTCGTGTAACTTAATTGTAGGTGTTATGGTGAGTTTCTTAGAAAAGTTATTAATATCCTCAAGTTGATTCCACCTAATTCTTGGTGATTGCGCTTAATGAATTTCTTTTGAGATTGTGGTTCTTGCAGTTGAGGATATGATGATGCTTGTTAAGAATGTATTATTCTGATGTTAGTATGTTGGTCCATTTGTGGTTATGATGGTAATGTTGAAGGTTCATTAAATAGAAGAATTTGAATAAATTCCTTGGTACTATTTAAATCAAAAGTTTTGATAGTGTGTATGCGATCTTTGATCTCATGATTTATGTGGTAGCTGAAATTGTTTTAAGCAAAGTGTCGTGTTGAGGATTTTAATTAGTTCTTAAAGAATTAATGTGTTGTGGTCTTCAACTCGCTTTTGTTGGAATTGTTAAGGTGATACAAGATTCAAAGAAGGTTGTTCTCTTTGTTAAAAGGAAAAGTTTGATAAAGTTTTGAAGGTTGAAGTCAAGTTGTGCAAACTTTGTGAAGTGTGTTTGACTTCTTATTTTCGCCGCTTAAGAGTTTCGAGCTCAAATGACAATACAGTATTCGTATTGGTTGAGATTTGATGTTTTCGCCTCGAGGAGGCATGCGCCTTCACCGTGGTCTTATCCTTTGTTGTCCAAGATCTTTGTTTTCTTGGTTTTGTGTTTATTGCGATGGACCTTGTGCTGAAATTTTCTTCTTTGCTTCTCCAAGAAAGGGGTACGCAGCTTGGGTTGTAAAGACCTTTAAGATGTGTATGGCAACCGGTTGGTGTGGTTTTGTGATTAGTCCGGTGAGATTGTGGGTATCAAGATACTTGAGATTCTTGGAGTGATAAATTGTTCGTTGAATAATTCTCGATGAGGATTTGATTTAAAGAAGATGTTGTCCTTGGGGCTAAATAGTTTTATTGTTGCAACTAGAAGAACCTAGCTGTGGTTCATGAGTGTTACGCTCATTTTGTCGAACGTTGGAATTATTGAAAGTATGGGAATCTTGATCAATTTTATTGGAGCATCATGATGGGGTACTTTGCAAGGATTATTAGAATGATTATGATGGTGTAGTTAATGAGTTTATAATTGTGAAGAAGCCCAACCATTGTGGGAATTATTGGGATAGTAAGGATTTTGAATTTTGCCATGTATAACTTAGCTCATGAGTAACCCTCTAGGAGTTAGAATCTTTCTGAGATAATCAAGTTAAGAATATGTTTCATATGGTTGTTAATGATTGAGTATGGTTGATTGTGGAAATTTTAGTCACCGAATTTAAGAGTCTTTGTATTAAATATATCAAGTATATGTATAGAAGCCTTAGAGATGGGAAATTTTGGTTGGTGATCTATGCCGAACCTTGGAGGCTAATGTTATTGCGTGAGAATAGTGGAAGGAGTGGATTCAATATTATGATGTTCCTTGATAGTATCCTTTGGATGTAGTAAATGGGTATGTGAGCCGAGAAATTCATGTTGATTGTCCTTAAGATTTGTGGTGAAGTGTTGGTGGGTGAAAAATAACGATGAGGTGCATTGAAAATTATTCGTTAAAGTAACATGTGGGAAGAGGAGTTGACTAGAGTATGTTATTATGAGAATAGTAGAGTCCCTCTACAAAAGTGTGTTGGATGCACTCGGTTTGAACATAGAGTTGATGTTGCCAATTTAAGAGAATTGAGCTAGTATGGTATGGGATAATTTGGAACCTCGTGATTCAAGAGGAAGTTTAATAAAAAATCGGTAGTAAAATGCTCCCCGATTCTTGTTTGAGCTACGTGATGAGAGAAAAGTCTTTGTGGTTTGAGTTGACTTTTGTTGGCTTGTGTGGTTTTTCCGGTTTAGGAAAAAAATGGACGGGTTTGACATTTGAGTGATTCCCTTGACTATGTGTTGTTTGTTTGCAAACCACCTACTTGGAAGGTGGAGAGGTTCTTATGTTGAATCCTCGATTTTCTTTATGATTTGACCCTTTGGTGGGGAGTGGGTGATTCGTGATTGCAATAAGAATCCTTATTTTCGCTTGTATTCGTGTGTGAAAGAGTGGGTTTACCTTGACCCCGTGGTGTGCCCGTGTTTAAGGGGTGCTCATTGCTAAGGTAAAGAGATCGATTGAGAATAGAAACATGAGATATATGTGTCAGTGCATTGTGTGGGTTGGTACTAAAGGGAATGATAACCCGATGTGTATTTAATCGCTTTGTTAATTGCAAAGTTTTAGGGTTTGTGTATCACTAGGACTACCTTGGGTTCTAGTGTGGGATACACGCTTTGTATGACTCCAGATCGAGGAGAACTTGAAAGATCCGGAGCGTAGGCTTCATTAAAATCGTTGACCAACGAGTAAGACCACCACCATTCAAGAATTAAAGCTACACAATTCAAAGTGTTGTAGGGCGTAAGTTCAATGAGTGGCCTTGGTGAGTCGAGACCACATTGCCTGCAGAGCGGTGAAAAGTTATGCGATGTAAGGAGCAAGGATCGGGAGGTTGGCAAACCACTTGGATCTTCAAGAACCTATGTGCGAGGTGCAAGCAATTAGAAAAAAATATTTAGTATGTCAAAGCGCTTTGGTCGCAGCAGATCGAGAGAGAAGCAACTTGGGAGTTGGAGTCTCGTGATGCTGAAAGCAAAGACCGGCGTTGTTCACGCCGGTGCTAGTTAATTGCTAGCGGTTGTTTTGTTTTTGTTGAGGTTGCGCTAGAATTGGGTCGACTTCGCTTTAAGGGGTAGAATGTAATACCGGAAATTATTTAATTAATTGTTTAATTAATAGAGAGGGACTTTGTGAAATAATTAAATTTATAAGAGTTTTGAGGGTTTTATGAAAATTTAAGACAACCTGGGCCTAGGCCTTGGCCTGTGGGTTTCTCTTGGCCCAAGAGGGAGGGAGGCCACCTCTTAAAACCCTAGGCGCCCCCACCCCGCGCCCACCCCTCGCGCCCACCCCAGCAGCCGCCGCCCGTGCTGCCCCGACGCCTTCTTCCCGGTGCGCCGCCGCCGCCTTCATCGTCGCCGCCTCCTCCCGGCGCCGCCGCCGACGCTCGCCGCTGCACCGCGTGGATCCGGAGGAAAGAGAGGAGGAGATTGCGGGCGTGTTCGTCGCCGTGTTCGTCGTGTTCGCCGACGTGTTCGCCGTCGTGTCGCCAAGGGTAATCCCGGTAGTCTCTAGATTGGTTTTAATCGAGTTAGATTCGTCGGTTTTTGGGCTGCTGGGACAGTAGTTGTTTCTCGGCGGTTTTGATCTAGTTTCGTCGGGATTTAGGTCTGGACCCTTCTAGAAAGTTGTAGAGGGTTTGATTATCTTTCCAGGAGTACAAGAACACATTATTTGGATCTGTGTAGCAAAAGTTATGAATTTTCTAGTGCGACTGTTCTGCAGATCGGGGTAGTTCTGGACAGAGTTTAGTAGATCGGTTTCTGCGACGGAAATAGTGGCGATTCAGGAGTCCTTCAAATTGGGAAAGTTGTAGATAAGTTTCTTAGCTTTCAATAGAGGTAAAGAAGTCCGGATTCCGAGTTTCTGGGTGAAAGTTATGACTGTTTTAGTGCGCTGTCCAGAGAGTCCGACGTGAATATTGATGCTTTAGAAAAGGGTTTGGATCGGCTAGTTAATGGCAGAATCAGAGAGTCTCCCCAACTAAGTTTTTGTAGATAATTTAATTATCTTTCCAGAGAGTCCAAGAACGCTTAATTGGAGTTACTTACTGAAAGTTATGATTTTTGGAAGTCGGCTGTCGTGGTTGGGCAGATTTGGCCGAGGGAGTTGGGGATTTAATTGAGATAAATTGTTGGGTTAATTGGGGTTGCTGTTATTTTATATCTAGAAACCCGCTACTGTCATGTTGGTAATTATTAATTAAATATTCAGGAGGAGAGCGGATTCCGGGGGTTGTGCCTTCTACATGTTCTTCATTTTCTCGCGGTTGAGGCAAGTATATTTGTGATGTGAAAATCTGTGTTTATGGATTTGTTGAATTGTTTGGATGATGGTTGAATCATGACTGTTTAAATTGTGAGTATGAGTAAGTGATGAATTGGGAATGCTATTTATGTTCTGCTTACATTATGGCATTTATGAGATTGGTTGATGCGTAGTATGGTGAATGCTCGTTATCTTTTGATACATTCACATATATGCATCATATTGAGAATTGTTGAAGTCTTGATCATGCGGTGATCAAGCATCGAGGTCCCCACACTTGCGGAGTGTGGGCATTGGTCCCTGCACCGAGGGTACAGTGCATGGGTGTGCATTGACGGATGCACACCCGCGACACGGTAAAATGCGAAAGAGATGAGAAAGAGGAGTTTTTGATCATAATGCATAGCATGAAATTCATATGTAATATGTTTAACTTGAGAGTTAATGTTCATGCTTGCATTTGTTACGCTTATACTTATCGAGTCATTGGACTCACTCTTGTCGTTGTTTTGTTGTTGTTGTTTGTTTATTTTAGGTACCTTCACGAGGTCAAGATGCATGGGAATAAAGAGGATTAGTATTGTTGCACTTGCACGAAATATTCACCATGGAGAAGATAGAGAACTCTAATTATTATTTGTTGATTAGTTCAAGTGGTATTTGATTATGACCTTCGATTAAGATGTAATAATGGATTAGAACTTTATATTGCTTCCGTGCTTTACTTAAGTTTTATAGATGTTTCGCTTAGTAGCCAAATTACTTTGCTTATGGTTATTCATACCTTTTGATAATATTGTTAGAACTTCATTTTATCAATAAACAAAGGAGGCTCACGAAATTTTATAGAATGCCTTAGCATAGTTTTATTATGTTGTTAGTTTGGTAGCATTTCAGGCCATTGTTTGGCTGGGGTGTTACAAAAAGACGCACCACCCCCTCGGTTCTCTCGTCCCGCAGCCGCTCGCATGCCAAAGTGTCGTCTCGGTTCCCACACCGGCCAACGTCAGCGCTGACGCCACCCAGCACCACGCCTGCTTCTTGGTGAACTTAGTTCACGATGAACCGAGAAGCTTACGCCTTGGGCCCACCTGTCAGATACACAATTCCATAGACCCATGCACCGACCGAGTCGAGTCAGCCGCCACCGACCTGCCACATCATCCCTAGTTGCCAGTCAGCGGCAACGGCAGCACGCCCAGTCACACGTGCACTGTTCCATACACCGAGTCCACCGTAAACTAGCCTTTCCGTGCACTAGGTTCACAACATAGTACTCTTTCCCAATTTTCAGTCTTTTCCTTTATATTAGATTTTTCGAGAGCCCGTTCTTCTCCGTTCTAGCTCTGATTGACCCGATTCTTTTTCCTAAATTCATCTAAAATTGAGCTCTACCTTTTGGTTCTGGTTTTGAAGCTTTTAGAGTTCATTTGAATTTTATTTGAATTTATTTTGTGTTTTATTTCGTTTTCTCTCTCGTTAGATCACGCTTTCGAAAGAGCTGAAGCAAGATTTGACGATAAAGAGCCATTAACTAAGCAAGGCTAAGGCAAATCATGTCCTTTGATCATGTTGAGCCCAGTTTTCAAATCTATTATGTATTATTTTATTTTAAATTATCATGCATCACTATTTTATTATGAAACCTTTGTATTGGTAGTTATTGTCCTAATTGATTAATTCCTCCTTGATAGTTTGAATGCCATGATTCCATTGTCATCATAGGATGGGTAATTATCTAGTGATGCAATATTAGTTGTCATATAGGTTGTACGCTTAAATTGTTTAGCCATACATATAGTTATGATTGGGCTCATCATCACATGTGATTAATTAATTAATTTTGACTTAATGATATATTGAATCGTGGTTATAACCACAGTTATAAAATTTGAGTACCATGATATGGGAGGTGTCATTGGTGTTTGTTATATAAAATTGGTTTTCACTTGGGCGGTGATCATTCAGTAAAGGGGGAAGTGTGGATTTACTTCAAGGTATGTGGAAGTCTCGCCTGGTTAATGTTTAAGGACTTAACTTTGTGCGACATTGATCTGAGTCTTACCTTACAACCATATGTCTAGTATGGGATAGACCTGGCTGACTAATTTATGATATTTTAATTTCGATTCCGCCATTGTGGTAAACATGGTTGCTGATTTCCATGAAGTGCAAGGGGGGTGTGATGCGAAACCCTAGCGGGCGGAATTGGGTTGGGATTGAGCATTGTAAAGGTCTTGTCATGATTTCTCCGCTGCACACCAAAGGAAGTGTGTTAATTGCATGGTAATATGAGATTATCATGTCTTGTGGGTAAAGTTGTGCAACATCTGCAGAGTGTAAAACTATTCGAATATCTATGTCGATGGCTATAGACAATGCTCGGTGATTTCACATATGTGTAGAGTTTTCATAAAAACTTGGTTGGGTTAAGAAAAGTGAATGATTAATTAACTGGTGGTTCATTACGTGAATGGTAGTTCACGAGTGGTTCATTGGAGTGAATAGTCAGTTCACTTGTGGCTACTCTCAATTCCTTTGATTATTACTTGTTAATCATTTTCAAAGTTTGCTTTCAATCTATTGATTGTTTTACTTTAAATTGTTGCTTTTTGTAAAATAACCTTTCAGCCATCCTTTGGTAAGCATTGCATACTATATTGCATCTTTATTACAAACGACTTGCTGAGTACTCTATGTACTTACGGCTATATCCATATTTGCTCAGTTGAGGAAGAGAGGTCATATCAGCAGGAGGTACTAGAAGGAGGATACTTCGACGACTTCGCGGATTAGGACTACGCTCCCCAGTCAATTACCTGTGGGTATGTCGAATGACTACTATGCGTATTTCTGTTTTCCGCTACAAGTTTCTTAAACCATTCAGGCTATTATTTGTAAGCTTGTCCATAAGGTCGCAACTCTGATAATTAATAATATTTGAGTCTTTTCTTAGTAAAATTGTGATATAGTTGATATTTTATCTATGTTTCCACTGTGTGCACTAGCGTGTTCCTAGACTAGTGTGGTATACACAGAGAGTCCGGATTTTCATATTCGGGTCTCGACATTGAGGATCAGAAGGAACTCTCTGTCGATGACTATAGTGAAGGGGAAAGTGGAAGTGTCAAAAACTAGTGGAGGAGACACACTAGAAGGTAAAACTAGTGGAACAGATACACTAGAAGGTGAAACTGGTGCAGAAGGTGTATGTGAAGAAGACAAGTCTAATGAAGGAATGGGAGGTAGACACAAAAAGGAGGTGGAATATGTGAAAGAAGAAGTGGGATGTGTAGAAGAGTGATAAAAGAAGGGTCGATCCTCATCGAAGGTCACATCACGAGAGATGTGAATGCGACATGCTAAGGGATCATAGCAACGATAGCCCTTATACTCAGGACTATAACCTAGGAAGACACACTCAACCGACTGAGCACTCAGCTTTGTATGCTCATGAGGTGCTAGAAGGACATAGCAGACACAACTAAAGACACGAAGATGAGCATAGCGAGAAGGTGCTTTATACAGGACCTCACCAGGAGACTTAACCTGAAGCTTGGAAGAGGGCTGACGGTTGATGAGATAGATACCGTATAGACTGCTTCCCCCTAGAAGTGAGAGGGACAAAGGAGGAGATGAGAATAGTACGAGTAGTCTCAATGATGTGGCGGTGCTTACGCTCAGCAACACCATTCTAAACATGAGCACTAGGACATGAGAGTTGAGGAAAAGTACCCTCAGAAGAAAGGAACTGACGAAAGTCTGATGAAAAAGATACTCCCCCCAGAGTCAGAGCAAAAAACGAATGGAAGAAGAAAACTATGTATGAACCATCTTAGAAAAAGACTGATAAATGAAAATCAACTAAGAATGATGTTTCATAAAATAGATCCAAGTATATCGAGAGTGATCATCAACAAATATGACATAATAACTATGACCACCCTTCAAAGCGAAGGAGATGGACCCCATACATCTGAATGCACCAAATCAAAAGGACAATAGGACAGAGAGGTACTACTAGGACATGGAAGTTGTAGCTGTTTCCCCAGCTTACAACAAATACAATGAAAACTAGGCTCAACGGTGACATGACCTAAGAAACCCTAGTGAACTAGAGTGATGAGTCGAGCTCCACAAAGATGACCAAGTCTGTGATGCCACTTGTTGAAGGAAGAATCCACAGGAGACTGGGATGATGACATAGCAGAAGACACTAAGGCCTTCGAAGTACTAGTGGAAGGAAGATGTAAGGTCTCCAAGACATAGAGACTAGGACCTGAATGAAACGATCACTCTTCTGCTCTAACGATCCTAAATGAAACAATAAGAATCTTCAAATCCAATGAAACAGTTCATATCAATAAGTTGACCAACAGAAAGAAGATTCATAGATAGTTGAGGAACAAAAGACACGTCAGGAACAGAGAAGCGGGATGTCGAGAGAATGCCCTAATGGGTGATAGAGGAAGGTGTACCATCAGTAATGTGGACATATGCAGCATCAGTCATAGGCCTACGAGCAACAAGCTGAGAGTTGTTCGATGTAACATGAAAGGAGGCACCCGAGTCCAGAACCCAAGGATGAGCAGCGCTAGGAGCGGAAGGTGCAACTAAGGTCATAGCAGACATTGATCCAGAAGGTGCAATTGAGGTCATAGCAGACACTGATCCAGAAGTCACATATGGTGAGGATCCTAAGGTAGGCATAAGTGAATTAAGATGAGTCTCCTCTGCAATCAAACTAGAGAGCACCTCAGTCAAAGTCGGTGGAGTGGGATAGTTGAGCAACTGAGTATGAATAGGCTCAAACTCTGATCGAAGCCCATCACAAACTAATACATGAGCGCCTGCTGAGCATACTCATCTTTAGTAACACAAGACTGGCAAGCGGTGGTAGCCTTCAGTGTCATAGACTCTAGAGGACCAGTGATATGAGTGAAAGCATTGTAATACTCCTCCACTATCTGATCCTACAGCTATTGAATACTATGAAGGTTCTTGAGCAATGTAAAACAAAGAGCACCACTAGACTGAACATATCTCTTCTCAAAGTATGTCCACATCTGCTTGGCTGAAGTATGATATTCAACACTCATCCTCAAAGAAACATCAACACTTGGAACAATGCCAGTCATGACATGATCATCCTCTTTCTGCCAAGCCTTTATCGCCTCAACATCAACTTTCTTTGGATCAGGAGGATCATCAATCAAATGAGAGGCCAAGCCATAACCCCTAAGAGTAGTCTTGACTGAGAAAGCCCATGCTCAGTAGTTCAATCCATTGAGCTTGACATCGGTGAACACGAGATATGAACTACCCCTAAACATTGAGTTAGCTTTTGCCATCTTGATTGACCACAACCACAGCCATAGGAGCAGCAACAACTTAATTGATTGACAGACACAGGAGATCTCAAGTAGATCAAGCAAGCAAACACGAGCTACTTAATTGATTGATAGATATCATAGCAGCAAACCCGAAAATCTTAATTGCAAAGCAAGCAGCAAATACGGACAGAGCAAGCAGCAAGTAGAGGAGATGATACCACTATGCAGAGGAGACACACGGGCGACGGCGAATCCGAAAGAGGAGAGGCGTTGTCTCTGATGAACACACAGGCCACGGTGAATCCAGAAGAGGAGAGGTGTCGTCTCCGGCGGCAGGGAACACACAAGCTACGGTGAATCGGGAAGAGGCCGCGCATATTCGGGCGAATCCGGAAGAGGCCGCGTGAATCCGAAAGAGGCGGCATGGATCTGAGAGACGAGGCACGAATCTAGAAGAGACATCACTCGGGCGGTGACGAAGATCCAAAGAGGCCGGAGAGATTCACCCATGAGCAGCGAAGATCCAGAGGAGAGGCGACGTCTCGGGTGGCGGTGACGCAGATCCGAAGGAGGAAAGGTGATGAGGCAGCTCAGACAACGGGTGGCGCAGATTCAAAGGAGAGGTGTTGTCTCGGGCGGCAGCGGCGGCGATGACCCCTGCCGCCCAGCCGACAGCGGAGGCCTCCGGAGAGATGAGATTAGAGTTTTTTTATGGAAAGTGGATTAGGGTTTGAGAGTGCTCTGATACCATGTTAGAAAAATAAGGCTATAGTTTTTGCTATTCACAATTGTGCAGCTTATTCATTTGTTGAGAGATATATATAGACATTGCTACATGGACCTCATAGGCTACATGGGCCAGAGAGGAGAGAGAGAATGTACAATACTTTTATCTACAATACTCTTAACATCAGGTAATGATGGTAACACTTTATTTCACCCTTCCGAGCTCTGAACACCCTGTACTTGTTAAGTACCCCTAGAAAGCAGGATCAGTCTATTTTCTTGCCTGCTACAACTGTTCCCAAATGTTGCTTAAAAGCTGCAAAAGCCAAGGAACACACTGCAATAACCTGTGCATGGAAAGAGGGGAAGCCCTCATTGATGCAAACTACTGCTACTGTTTGTGTAGTATCAGGCTATCAGCTCAAAAGGAGGAAAATTTCAAGAACCCATGAGTGCTCCTTTTCCCATTCTACATTTTTTTAGACTAGAGTTCAGAAGAAGTGATGCCAACAGGTTGCAACGTGCAAGCAAGGATGCTGCACAAGAAAAGAAAACCTGGTTTGTTTTTGGAGGAACTGTTACTTGTATAGTTGTAATGGGCTCCACAGCATCACCCACAATGTATGTGGTTGGTAGGGGTGTCAACATATCGAATACGAATCAAATAGTGATCTTCTCGTATTTGTATTTGTATTTTTTAAATGAATCCAAATTCGAATATGCTTAAATACGAATATGAATCGAATATTATAACAAATACGAATATGAATCGGATACATACTCAATTTGATCGGATATGAATATCCCATAGCACAATAAAGTTTAGCAAATTGACACCGATTTTATAGTAATATTTATGCCCCTTTTTCTCTAGTTTATTACGTAATCATTGATCATTGATGCCATTTTGCCACTAATTGTAACTAATTCTAGATATATTGCAAATAAATTGTTTATAAACATATCGAATTTAGCTAAAAAGAGCGTGAAAAATCTTTATTGGAGGATGTGCCAAAATGAAAAACATGAAATGCCAAATTAGAGTCCACTACAGGCGACAGGCTTGTCGAGATGATCGAAATGCATGTATAATATTCATGTATTTGTTTTATTATACGAATACATTTACGCTTCCTACATTCGCTACCAACCGAATTCAGATGTCGGATAAAACGAATAATTCAAATTCGATTGACACCTCTAGTGGTTGGTCACTTGGTTGAGCTAGGAGCCAGTCCACTGTCCCAGTAGGTCCCAAGGCTGCCTCTGTTCTTTTTTTTCAAGGCTGCCTCTGTTAGGACAGCCAGTATTGTTATGAATTTGTTTGTGTTGGTTCTATCATCCTATGAACTCTCATTACAGTGTGTGTTGAAAATAGCTGTACATGACTTGATTCGATTAGTTTCCTCTTGTGTTGTATATTTCAATGAAATTTTCGGATATAATGGCATAAGAGATTCGAGTAACTATTGTCACAGGAAAGCTAGAGATTAATTAATGGCCCGATGAGATTCATCGGTGCTTCAGAGATTTTGTGGCATTGGAAAATTGGCAGTG
This sequence comes from Bonia amplexicaulis, assembly GCA_036346245.1. Taxonomy (NCBI): domain Eukaryota; kingdom Viridiplantae; phylum Streptophyta; class Magnoliopsida; order Poales; family Poaceae; genus Bonia; species Bonia amplexicaulis. Next base: position 9,094,868 of record CM070750.1, read on the forward strand.
GTCCATTGCAATTATACCAGATACATCAAGTGAAAAGAAACGTAACACATTATTATAGTTGTACTGTATAAGATTATAAGATCAATTGTCATCAATGGAGGGAGCAGAAGATGCTGCATTTAGCGCAATAACATCATGCCTTCAGGTTTCATAACTCTAAACCGAAAGATAAAAGGGTGTTTTGGAACGGCTCCTATATGTTATGTTTCTTTCACTTTCCGACAGCCAATTTGGCCTGTTCAATTTGGCTTTCTGACGGTTTTTGGCTTTTGGCTGAAACCTGACTGTTTTTGGCTTTTGGCTGAAATTGTAATTTTTTCTAAGACATTCAATTAAAGAAAATAATGAAAACGTCATTATATCTCCATAGAGAATGAAAGAAAAAAAAGAAGGAAAAAAGCTGTGTTAAAAAGCCAACGTATTCCAAACGACTTCTAGTTTCTAAAAGCTTACCAAAAGTCAATTACTTTGAGTTGTGTTTTAGCATTGCGAACCGGAATTACTTTGCAAAGTAGTGCTGTGTTTGAGCATTGAAAAGGAGGAAGCTAGCATGGCCGAGAGGGAGACCAGCCAATGGGGAACGTTTACGGCGCATGGAAAGATTGTGCCGTGCGTAGGGCTGCATGAACAAAGCAAGGAGATCAATGCTGGCCTGGCCAAGAGAAGACTGACATGGCGCGTGAGGGCAAACCTCATGGGCACGTTATCCTAGGAAGGGCCATACATGCAATTGTCGAGTGTGAAGAGAAGCCAACGCATGAGGCAGCACGTGATCCAAGAATTGTGCATGGAGCGCATGGGGGAAACAGCTGTGTGGTGCAAAGAGGGAGATTGGACATGTGATCTCTTTCTTGTGCGTGAAGAAAGAAGGCCCTAGATGGGAAGCCAAAGCTAATGAGCCAGGAGGAGTCGTGCACCATAAGGAAACCGTGCAAGGCCAGGATTAGGATTTCCATTTGTTGTGGACTGAAGAGATCTCAATTCAGATCAACCTTTGAAAAACCACCATGTTATCCTTGGGAGTCTGAGTTGCGTGTGTTCGGTTGTTGGCCAAGACATTTGGCTGGCTTTTTAAGTTGTATTCGGTTTTTGAGAGTCCACATGAAAACCAATCGGTTTAATTGAGAAGTATGGCCTTTAGGAGAGATGGAGTCGAGTTGTAACGTGCTTAGCACGAGTTGGAATCGGCCTTAGATCTGGTTGTGCAAGTGTTTGCGTGTGTCCGTGCCCCTAGGCACCTATATAAGGCCAAGTGCCGAACCAAAAGAGAGGAGCCTAGATGTATTAGCTATGATATAGAGTTGAGAAATATATATTAGAAAGTCACCATGGTTTTGGTGGCCATCGTGTGTGTTCTTGAGATTTCCATCTAGAAATTGCTCTAGGTGTATTAAATCCAATTGTGGTGTTAGATTTTGCTCGCTGGAACTTTGGTTCTACTACCCTTTGTTCACATTCTGTGGTGTGTGTGGGAGAAGATTTATCACAGAGGCAATTGCTGTTCTTGGGTGCGCAATAACCCTAGAACAAGGAGAAGTTGATTAGCAAGGCGTGTCATGAAAGATCAAAGCCAAAACAACGTGATTCAGCAAGCTTGCTAGTTGAATCCATATCAGGTGGTATCAGAGCACCCGTTGATCATAGTACGTGCTGAATTATTTTGTTACTCGTGGAGGAAGAAGATGTTGGAGCACGATCGATGCGTTCTAAAACTACCGGCATGCATCTTGTCGTTGTATGCTAAGAGTACTCTAGAGAACTACTACACATGGGTGGAAGACTTGGAGGACTTTTGTTGGGGCCGGAAACTCTTCTAACAAGAAGACGAGACTCACTAGTATGGCGTTGATCGGCGATACGTTGCGTTGGTGGATAGATATGTAGTGGAATCGGGACGGACAAGGTCTTCCGATCTGCACTACACAGGAGGAGATGAAAGTGTTAACGTGATACCAATTACATGGTCATCACGTGAACACAAAATGAAGGCGACAAAGAATGGGATGATTCCTACTATAGCCCAAGAAGAAGGGATAAGTATGGTGGCCGAAACCCAAATTCACCCATATCGCAAATAAGAGAAGCCTTGCTGCCATGGGTTACCAACCAAAAGGAAGGAACAATAGGAACCCTAGGCACAATTGAGAAAGTTATTGCTTCTGCTCAAAGAAGTTCGGCCACAAAGGAGGATGGTTCGGCTACAACACAAGGGGAGGTGAAGCTACTGGGGGAGGGTGTTGAATATTTTTCCACTCCCAACCAAAAAGGAGGACGATGCTCCGTCAAGTAGGCTGAACATCCAAGTCAAGAAGGTATATTGTGATGCCATCAATATGGTGGCAAAAGGTTAGTGTTAGAGCCTTTTCAAAACCCAATGCGAAGTCAGGAACGGCGTGCATGTTGATCATAGACAGTAGGAGTTTCGTCAACATGATTAGCAAAGATTTGGTATACGCATTGGGGTTGTCCACATGGAGGCAATCTGAACCTCATTATGTGGAGTGGTTGAACAAGGCCGGGAAGCTAAAAATGACACACAAGATGCGTGTGCCGTTTTCAGTTGGTGAATATGTTAATCAAGTGGAGTGCGATGTTTTGCCATTAGAGGTGTGCGGCTTGTTGTTCGATAGGCCATGGTAGTACAATTGCGATGTCACACATTCCAGGAGAATTAACACATACACTTTCAAGCATGAAAGAAAACGACAGGTGCTAAAGCCAATGGTGGATGATACAATCAAGTCTGAAATCAAACTTGCTGTGGAAGAGAAGGCTTCAAATATTACCTCGAAACCGAGGATGATTTCACTTGAAGGGGGAGGGGATGATATGGAAACAAGTATCATTGTTACTTTGAGTTGTGTTTCAACATTGCAAACTGAAGTTACTTCGCAAAGTAGTGTCATTTTAAGCATTGAAAAGGAGGAAGCTAGCATGGCCGAGAGGGAGGAGAGGGAGGTCGTCCAAGGGGGAACATTTGTAGTGCATGAAAAGGTTGTGCCAAGGGACGTATGAAGAAAGCAAGGACATCAATGCCGACCAAGAGAAGACCAACATGGCGCATGAGGGCAAACCGCATGGCATGTGATCCCAAGAAGGCCCAAACGTGCAACCGCATGGGCGCATGAGGGCAAACTTGTTTTGAGGCATTCAATTAAAGAAAAATAAAGAAAAAATGAGAAAACACCGTTATATTTCTACAGACAATGCAAAGAAAAATGAAAGAAAAAAGCATATTAAAAGGCCAGTATATTCTAAATAATTTTTGTTTCTAAAAGCAAGAAGTCAAAAATCAAAAACTACTTAGAATAAACTTTAGGAGTGCCACACTTTCCTATCTTGGTGTTTGGTCAAACTTCTCGTAAAAATTGTGATGGCCCATCGTCGCACAGCAGAGGATGTCACTTTTCCCTTGTTGGTTTGGCAGACTTGTCTAGCTTGGCTTGCGATATAATCATTGGTTCCATTTGCCGTCCACTTAAATTGTCCTCTGTTGTAGTTTTACTTTAGGTGGGCTCTCAGTTACGGCTGATGGGTTATAGATGTGATTAATGATTTTTAGTCTTAATATAATTATTTATATGAATAAATTAAATGATGATAAATTGTTTTGATAAATCTGTTTCGATAAATTATTTAAAAAATAATGACTAAGCCGTCTTGAATAAACTAAAAAAAGAGGGCCTAGTTTCAGCGGAGATCATATGTAAGGCCTGTTCGGTAGGCAAAAAGTCAGACGGTTTTTGGCTTTTGCTACAGTACTTAACTTTTAAATAGAGTATTTTCTCAAGACAGGGTCTATAAATTAAACGTAGTACACGTTAAAAGCACAATATTTGTGCTAGCTAAAATCGTAAGTGAGTATCAGGCTCTCCGTAATCTGTACCGTAAACAATCAAAATTCAAAAAATTCAACCAAAAATCATAAGCCGCAGCAAAAAAAAAACAGATTCGTAGCGTGCTGACACCTCAATCTGCTTCTCACAGGTCCGTCGACATATCGAACAAAACCTCCTGATTTATAAATCTTAAGTAGTACTGCACGCATCTTGCTCGCGGACAGAGAAATCATCCTATATGAGTGACATGCATGCCATGCCATCGTCAATCGTCCTCCATCGTTCATCGTGTAACTATTTTTAAAAAATATAACTTAGGATGTTTATTTTTAAAAAATATAACTTAGGCTGTGTTCAATATGGCTTAAGCTTATGGCTTAAGTTTATTTTTGCACTATTCATAATTTCGTCTTTTTCTAAATTTTTGAGTTTTTTTGTCGGTTCTTTTTTTTCTCGTATTCGTTTGCGTTGTCTGTGATGGGCTAACATATTTTTTATATTTTTCAATTTTTTTAAATTTAATTATGTTAAATAAGCCTCTGTCAGCTACAATATTTTTTTAGCCAGCTACAGTGTTTTCAGCCATAAACTTTCAGCTTTCAGCCGAACCGATCACCACCTTAGTCTTCTCTGTAGACATATCGAGCTCAGTAAACCTACCGAGCTTATACCAGCAGGCCGCCTATCAAACAACCCATGCGCGGCAGCATTAAATAGAGGCTATTAGTGTTTAATTAACTCATGGTTATAGCCAATTAAATATGATTAATAATAATTAAAAGCGCTAATTAGGATACACAAAGCCTGGCCACGACTTACGGTAGTGGATCGGCCGAGCTTCCCTAGCTCGATAGGTCCAGAGGCTATTAGCATTTAATTAACTTATGGTTATCGTCAATTAAATATGATTAGCATCAATTAGAAGCGCTAATTAAGATACACAATGCTCAGCCGTGACTTACCATAGTGGATCTGTCGAGCCCTCCTATCTCCATAGGTATCTGCGGAGCTTGATATTTAGTTCCTACCGAGCACGATATTTATATGAACGGTCCCAGATGATGAAGCTAGCTCTCATCGTGGGCTCATGGTCCTCTCGTCTCGCACGGTCGTGGCGGATCCAGAAACTTGATTCGGTAGCGTAGCGAATTTTTTAAAATAATAGTTTTTTATTTAGAAATATAAAATTATATCTATATTTTTATTTTTTACAAAAGTAACACATGTGACTCAACCGTTGGACGACTAGACCATATAGCCCGATGGCCGAGCAACACGTAAGCAGTAGCTGTAACGTTGGGTGACAGGAATGTAGTCACCTAACGGTCGGACGACAGGTGCTATCGCCCAACTATTCGGCGATAGCACCTCTGTCGTTCAACGGTACGACGATTGAATGCCCCGCCCGAGCACCCGAACTTTCGCTCGTTCTATGCCGACGCTGAACGCAAGAAGGGGAGAGGAGGGGAAAGAAAGAAAATGAGAGGAGAGGAGAAGAGGAGAGAGAAGGAGAGGAGGAGGCTCAGCTAGTTCTGCGAAGGAAGATTTATTCGTAAGGTAAAACTTTTGTTATGTTTTAATCTATATTTTCATAGTAAGTAAATGGTTTGTTTAGTGTAAAGAAGGGTATAACTAGTATTCATAGAAAATTATAGTTAGAGAAAAGAATAGTACAACTTCAGTTAGATAACTAAAAAGAAAAGCAAGAAGATAGGAGAAAGAAAAGGGAGGGGTGCTGGGGTGCTGTCGGGGCCAATAGGGGCAGTCCGCCTACACTTGCTGTACTTTTGTTGTTTCTATAATACTTCAATTTTGCACTACTATGTGATGTATGTAATTCTGTTGCCTTCTTATTTATACTCCTTTGTATGATGTATGTTTATTCAACGCATATCGAAGCCTCTAGCTTAGTGCACGGGACGTAGCGCTGGATAGTCCACTCAATAAATGGCAACCACAACAACGCGTCCACCATTTAGTTACATTCTTTAGGAGATTGAACATAACCGCGTACAACAGGGGAGAGTACCGTGGTACAAGTTTCTCTAGACGTGGCTACTAGTAGAAGGTGCCTGACGCTACCCACATAGAGTGTTGCAGAGAGGACGCCTCGGACATGGCTGGCCGTCGTTATAGTGGCACGCACATGTGCAGCTAGGGTTCGCGCAGCAGCATGTGGGATTATAGAAACTTCCTATATTAACGATCTCCTCGTTACCCCTCTTGTGTTGCATCTGTTGGTGGATGTCATCGTTCTGCTCATTGAGATTGTCAATCCGTGCCACCAACTCTAATATTCGGTTCCACAATGTGTCCATGTACGTCACAACATGGTGTTCATGGGGAGGATCGATCCAGCGGATAAAGTTGCATTTCGTCATCTGCTGGAAAGGAGGGTTAATATAGAAACTTTATTAGTAGTAACAGGAAATAAACTATTGACTAATTAAACCCCATAGTGTGGGCATTAGAAGAAACATCGTCTTCCTTTGAACTAGCCGTCCAAGACCTGCTCGATTGTGTCCTCCCTATGTCTGCATTTCGACTATACAGGTTGAGCATGTTTGTTTGGCATCAAGCAATAGTTAGGGCCGAAGTCCTCTCTCGTTTTGAGGGGAATGTCTTGCGTAGGCGACCCCGGTTGGACTGGCCCCTCGGTGTCTACCATGATATATTAATGTAGGACAGAGAAGCTTCTTCTTCCTACGGTTGGTAGGATAGAGTGCCCCACTTTCAGGGGGTGGGGCATGCATTTTATAGACCGCGGGGGGAGGGAGGTAGCACGCTTTCTAGCACAACGGTGTGGTGTGACTTCCCTCTTGAAACGAGCTAGATTTGTACAGGATGTGACCCAACGAGCCAACTTTGTTGCACGAAGAGAAATAGTGCAAGTATGCATCTACAAAGCACGACGTGACATAACGAACCAGCTTTGCACAAGACATGACCGAATGAGCCAACTTTACGCAGGATGTGACCCAAGGAGCCAGCTTTGCTGGACGAAGAGAGACAGTGTAAGCACGCATCTATAAAGCACGACGTGATCCAATGAGCCAGCTTTGCGTAGGACGTCACCGAACGACCAGCTTTACGTAGGGTGTGACCCAAGGAGCCAGCTTTGCTAGACGAAGAGAGATAGTGTAAGTACGCATCTGTAAAGCACGACGTGACCCAACAAGCCAGTTTTGTGCGGGACGTGACCGAACGAGCCAGTTTTGTGCGGGACGTGACCGAACGAGCCAACTTTACGCAAGACGTGACCCAAGGAGCCAACTTTGCTGGACGAAGAGAGACAGTGTAAGTACGCATCTGTAAAGCACAACGTGATCCAACGAGCCAGCTTTGAGTAGGACATGACCGAACGAGCCAGCTTTATGCAAGACGTGACCCAAGGAGCAAGATTTGTTGGACGAGGAGAGACACTGTAAGCATGCATCTGAAAAGCGCGATGTGACCCAACAAGCCAGCTTTGCGCAGAACGTGACTGAACAAGCCAGCTTTGCATAGGACGTGACCCAATGAGCTAGCTTTGCTGCACGAAGAGAGACAGTGTAAGTACACATCTGTAAAGTAGACCGGTTTTCCAGAGAAGGCACAAGACAACTATGTTTCTTTGAGAAATTTTCATACCAAGATTTCAACTTGACTGTTAACCATTGAAGGTTGGTATGAGCTTCTCAATATGTTATGGAACACATCCCTAAAACCTTTTTAGAATCATACCTTACAAACGGTAACATGGATTTGAACATATTTCTACATACTTTTGGTCAAAACTCAAGTCGCATGTGCTAAGTCTTTGTATAAGCCTCAACTATTTTCAAAGTGCAATTTGAAAACTCCAGCATCATACCACATGAACGAGAAAAAACATGGACTCCAATAATTTGCAAAACGTATTCACAAACTTCAAGTCTTATATCATAAGGAACTTACACATGAGCTACAACTATTTTTAAAATATATTTGAAAATATTAATATTATATCACAGAGAATTAGAATAAGTAAATGAGCTATCAACACGTGGAACATTCAAACACCGGCGCACATTGACCTGCCAATGCCACCTATCTGCTCTACACTACGCTTTAGGCAAAGGACTCTGCCTGACTCATCTAATTAATTTGCTCACCTCAATAGAAAGCTGAGTCAAGGAACCACGTCGCTAGCAACACGATCACACATATCTCACTGTTAGGCCCTTCAGCTTATCTGATCCGCCCAGTGCTAATAGCTCTAGACATTGTAACTAACTGGTTGTAATTTGTAAACCAAGCTGGGGTTCTCAATACCAAAAAGAGTTGGTAGCCCATGACCTAATCCAGGGTCCCCTTTTTAATTAGGTACCTGACGTAGGCATTTGACGTCATAATTAAGGAGATTACAAAAGAGTGTTCTGGGCCTGAGACGGTAACCTTATGAGCTGGTGTGTTAGGGATGCACAGACTGATAGGGATGGAAATCTAGCGTCCTTCTCCTAACGGTGGAGGTTTCCCTTTTCTTTCTTTCTTACTTTTTGGCTGAAGTTTTTTTATAGTTTTTAGGTTACGGTTGATAGATTTTATCTACGCTTTTTGATATAACGACGGAAGACAGAGCCATCGATATAGACGGTGCACATATTTTTAAGCTAAAAAAGCTGTTTAGAAAAACAACTTGGAGAAATCCCTAAAGAAGCTGCTCCGTTTGCCAAAAGCTAAAAATGCCAAAAAGAATAGGTTGTACTCTTGCTGCTAAATTAGTGAGACAATTCGGCTTGACGATGCTTGTGAGGATGGGCCGAAACATGGGCTCGGCACCAAGGTCGCCCTGTGTGTGGCTCGGCCGGGCCGGGACGATGGTGCTATCAAAGCCCAGTAGCTTCCTTCTTTTTCTTTTATTTTTTATTTTTTGAAACTTTCTCTTTCTTCAGTTAGTTGTAGCCTTTTCCACTACAAAGAAAAAAAATAAAACTATAGCCTTTGGATTTATGCTAAACAATTGCACATGGGTAGTTAGCTATAGCGTAGCAGGATGATGGATGATAAGCAGATAGGATAGCAGCATCACGTGAGGGAGGGCCTAATGGTGATAGTTAAACCGGCGAGGAGAAGAGAAAGCTGCACCACTTCCTCCATGTTTGACCATTTGACCTCGCTCGTTTGAGATTGGTTTCTGGTTTTCAGCTTATTTTTTACTATTTTTAAATTTCATTTTTTTCTGATTTTTTAGATTTTATTTTGAGCTTTTTTGCCGGTTCTTTTTTCACGTATTCGTTTGCATTATGCATGTTGTAACACATTCTTTCTATTTTTAAATTTTTTAATTTAATTATGCCAAATAAATCATTATCAGATACAATATTGTATCTTTAACCAGGTACAATGAAAATTCAACCCTAAGTTACAAAAATTTAACCCAATCAAGTACCACCTAGATCTTGGCATTTCCTTCTGACACCTAAAATTCAACCCAACCGAGTACCATCACTGCACGATAGAACGACGGTCACCTGTGCGGTTCGTCCGGTGCTAAATCGACGGCTCAGACGGACCAATGCAGATGGGATTCTAATTAAAATCTTGGGATTTTTTTAGTGAAACAACTGGCAGGTGCAGTGATCTTAATGCTCGCGATTCACAAAGTCGTAGGCTTAAGAATCAGAAAACCGTAGCGAAAAATCCACGCCGGTAGCCGCTCAACTCGTGGCGAGGGTGAAATCAAGCCACGGTCACTTGCGAAGTGACACGCCGTTTAGGCTATCCAATGGTCGGCGGAATCCACCGAATCAGCGTTCGTAGTTTCAATCAACGCTGCCTCAATTTGGAACACAAAATCCTGGGTCCGTTCTTCTTTACTCGGCTTCTTGCAATTCGCTCCGTCGAACTTTCGTTAGTAGGTTTAAAATTATCTAAATTAATTATATAAAAATTATGTTATTAAATTTATCGTTAAAATATTTTTATAATATTATAATTATATTAATATATATTAGTGTAAAGTTATAAAAAGAAGCTCTCAAAGCTAGAATAGATAGAAAATGTGAAATAAAAAAGTGCGATGAGAGTATTATAAGATGCTAACAAGTCCGCACAGTTCTTGCCCGCTCCAGAGTACAGTAGATAATAAACAACGCATTTCATGATGCTAAACAAAGTCTCAGCATACAAGATGCTAAACAAAGTTTCAAAGTTTCATGATGCTAACAAGATGCTAAACAAAGTCTCAGCATACAAAGACGGTATGTTTTGTTTTGGCATGCGCTTAGCTTTTAACCATTTCATTGATTTCGCTATCGGGATGCTACAAATCTAGAGGACCACATCATAGACTCTTGCTGCTCCTATAAATCAAATGGAATCAAAATCTAATCTGTGGCCATAGGCCGATAGGCGTCACTGGCTCCATGGCCGCTATTCTACAGCAGTAGCGACAGCTTTTGCTAGGACTCGCCTTGTCCTGGCCGCAAGAGGCCTCTACTTAAGTAGAGTGGCCACACGCATGTGACCGATGTGAGCGTGGAAATTTATGGATTAATCCCGTCACCGAATGAACTGAACTCAAACTACTGCTCTTGAGCCTTACGTTCAAGTGATCTCTATTTATGAAATTCGGTGATTCATAGATGATTTGAAAGTGTGTTTTTGGTGATTTTTTAAGGAGTTTGTATAAGGTACTGCGAGAGCCATGAAGGTTCAAAATCTATCTATCTAGAAAGTGTTTGAAATATAGGCAATATTTTTGTTGTGGATACAGATCAAACAGAGAGATGTGGTAGTGGAGAGTTAGGTGAGTAATGCTTAGGGTTTCTCCATGGTCTGGACCGTGTATATATATAGTCACACGGAGAGTGTTTTACAACTGTACCCTTACACTCAAATACCCTTCCCAAGGGCATTTATGTCATTGTACATGCCTCATCTTTGGGCTTTGCAACCTCCTATATGCCAGCTGGGCTTAGGTGGGGGCCACCCCTACAACAGGAGCCTCATAGTGAGGGCTTCACAGGCCGAAGTCATGTTGCCGAGCCATTTGGCCTCCTCCGTCCCCACGGCCTATAAACTTCTGTATTGTTGGATGGAGCCTCATTGCGTGGTGTAGTCGCCGCCTCGTGCCGGGGATTCAGCGTTGAGCAGGTTGCCGAAGCCGTTCTTGATCACGGGGCCCTTCGGTAGCGGAGTCGAAGTCGAAGTGGAGATGGGCTCATGCTGCGGACACGCTGAGGCGCGAGGCAGGTCAAGCTCCCGCGCATAGTGGCTAGAGCCGAATGCGGGGGTCTCCGCACAGAGACGGGTCCAAAGGTAGCTCCTCGAGGAGGCACTTTCCGATGTCACGTTAAAGAGGCGGAGTCGACACGTGGCCCGACAACTTTGTGGTCCGGAGACGACGTCTTAATGGCGGGACACGCGTGTCTCCCGATGCAAAGGTACACGCGGCGGGACGCGATTGGTGCGTCATGGGCTGTCAGGCGGCCTGCGACTACGTGCCCACGGCTGCCAGCGGTTGCGCTTCACGATTGTGGGGAGCCGAACCGCTGAGTTCCCATCGGTTGGGGAGGCGCGCGTGCGCACATGACCAGGCGACGCGTGCAGCATGCATCTTCCTAAGGGCGCGAGAGACGCGGCATGATGGGACGGGTGCGCCGTGCGCACTCTTAACAGCGGCGCCTCACCTTTCCCCGGTTGAACTTCTGTTGGTTGACCTTCCACCGGTTTGGACGTTCTCAGCCGGGGGGAGGTGGGTATGTATGTGCCGCGTTCCTGCATGGGACAAGGTTTGACCTGCTCTCGGTCTGCGAGGTGAAGGTGGCCTCCGGCGTTGCTGCGGTGGTTCGATCGAAGCTGGCTCCGGGGACTTCACACGGACTGTAGGTCGGAGGTCCACATGGCCTCGCGTGGCTCGAGGGTGGCGCTCTGCATTTTTCCCCTGCGCAAGACCGAGTCGGAGGTCCGGCTGGACCCCGAGAACCTAGGTCGGCGTGGGCGCTAGAGTTATCCCACGAGCTCGCAGTGGAAGGGGTCTTTGGGTTCACCGCGTAGACTTGTGGAAGCGCAGCGAGGTGCCGCTTCGCGAGGTCGAAGCCAAAATCAGAGCCAGAGTCTCTCCGCGGAGACGGGGTCTACACCGGAGTTGAAGTCGGAGTGACTGGTCAATGACCTGTTGTCATTGCATTGATGGCCCCGAGAATCGTGCCGACTACCGACACGGAGCGGAAGGTGAGTCACATCATGCGGCCTGTGTTCATTCCCAAGGGAGCGGACGTGTGGAAGAACGCGATTGACGCGTCGTGCGCTTGTCAAGTTGCCGCACGACCGTGGTCGTGCGTCTGTTTCTGACAAGGCACGATGCGCGTGGGCGACTGTGCCACGTCGGCTTCCATTGATTGCACTTTCCCATCGTGGGATAGGCGAGCACTCCATCTTTCGCCGGTTAGACTTACCAGCGGTGTGGGATTTAAATGCCCCCTCTTTTTGTGAATAAAGTGGAAGCTGTCCTGATGTTCTGACCACGCGTATCGCTGCGCTCTGGGCAACTACTTAATAGGGACCGGCCACTTGTCTCCGACCTCGTGACCCGACGACGTCTTCAGCATTGGCGGCGGACCGAGGAATCGCTAGACTTCTGGGCGGCCCGGGCCTCCTCGGGTGAGGCTTCAATGCGGACATATGTTAAGGAGGAGCCGACCGAGTAGCGGCTCTGAACATCCGAGGATGCTTGTATGTTTGGTCCTTACCGACCCCCCTTGTAAACGCGCGCTCCGTCCCCTACCCTTCGAGGAGGTGGCAGCGAAGCTGGTGTCTAGTCGAAGTAGACGCACGCTCTCCATCCCCTACCCTTCGAGGAAGTGACAGCGGAGCTGGCGTCTAGCCGAAGTAGACGCACGCTCTCCGTCCCCTACCCTTCGAGGAGGTGACAGCGGAGCTGCGCCTAACCGAAGTAGACGTGCGTGCTCCGTCCCCTACCCTTCGAGGAGGTAGCAGCGGAGCTGGCGCCTAGCCGAAGTAGGCGCGCACACGCTCCGTCCCCTACCCTTCGAGGTGGTGGCAGCGGAGCTGGTGCCTAGTCGACATAGGCGCGCACGCTCTCTGTCCCATACCCTTCGAGGTGGTGGCGGCGGAGCTGGCGCCTAGTCGAAGTAGGCGCACCACTTTGCGTGTGGTGTCTATACTCCGTAGAGTGCGTGGGAATATCGTCCACATCTTATTTATACTCCGGAGAGTACGCGTAGGGACAACATCCACGGGTGCGCTGGAACATCCACGTCTCATTTACACTCCGTAGATTGCGTGGGATCATCGTCCACGTCTTATTTATACTCCGGAGAGTATGCGTAGGGACAACATCCATGCGTGCTCGGGAACATCCGCATCTTATTTATACTCCGTGGAGTGCGCAGGGGCGTCCCACCGCGTGTCTTATTTATACTCCGTAGAGTGCATGGGAACAACATCCACGTCTTATTTATACTTCGAAGAGTACACGTAGGGACAACATCCACGTGTGCGCGAGGACAACATCCGCTTCTTTTTTTTCTTTATACTTCGAAGAGTACACGTAGGGACAACATCCACGCGTGCGCGGGGACAATATCCGCGTCTTTTTTCCTTTATACTTCGGAGAGTACGCGTAGGGACAACATCCACGCGTGTGCGGGGACAACATCCGTGTCTTTTTTTTCTTTTATACTCCGAAGAGTATGCGTAGGGACAACATCCACGCGTGCGCGGGGACAACATCCACGTTTTTTTCCTTTATACTCCGGAGAGTACACGTAGGGACAACATCCACGCGTGCACGGGGACAACATCCGCGTCTTTTTTCCTTTATACTCCGGAGAGTATGCGTAGGGACAACATCCACGTGTGCGCGAGGACAACATCCGCTTCTTTTTTTTCTTTATACTTCGAAGAGTACACGTAGGGACAACATCCACGCGTGCGCGGGGACAATATCCGCGTCTTTTTTCCTTTATACTTCGGAGAGTACGCGTAGGGACAACATCCACGCGTGTGCGGGTACAACATCCGTGTCTTTTTTTTCTTTTATACTCCGAAGAGTATGCGTAGGGACAACATCCACGCGTGCGCGGGGACAACATCCACGTTTTTTTCCTTTATACTCCGGAGAGTACACGTAGGGACAACATCCACGCGTGCACGGGGACAACATCCGCGTCTTTTCTCCTTTATACTCCGGAGAGTATGCGTAGGGACAACATCCACGCGTGCGCGGGACAACATCCGCGTCTTTTTTTATACTCTGGATAGTGCGTGGGATCATCTTCCACGTCTTATTTATACTCCGAAGAGTACGCATAGGGACAACATTCACACGTGCGTGGGAATATCCGCATCTTATTTATACTCCGTAGAGTACGTGGGAACAACATCCACGTCTTATTTATACTCCGGAGAGTACACGTAGTGACAACATCCACGTGTGCGCAGGGACCACATCCGCGTCTTTTTTCCTTTATACTCCAGAGAGTACGCGTAGAGACAACATCCAGACGTGCGCGGAGACAACATCCGCGTCTTATTTATACTTCGTAGAGTGCGCAGGGACAACATCCGCGTCTTATTTATACTCCGTAGAGTGCATAGGGACAACATCCGCGTCTTATTTATCCTCCGTAGAGTGCGTAGGAACAACATCCACGTCTTATTTATACTCTGAAGAGTACGCGTAAGGACAACATCCATACGTTTTTGTTTATACTCACGGAGAGTGCGTGCGGAGGCGAACCTCTGTGCGTCTTTGCACAAAATATGATCTCCCGTTTACGCGGGTGAGCGATTACAAAAGGCAGGGTACTGACCACAAGTCGCTCGAGGATGGGGACAGCATCGACTGCTGTTACCGAGGTAGCGAGGTGGGGCTCACGGGGAGCCTCTGGTGCCGGGGTGCCCCAAGCGGAAGGCCGGCGGGGTGCTTCTTGGAGCCGCCGAGGGCCTTTGCACTATCGTGTCGAACTCAGGAATCCCGGCGAAACTCGCGAGGCGGGCCTCGGGCACCAAGCTCTATATGCCGGGCTATAGCTTGGTCGCCGTGGGTGGTGATGATACCCCGCGGGCCCGAAAGTTTCATGCATAGAAAGCCGTGATGTGGGACTACCCCGAAGGAATTGAGGGTTGACCGTCCCAATATGGCGTTGTAAGGGTATGGAATGTCGACGACGCCCCAAGATGTTCGCGGAGCTTCCTCCATCGACTAGGACGCGCTTGACATCGCATCCCGCGATGGCAACCTGGATGACCAGGGGGTCTTGATGGGGGAACTCCACGCCCTCAGCGTCCGCGGGCGTGAAGGTAATGTCGTGTCACGCCCAGTCCGGCGGTAACTGCGCCGGGTATGCTGCCGTGTGGTGCAGCCTTCACGCGTAGGCCTTCTGCTGCCGCGCCAAGGCGAACTACAGCGAGGAGCCCCCGGAGATGAGGTTTATTACCCGGTGCTGGGCTCCCTCTAGGGCTTGGATCCGCGAGGGGCCTTCCTGCGGCTGCTGCACGTGGGCTTGAATCCGCAATGGTCCCCCTGGGGCTATAACCCGTGATCTTGTATACACATGGAGCCCTCTGGGAGTTGCTGGACATGGGCTACGACTGGCGGCCGCACCTCAAGGGTTCTATCTCTGACGACTCTCTGTCGAAGCATCGCGATGGTGGTGCATGCGCGCGTGTCGTGGCCACCTCGGCCGTGCACCTCGCACCACAGACCGTAGGGCTAGTCGTCGTGCTCCGCACAGGTCCTATCATCGCGGCCCCGACCGCAACCCCTCCCCTGGCCCCAGCAACCCCGACCGCGGCCGATGAGGGCGTTGTCTTCGGAGCCGCCCTCAATGTTCAAGACGTAGCGGGCTCTCTGGGACTTGTGTTGGCCACGCTTGGGCTTATCGCCGGACGAGTCCTTGTGCTGGGCGTCCTTGTGCTCGGGGACGCCCTTCGATGGCTCTTGCTTGCGCTTGCCCTTCAGAGAGTCTCC
This sequence comes from Bonia amplexicaulis, assembly GCA_036346245.1. Taxonomy (NCBI): domain Eukaryota; kingdom Viridiplantae; phylum Streptophyta; class Magnoliopsida; order Poales; family Poaceae; genus Bonia; species Bonia amplexicaulis. The sequence goes on from CM070750.1 coordinate 9,110,666, forward strand.
CTTCGGCGAGTCTCCACTCTTCGTTTGTGCACCGCGCCTGATTGGTGTCAGTGTCTTCGCCTTGGTGGTGTCGTCCCCACGCACGAACTCCCGAGGATCCGTGTCGTCCTTGTATGGCTCGATGGCACTGGGGAGCTTGAAGCCCTCCGGTCATGTCGACACGTCACAGCGGGACGCGGCTGGACGTAGGGACCTCACGGCTGTCTGCTCGCTCCGGCGTGGTCTGTTGGCTTCGAGCCTCTTGTATGTCCCACATGGCTCCGTGGAGATGGCCGTCAGCATAGCGCTCTCAACCATCATTGCGGCTGGGGTTATCGGCGCACCCAATTGGACCGTCGGAGCTACGGTGACCACGACCTGTGCCCCTGGGCTGCCCGATGCGCCGGCATGGCGAGCTTCAGGGTCGGTGATGAGGCCGACATGGCCGCCAAAGCCGCTCGCCGCTCCCGCACCGGGGGTAGGGACGTGGCTGTGCCAACATGGGCGACGCTGTTACCGCTCCCGACAACCGAGTCAGTGCTGCCAGCAGTGGGGTCGATCGTCGCGCCAGCGGTAGGGTCGATCGTCATGCCAGCGGCGGGGTCGATCATCGCGCCAGTGGCGGGATCGATCGTCACGCCGTGAGCGTCAATGTCCATAGCCGCCGCGCCTGCGTCGATATCTGCGCTGCGATTGCCGACGCCAAGTCACGCCACGGTAGGGTCGATCGTCGCGCCGTGAGCGCCGATGTCCGTAGCCGCCGCACCGCGCCGATGTCCGCGCTCGCGATTGCTGACACCGAAATCGCGCCAGCGGTGGGGTCGATCATCGCGCCAGCGGTGGGGTCAGTCGTCGCGCCATGAGCGTCTATGTCCGTAGCCGCCGCGCCCGTGCCGACGTCCGCGCTCGCGATTGCTGACGCCGAAGTTGTGCCAGCGGCGGGGTCGATCGTCGCGCCGTGAGCATCGATGTCCGTAGTCGTCGCGCCCGTGCCGACGTCAGCTCTCGCGATTGCCAACGCCGAAGTTGCGCCAATGGTGGGGTCAATCGTCATGCTAGCGATGGGGTCGATCGTCGCGCCGTGAGCGTCGATGTCCTTAGCTGTCGCACCTGTGCCGACGTCCGCGCTCGCGATTGCCGACGCCAAAGTCGCGCCAGTGGCGCGGTCAATCATCGCGCAAGCGGTGGGGTCGATCGTCGCTCCAGCGGTGGGGTCGATCGTCGCGCCCGTGAGCGTCGATGTTCGTAGCCGCCGCGCCCGTGCTGACGTCCGCGCTCGCGATTGTCGACGCCGAAGCTCTGGTGCTAACGCGGGGCTCCATCGCGTCCTTCTTCTTCTCCTTCACCGCCGATGATGAAGCTTTCCTTGGTGCCATCCTTCTTCAAATCTTGGAGCTTGCTCTTGCCGTTCCCCACAGACGACACGACCTGTTGTGGTTACATACCAAACAGAGAGAGATGTGGTAGTGGAGAGTTAGGTGAGTAATGCTTAGGGTTTTCCCATGGCCTGGACCGTGTATATATATAGTCACACAGAGAGTGTTTTACAACTATACCCTTACACTCAAATACCCTTCCCAAGGGCATTTATGTCATTGTACATGCCCCATCTTTAGGCTTTGCAACCTCCTAACAGGCCAGCTGGGCTTAGGTGGGGGCCACCCCTACAACAATTTTAATTCCAAATTTTACTAGGAGATAAATACAATAAACCAGTAATACAAAATTTACTACTAACAGCGGGTTACTCATCATATTTCAGAATATACGTAAGAAAAGTATAGTAACAAACTCGAACGAATGCGCAAACGACTTACTTTTGAGCTTGATGAAGAACAGGAAGCAGCATAGGCTTGATGCAGTGCAGAACGTAAATGACGCAGTGAAGTGAGCGGTCGCACAGATGTGTACTGCCCAAAAACCTTATTGCTGCCCCCGTGTAGGTCTTCACGTCAGCAACGGTCTGAAGATACCGCTCCTCTTCTTCATGGTGCAAGCCGGAAAGAAGAGTCGACGAAATTCAGACGGCGCAGCACAACGAAATTCAGACGGCGCAACACAACAACACACAAATTCGCAGGGGAAAGAGAATAGAGGTAGTCAGATTCTTCACATATACTATGGACGTCTCCAGCATATATATAGACAGACTGATAACTAACGTGGTTAAAACAGTCATTTACCCTTTGGTAACTAACATATTTAACCAATCATTTACCCACTGGTAACTGCCGCCATCATACCCAATAAAGCCTCATTCAAAGAATCAAACATAGAGAGAAAGAATGATGCAAGGTTCAGTAAACATAAAGGTGGACTTGGTCTGCCAAGTGGCGCGCCAGATCATGGCACGGTCGCAAGTCACCAATCACGTGATTTTCACGCGAAAATACACTAATACGCGCGCGCATGTGTGATTAACCAGAGCCCTCCTCATGTCATCTCTATCCATATTCAATGAGTGGTGATGACTCCACCTTATAAATTGGTCTCCCCTACCTTGCTTTAGCAATATGGTACTAAACTATGCATGCTTTGGAATTAAGAAAATAGATCATGCTCATATGGGCTAATTTCTACCAACCCCCCACCAATTCCAAAGCAAGAAATAAAAAGATGTCAAAGAAATTGTGCTGAAGTAATGTTAATATACCAGCCTTTTAGTGTTTGTCTCGTACGGTTTGAACTTGCACCTAGAATAACAAAATTCATCTTCTCACAGCTGATTAATGGACTATGTTTAGAATTCACAGCTTTTCGTGATCAGATTTCACTTGAAATCTCAACTAGTACTAGGCTGTCAATGATCACGCCTAAACGGAGCATTATATGGTCATACTCCCTTATCTGCTCATGAGCTTTCTAGAGAATGCTCCATTCTCGTGAACTGCGACCACACAATTAAGCTCAAGTAGGTGTATTCTTTTTAGGTATCCTGCAGGCTAATAACTTTTCCTTATTTGGACAATAGAATATATTAAGATTTTATGCCAACCTTCCATACAGTCGAGAGTACTTTGTTTATTAGGACATGGGTATACTCAATATATACTCTCTCATTACAACATCAATTTATTTTTTCTATTATATAAGTCACGGGATCTCCGATCAAGAAGGTATAAGTTACGATTATGATGTAACTTAAATAGACCCCATTCCCATGTCCATAGATGCAACGGATGGAAAGGACTACTATTAGTTGATTGTTTGGATCCTTGTATAGATTCAAATAGGAGCTAGACTTTTTGCGAGAATGCTCCAACGAGGAGTACAGGGATTGCCAATCTCTGAGACATCAGTAAAAATCGTTGTCTCTTATTTCTTTTATATTTCTGTATTTCATTTCTTGTTTCTTCGTTCCTGTATTACTAGACTTTGTAGGATTGTACATTACACTGCAAAACTTCACTAGACTTGTATTAGAGTTGTATGATCAAACTAGCAAGCTTTAGGTGGTGCTCGGTTGGGCTGAATTTTAGCGGCTTATGACTGAATTTTTACTGTAGCTAGTTGAAATTACACTGTAGCTGATGATGGCTTATTTAGCATAATTAAAATTAAAAAATGGGTTAACCCATTACGTATAATACAAACGAATACGAAAAAAGAATCAGCAAAAAAGCTCAAAATAAATTGAAAAGTTAGAAAAAGATGAAATTTAGAAATAGTAAAAAATAAGCTGAAAGCCAGAAGCCCAATCCCAATGAGCAGGGCTTAGACACATTGGTTTGGATTAGAAGATTAGTTCTTGAACTATTTAGTTTGGCCATTGTTCTAAAAATATTCCTAATTCACCTTTCCTATATTTGGCATCCCATCGGCAATCTCCAACTACATGCAACATATTAAAGGCCCACTCTATTTGGCTACGGCTTTTGTCTGAATTGCACTGTAACGGTTGTTAATTTTTTATGAATTATTTAATTAAAAAATAAAAACACCGTTATACCTTTACAGATAATAGAAAATAAAAAACAAAACAGCCAAAAAACTGAAAAAATTATGATATAGCTGTGCTCAAAATGGCTTTTTTTAGTGGCTTATGGCTGAAAAGTATTGTAGTTGATGGTGTCTTATTTGGCGTAATTAAATTTTTAAAAAAATTTAAAAATAGAAAAAAAAACAAGTTAACCATCACGAACAGTATAAAAGAATACGAGAAAAAAGAACCGATAAAAAAGCTCAAAAAACAGCCAAAAAACCAGAAAAAGACGAAAATATTTTATAGTGAAAAATAAGCGGTCGGTCCCGCTCTTGGCTTCCGACACAGCTTATTTTTATTATTTATAAATTTTGTCTTTTTTGTACTTTTGTTTTTTTTGAGGTTTTTTGCCGGTTCTTTTTTTTTCTGTATTCATTTGTGTTATCTGTGACCAACTAGCATATTTTTTTATTTTTAAAATTTTTTAATTTAATTACACTATATAAACCATATTTAACTACAGTAAAATTTTAGCTATAATTTTAATCGTAAACTATAGCTTTTCAGACCAACTGAAGATGTTTTGAGCGGAAAGAAACCGGACGCTTCTGGCTACAAGCCGAAGGCCCTGTTTGGATACGCTTATCTGAGAATCGATTTTAATTTGATCAGGATTTTCTGATAAGTGGCTTCTACAGTCTGAAGAATCCTCGCGGTGGAAGAAACGGCCCCTTGGGCTCGCGGTACAAGATTTTGGATTCTCAGTGCAAATGCCGATTTTTCACACCACGGCGGTTGAAAGAATCGAAAAATAATCAAAGCGTTTAGGTGAGATTCTCGCTTAATTCTACCAGAATCGGATTTTAAGCGTATCCAAACAGGGCCGAAGTCACTTGCAACGGACGGATCGTAAATGCAAAGCTGCGTGGTCATAAAAAGGGTACAACATTTAATGCCCGGTACAGACTCCATGCACAGGAAGGACACTGCAGAATGGAAGCTTGCGCAGAGCACTTTTCCAAAAGAAAAAACTGTGGAGCCGGTTGGAGAGTTCGAGTTTCGGCGAAATTCTTGAGATTTTTATTTCTGCAATGTGTGAAATTGGCGTGTTCTAGATGTGTGGTCATTTAGATGAAGTTTGATTCAAATCAGCTCGTCGATCCAGACCATTGGTCCTATGTAGAAATGGACGAAATATTCCTGCCGCTCTTTCAAAAAAAAAAAGAAATGGACGAAAGATTTGTGCAGGATCTTGTGGAATTGGAAAAGGCTGGATTCTTATTTTCTTCCTGTGTTGGTGAGAGACCATGTGGAGGTCATCCCATTGTGAGTGATGAGTAATTGACATCCGCTTCCAAAAGTCGAGTTTGAGTCGGTTTGTCCGACCCGACGCTGCATGGTGCAACGGCCTCGGTTGGACTTTGGTCAAACTTAGTCATATGGGTTAGGATATATATTCCATTGTTGCGACAGGTTTGATCTTGCTAATGCTATTTGCGCGTTCATGTATCGAACGGTGCTATGTGACGTGTTTCTTGTCTGTGTGTCTGCAGGACGTCGAGGCGGAGTTGTGGCGAGACACGGTGGACCGGACTAGGCGCAGGTGGCGCTGAGGTCAGAACGGTCGGGATGTGTCGAAGACGACGTGGACTCGAGGTGGTTGCGAGCGCTGCAGGCAAGGAGCGCGAAGCTTCCTGGAAGGTGCGGGAGGGGCGAAACGGGAATTTCGCAAGGCCGCACAAGCGGGAGACGGCCCGTTAGGGTTTAGCCGTCAGAACGGGTTGAGACCCGTTAGCCAAGGGCTATAACAGAGGTGGGGGCTGATACCCTTAGGACACAATAGAGTGAGTTAGGGTTTTAGAGCTCATTTTATCTCTTTGTGTGTTGTGTTCCTCCCAAGAAGCTTGTGAGGCTCTTGGTGTTTTTGAGGATTGAGAGGGAGAGGATGGATTGAGAGTCTTGTAATCTTTCTTGTTCAAATGTCTATGCGTGTCGGACTCCTCTGTATTTTTGTTTTCATGAATGAAATCTCGAAAGTCTATTTTCCATTTTCGATGTGTCGTTCTCACTTTAGTTGCGTACCGCTATTTCGATGGTTTCAGTAGTCCGTTTCGGTTTACGCGAGAATCAGCATTTTAAAGAAATGCGCCTGCTCATTTCGCCTTTGTCCACCATTATTCTCTGCTTTCAATATAAAATTGCAGCACACGATAACATCTCGGCTTCCAAGAATTCTTTCAAGATTCGGCAAGAAAATCGAATTCTAGTCTGTTTCAAGAACAATTTGGGTGCGCCAGGTCAAGAATTAGAAGTGTAGTCGCTTTTGGCGAAGAAGTTTTCTCCTTTTCACCGGTTCTTCAATGCAGATTGCTCTAAATCAAGACACTTTGTCAGTCCAAAATCTGCAGACAAACCTCCTCCTTTGTTGCTCAAAACTGCAAATAGACCACCTTCTTTTGTCAAGTTTTCGCTTTTCTTCCCGTAGTCACAAAGAAGCTCCCCTAATTTCTTTTTGGTCGTCGCTTGTTTTCACTTCGTTAGTTCTTGTGTTCGCTTTTCTTTCTTCGGGATCGATATGCTATCTTGATTGTTTTCTTGATGGACTAGCTTGAGAAGCAAAGGAGTCATGCAATCCTCTCTCGTAGTTTCTTTTCGAATTTGTCGCACCCTTTGTCTTCGATTGCTTTCTCCCTTTCAGTGCTTTTCTTTTCACTTTGGCTTTTCACCTTGATAGCTATTTCTATTGTATGGTTTCTCTTGATCTTTTCCTCTCCTTGACAAGTTAATCTGTATCTTCCGCCTTCTTAGTTTCGGTGTCATTTTTGTCTCGCTTGCTTTTGTCCGTAGTCTGCCTCCCAACAAGTGGTTGTGAGTACTTCTTCCGTATTTTCCTTTGTTCCTCTTCTTTATCCGAAGGATACACGCAGCTGGTCGACCACCGGGATTGCGCCCTACTGTGTTTCTGCTGCGCTTGGTCTTCAAAGCTTCAGTGTGTAGCAATTTTTTTAGGCACCATTCACCCCCTCTGCTGCCATTTTCGATCCTACAGTTGGTGTTTGGATTTCGGAACAGCTCCAAAATTTATTATAGGAAGGCCCCTTTTCCTACACATTTTAGAGGGATTTTACGGTACGCGCTGAATAAATGTGAAATCTTGAAACGCTGCAGCGTGCGGGACGTGGATATGACGTCCGGATTCTCTGTGGGCGGGCGCGTTGCGTGGGGTGGAGGCATGATTTGTGCTGAAACGAGCAGATTTCGTACTTGAAGAGAAAGGGAGGCAGTGATGGGTCGTGTCGTGCTGCACGGCCGCACCTGCACGGCATCGCATGGGTATCCGTCCTGCTCCTGCTCTGTTTACCTCTCGCCGAACTATTTACGAATATAGCTCTACAGTATTTCTTCCAAAACTGACTCCTGGATTTCTTTATAAAAATAATCTATTTTTTATTTAAAAATACAGAAATGTATCTATATTTTAATTTTTTTCAAAAGTAATCACCTGTCGTCCAACATTGGACGACTAGATCATTTCGTCAAACTGTTGAGACTAGTCGTCCCACCGTTCAGCGAAAGCACCTTCCATTCTTCGACCACGTTGTTCACTTCGACCACTCAATACTTTCCGACCACATTGTTCACTTCGACCACTCAATACTTTTCGACCACGTTGTTCAATTAGACCACTCACTACTTTCCGACCACGTTGTTCACATCGACCACTCGCTAATCTCAACCACGTTGTTCACTTGGACCGCCATGTTTCGATCACGTTGGTTCGACCTCGTTGTTCTCTTCGACCACGTTGTACCAATCACGTCTGACCGACCACGTAGCGCCGCCCACCGCTGATCGCTTATTGGGCGGCGGCGCATCCGTGTCGCTTTGTCGTTGAGCAGTAGTATTAAGTCGCCGAACAATTGGACGACTGGAGGCTACTTCTGTAAAAAATTAAAAGTTAGGTATATTTATGTATTTTTTGAATAAAAAGGGATTATTTAAAAAAAATCCTAACTCCTGCACACCCATTTTGTAAAAATGACTCACTCCACAGGCTTTGAAGATGCGACAGATGACACCTATTAATGTCACGTTCTCTTGCTCGACAAGACAGAGAGGCTATGGCAGAGCGCATAGGCACAGTAAGAGTGCAGGGCGACCACGGCCTGGCTCAGCAACTCTGTTGGTAGGTGAGTGTGGGTGGCCGATCACACGGGTATGAAAATGACGTGACACGACGCGACCCGCTCGATAGTGATCTCCGAGAACCACGATGTGAAATTGCAACCTAGTCGACGACGATAGGTTTTATGGGTAGGCGTCAACTGCAACGTGCCTAGCCGATTTACTTCTTAGTGGCGAGTGCCACAACATCGTGAGTATTGTTGGTTGTTTATTGTTGTTAATCATACATTAGTGTGTCGTTCTAGTATGCCATCATATCTTTTTTTAATTGATAATATACACTGGTTCTGGGAGACTTTGTATGATTAATTGTGGGAAATCAAATGCCCGATGAGGATAATTGGTCTAAATGAAATTGTCTTGATTATTTAGGATATTCTGCTAGTGTTTGGGCTTTTATTAGCATTACATTGTTGATGTCCTGGACTTGCCAAAGGCCTAATCTTATTTACCTGCTACTGTTAATTGATAAATCTATCTCTGTTATATCCCGCTACTGCAGTTTTATACTCGTTATTGTTTCTGAAATTAATTTATATTAAGGTGGTAAGTCTGTACCCAATTCTACTGGAATATCTAGAGATAATCGTAGCAATTATTGAATAGAAAATTATAGAGCTATTATGTCGAGGCTTGTATCTAAATACAAGAGCAACTAACATATGAGGGTATTATCATCAAAAATAATAATTTGCGCAATATGCTAATTGATTATTTGTTTACTCTTGTTCTAGTTGATATTATTTCATTTTCGATTATTAAATTTGGAATTGTGACTAAATTCATGCTAAAACCTCGTTTGATGGGTAGCGAGGCTTCCAAAAGTGTTTCCTCTATCGGTGTAGACAGACAGTGGGTGGTAGAGGAGAGTGGCGGTGAGGATTGAGGACCCAATTTGTAAATTAGGTCTTGGTGGACTACACCAATAGCTAAGTAAGAGATAGGCACCGGTGACCTTGAGAAGATATCGATAGTATAGCTCACTCCAACAAACAAAATGGAGAATATCATCTTCATCGAAAAACACACATTTTTTTCTCCCCTTTGACCACCCCCCTCGGGAAGTTTTTACTGTTCGACCTTGTAGTGCCACATTTTTAAAATCTAACCCCTTGGCACACGAATTTACAAAAAAAGCCCCTTCTCGAGTGCAGGAGAACAAGGAGGTGACACGTGTGCACTGACGTTGAGTATCTTCCTTCAAGATTGGATTATCCTGCAGCGATCGCCCTTATTTTGTAGCAGAAAGACGGGGGGAGTTAGGGTTTAATGAAGACACTCTACTTATAGGGCCATGCTTCTCTAACAATCGAGTATACAGGTTGAACCCAAACACTTACGTGGTGAAGTGTGTCGACAAATCCTGTCCTAACAAGGTCCATGCGCAGAGGTTCAAGGGTGTGACTACGAATTTTCGGATAACGACGTTGAAGTATTACACATGTGAGCTTACTTACCAGTGGGGCAGATGACTATCACTCTTCATGACATCGCCATGCTTACCGGTCTACCACCAAGGGGTTGTGCAGTTGACCACCTTCTAGATCAGTTGGTTGGAAGGTACGTATGGCTCACAGATTTGGTGTGGGGATTACTGCGTAAGTGATGTCTCTCCATACTTCATTTTGTGTGACACGTTCAAAAAATCTCTAACGTTAATCCTTCACAGCAGGAGGAGCGCTGCTTCTTCTTCCAATGGATCCATGGCCCAGACAAGTTCAATGAGACATTCATATTGAACTACCCAAAGGCTCTTGAGGTATTTAGTTGTTTGACACCTCCCACAACCGAGAGCAACGACAGACAAGGGAAAGGGGCCAGCGGATGGACCTTTTGCACCAAGCAAGGGAAAGGGACTAGCGGATGGGAATTCCCTACCGTAAAAGTGTGCGGATGACTTTCCTGAACCCTGTCATGAACAAGTGATCCATGATGGGCACGTACCTCGAATCATACGGTGCTGTTGTGGTGTGCAAGCCAAGATTGGAATAACCTGTGGAGGCACCCAAGGTTGAATCTGTGGGTACTACTCCTCGTATCTGCTAGTAAGTCATGTATCGAGATTTCCATTCTACCTTTATCGAACACTACTAAATTGATCATCCTTGCCACAGAAAATCCAGGTGCACATAGGAAGGCTGGATGATGATTGAGAACTAGGACCTGTACTGGTATAGGTTGCCGAAATTGTCAGGTGGGATGAAATGAAACATGAAGCTGAGAAGAGGAGACAGCGAGAATAGAGGAGAGTTGTAGGAAGCGGCATGACCAACTCCTCGAAGAAGATAGGAGAGCCCGCGGGGAGTATAAGAAATGCCTACATGCTTAACTTCATTCCCACTCGTCCTGTATTTTTGTTTCCAAAAGGCATCATTGTATCACAGTAGTAGTAGTTTGGGTCCATAGTCGATGCATCTTGCCATTTGTACCATACGAATAGCGAGGCAAACATATGTACCCAATCAAATCCTGGAAGCCATGTAATTCCTACATACATTACGAACTCTTCTGTCGGGCTCAAACCGACAAAAGACAATTTCTGCTATTTTCCCCTTGATTCTCGCTCAAATCTAACCTTGCAAAATATTGGTATGATAGATCACATATTAATTTATGTGCTTCTAATTTTATTTACCTTTCAATACTTATATTTCATTTAATCGTAACTTTCAAATTCAAAATTTATAACTTTCAAATTAAAACTTCATAACTTTTTCTCAGGGCAGGGCTAACCTACCATGGTACAGCGTCGTGAGATTGCTTGCCACGACTATGTAGCGCGGCAGGTCCTACCGCTCCCGTGTGCCATGACAGTTGGGTGGGCCTAGCCGCCAGCTGTGCTCACCACTAGCCTCTCACGCTCAATGGTGCTCCCGCGATTCCTCCAACCTGCCGCGATGGGGTCGCACTGAAGGTGACACACATCGCCTCTATGTCCTCCCAAGTTTGAGAAGAATGCTATTTTTATAAATTCGTATGTCACAAAACTAGATTTAAAAAACATAGCGTTACATAGTAAAAAAATTCCCTCTCGGGCCCTCCCAGCCTAGGCTGCCAGTTGCCACACTTTTCTCTTCACACTCCACATCTCTCTCCTCCTCTCAATAGTTAACACATACATAGTCCATTCTTTCAGCTGTAGCTGATGACTTATGGTTCTAACCAAATGCTTGTGCTAATGAATCGAATGTCGATAACCTATTTCGAAAAGACTATCTCGATAAGCCGCTTCAAAACGACAGTGGAGAAACTGTTCCATTTATTCCGTTCCATTTTTTATTCAGAGAAACCATTCCATTTGTCTCGTTCCTATTGTTTTTTGTTGACGGCTTTTGGTTTTGTCTTATAAAAGTAAGATCTATTGATTGTTCGCGAGAGAGAGAGTACGGAGAGATAAAGACTCACGTACGATTTTAACTGATATAAATAAAATTATTATAGTATTTATTACCATCGATTATTAAACACCGTTTTAGAAAACAATCCATTTGAAATTCATTTACTATAGAATTTACGGTAGAAACACGTCACCTAGACCGTTCTGTCTCTGTTCTCTCTCCCCTCTCTAGCATACCACACTCATTTACACTGTACATAGTGAGACAGCAGAAAAGGAAGCTGAGAAAGAAGAGCATGATTACTCCATAGTCAGTCTCAGAAAGAACAAGAAAAGCAGGGGAGAGCAACACCACAAAGATAGCAAAAGCAACAATGGAAGTGGAGCCACCAGCAGCGGCGGCGGCGGCAGCAGTAGCAGCAGTACTACTAAAATGCGGCTGCGGCGGCGGTGGTGGGGAGCCAACTCGCGAGGCACCAAAAGGCGCGGCCACCGCAGGGACCCCAAATCCGCCGCAAGAACCGGACGCTGTCGCCACTTCGGGTAGCGCAGGAGAGGAGGAGGAGGAGCGGCCGGCGCCGCTGCGGCGGGTTTCGCGGCCGCGCGGGCGCGGCGGAGGGCGGGGCCGGCCACGCCGTCGCCGTCGTGGAAGCTGGAGGAGGAGGCTGCGGCGGCCGGCGCGGATGCGGCGGCGGCGGGAGGAGGAGCTCGTCGGTGGCGTCGGCGCGGCAGCTGGGCGCCACCCTGTGGGGGATCCAGGACGTCATCAGGATAGCCGGCGCCGGGCGCCGGATCCGGCGGCGCTCCCAGAGGGGCCTCTCTGCCGCCCGCAACGACGACGTGGATCGGGTAAGAACTCGGCGGCGTGCGTCGTGTGATTTTCCGGGTCAACGTGGTGACGTTAGTAGTCAGCTTGTTGTTTCTTAGTTTCTTTCCATCTTTTTCGCTAAAACCTTTGCATTGCGTCGTTTAAGCTTGCGACAAATCATGCACAATTAAAGCTGCATCCTAATGTTGTGATAGTAATGTTTGTACCCTCCTTTAAATTGAGGGTTTGCTCGTACATCCTATGTTGCCCGGATACCCCGATACGGATACAGATACGCGATACGCCGATACTGCGACATGCCATTTAACCAAAGTCACTGATACGGCGATACTGTATCCAAAAAGCTTACTGACCCAATGATGTTGTTGAATCGTAGATAGGCGCTGGTCCAAGAGAAACTTGAGGCTATAGTGGTCCTTCCGAACAATGAAAGGTCGTCCCACAAATAAGGTCGCCAATGACGCACTGCTTTGACCAGCCTAATTATTTCCCGCTTGTAGGCTGCCAACTTAGCATGGTGAGGAGCCATGACACGACTAAAGAAGGCTACTGGCCGTTCTCCTTGATGAAGAATGGCGCCAAATCCGCTTCCCGAAGCATCGCAATCCACCATAAATGGTTTTGAGAAATCTGGGAGAACCAACATCGGAGCGGAAGTCATAATGCTTTTGAGAGTTTGGAATGCCTGTGCTGCGTCGTTGGCCCATGCAAATGATTTCTTCAATAACTTTGTGAGAGGTGCTGCTACCGTGCCATAATCTTTTACAAACTTCTGATAGTATCCCGTCAATCCCAGAAATCTGCGCAATGCCCGTATTGATGTTGGGGTTGGCCAAGCAAGCATTGCTGTCACCTTGGCGGGATCCATAGCCAGATATGATATGGCCCAAATAAGCCACAGATGCTTCCCCGAATAAACATTTAGAGCATTTGAGAACCAACTGATGAGCACGGAGGACCTGAAATACGGCACGAACATGCTACAAATGCTCCGACAATGAAGAACTATATATCAAAATATCATCAAAGAAAACCAAGACAAAACGGCGTAGAAATTGTTGCAAGATTTCATTCATAAGTGCCTAGAAGGTAGCCGGAGCATTGGTTAGGCCGAAGGACATCAATAAAAATCCAAAATGCCCATGGTGTGTTCTGAATGTCGTATTTTTGATATCATCTGGATGCATGGGCACCTGGTGGTACCCACTCAAGTCCAGTTTAGTGAAGTAGCAATCTCCTTGCAATTCATCGAGGAGTTCATCGACCATTGGTATCGGAAACTTGTCCTTCACTGTTTGTGCATTAAGAGCCCGATAGTCCACACAAAAACGCCACGTCTCATCTTGTTTCTTTACGAGCAAGACCGGTGAAAATGCTGACGTACTGTGCCGAATTATTCCCTGCTCCATCATTTCTGCACATTGGCGCTCGATCTCATCTTTAAGGAGGTACGAATAGTGATATGGCCGTATGGCCACATCTGCTGCCCCCGGCGTTAGGCGAATCCGGTGATCATGACGACGTTGTGGAGGGAGACCCTGTGGAGGCTCAAACAAGTCAGCGAATTCTTGTAGCAGGTCGACTAACACATCTTTGGCCATTCATGTGCAACACCTGAGGAAGAGGTTGAGAAGCTCCAAATGCCCTGCCAAGTAACTAGATGGTTTGACCGCCAAAAGGACATGGTTAGCAATTCAAAATCCCATACAATAGGTCCTAGTGTCCGGAGCCACTGGACGCCGAGTACTAGCTCAAATCATCCCAACAGAATGGCAAAACAATCCATTGTAAATTCTTCTTGATCAATAGTCACATGTGCTTGCGGACATATGCCTGCACAGCTCACACGGTCTCCATTAGCCACTGCTACCTTCATGTTACTTTGGGGGGGATAAGGACAATCCTAGATGATGGGCCGTGTCCAAATCTATAAACGTGTGGGTGGAACCCGTATCCAGGAGTGCTCGGATAGACTTGCCTGCAAGGTCCACCGTTAACTGCATTGTTCTTCCAGCTTTCACCCTTGTGAGCTCATGGAGGGAAATCTCAACCCCTGCACCATCTTCCGGGACTTCCTCCTCATCAAGCTCTAGCAAGTATACTCCTTTCATTGCACAACGGTGATTCGGCCCGAATTTTTCCGGGCAATTGAAACATAAGCCCTTCGCTTGTCGTTCTGCCATCTCTGCAGACGAAAGCCGCTTCCAACGTGTTGAAGAAGGTGTCTAAGTAGTGGCTGAGACGGTGCCAGTGCTGCTGTTGAAAGGGCCTTGGACGATGCCGCAATCGGTAATGGGGTGGGTGTGGGTTTGGGAATACTCATAGACGTCCTGGTCCATTAGATAGCCAGGCTGTCGGTGCCCATTTCGGTGCCCTTGCTCCATGTTTTCCTCCAGTAGGCATTGCTCATATGCTCGGGCCAAGCTCATGGTTGTCTGCAAATTGCTCGGATTCTGTAACTCCACATCAGTACTTAAGGTGTTAGAGGTGTAATCTTGTTTTTCCAGTCGTGGTCGTAGACCTGGTCCTGTACGAATGGCCGGAGTCGTGTACGAGTTAGGTCGTGGTCGAATACGAGTCCAGGTTGTGGTCGTACACGAGTCTGTGTCGTAGTCGAAGTCGTAGCCGAGTTCGAGTAGTAGTCGTGGTCGTAACCGAGTTGGAGTCTTAGAGCAGGGTATAAAAGTCAGAGCCATGTAACCGAGGGAGTACGGCGAAAAAGAGAGGCAAGAAGGGTAAGAGAGGCCAAGAGCGATCGGTGTGATCGAGAGAGAAATAAAGAGAAAAACGGTTTGGCTTTGGAAATCTATTGAGTTCATTGTGTTCACAGACGTGGTCGTAAACAGAGCTACGATCACAGCAACGAGGGAAGGTGTTCGCAGTGCTGAAGATGTGGTCGTAAAGGAGTTACGACCATAGTCACAGAATTGAAGATATGGTCGTAAGTCGATACGACCACAACGGGGAGATGTGGTCGTAAGTCGTTACGACCACAACAGTCGATAGAATCACTGCATGGTCATAAAGAGCTACGACTACAGTGATCGGCCGTGGTTGAAGGAAGTGCAGCGCGAGGCAGTGAACGTGGTCGTAACTTTAGCTGAAGTTTACGACTACGAGATCGGAGCAGTGAGGCATGATCAGAGAGATCACAGTGTGGTCGTAACGACTATCTGCGTGGTCGGAGAACCAACAGAGCGGTTGTAGCGACTCAGGAGGTAGTCGTAGCCTCTTCAACGTGGTCGTACGACTGCAGGAGGTGGTCGTAGCGACTTGAATGTGGTCGTAAAGATCCTGGAGCAGTCGTAAAGGCTGTAACATAAGGGTTTCATCAATCCTGCCGTAAAAAGCTGAACTTACTGAGGCGGTGTTAATGGCTCTACGTGGCACAATAATGCAAGAAATTTCCGCTGATACTCCTCCAAAGTCCTTGTCCGCCGTAATTGTGCTAGTTCACCCAATGGGTTGCTCTGAATCGGCAGGCCAAAGCGCATGTTAATGAAATCCGCAAATCGAGTACATGACACTATGCCCTCATCGCGCTCCAGCTGGTAATACCATTGTTGAGCTATGCTAGTTAGATGATATGCAGCCGACCATACCTTCTCTAAAGTGCGCTGCCCCCTGAAAAACTGCTTGCATCTATACAACCATGGCAACGGATCCTCGTCTTCTCCATATGTCGGAAAATCATGCTTGTGGTATCTGGGTGCCTCTTTCTTTTCTTCTCTCTAATCCCATCTGCCAGCTGATCCATCTCTGATATGGCTTCTTGCCCCCATGTCCAGAATGCAGGATGCCGCCTCCCACCCCCCTTGTTCCAACCGATTGATTGCATCCCCTTGTTGTCCCTGCTGCTGTTTGATCTTCGAGATTTCCTTCATGATGGCCATCATCTTGCACATATCTTCCATGGACTTAGGTTCATCCATGGCAGGCATGGTGGTGGTGGAGGGCTCTGATACCAAGTTGTTACGGCTGGACTTCAGAGGACAGCGAGGGACAGAAGTTGTTAGTGATATGCCCTAGAGGCAATCATGAAGATGATTGTGTCACTTATATGTTTATGAACATTTGAATAAAATATTATTTTGTCTCTTCAATAAATATCTTTCGTACTGATCAACGAGTATGTGACTTGTTCGTGAAATTCTTTATTCATGTTTTGGCGTTATTCTAAACTATCCCTGATCTTATATCATTGTGTGGGATGATTATGATTTATAGATCAGCACATGTATTGATTGATGATCATGTTTCACGGATCATGGATATGAGATATCAAATCAATAATGTGGACACGTGTTAGAGAACATGATGTTAGATTGACCCATCATGAGATACTGCGAGAATTGTTTTATTCTTAAGTATCATTAGTTGGTTTCATACATAGCGTATGTAGGGTTCTTAGACCTGAGGTTGTCATTGTTTCCTACATATGTAACAGTTTGCTTAGGGGTTACCAAACACTACTCCATAACTGAGTGGTAATAAAGGTAGCTTTCGGGTTTGCTATGAAACATGCGGAGGAATATGAGCGATCAAGATGGAATTTGCCTCTCCTATATAACAGGAGAGATATCTCTAGGCCCCTCGATGTGGTTGGATTAGGAAAGTGCATTGCCATGCCAAATGTGATTAAGGAGTCAATCACAGCTGAGCAATCCACTACAGGTTCGAGTGAAGGATCGAGCTATCATAGGATGACACGTTTCTCGCCTTGAATTCGATCTGGTATCATGAGGCAAAGGGATCGGTACATAAGCACTATATAGGTTCGTCCGATATGATCTTTATGTGTGTTTTAGAGTCGTTATGTCCTGCTAGGAACCGCTACTGACTTATGGGCCAGAAAGGAGTTTTCGGCATACAAGGTCACACACTTAATGGGTTGGAACGATAAGGGGTTAGATAATAGTTTCTGAGTGGGATTCGATTTATACTCGTATCGGATATGGATCCGATTGGAGGCTATATAAGGAGAGGTGCGGGGCTGAGGGATGTATCCCGAAAAACACACCCGTCGAAACCCTAGCCGCCACCTCTCGTATCCCCTACGGTGCACGCTAGTGCTAGCACATCGACGCACGGTGTTCCATCCCTGGACGTGTGGACTTCGGTGGAGGCGCTGCTGTGAATGTGACGCTGATCGGGACGATCACGAGGAGAGGTTTGGACGGAGGACATTCGACTACTACCGTTACACCGATGCGCTCTTCGTTGACTCGGTTGCTTCAACCCTACTTCTGCTGCACTGCGCATCTAGTGGTAATGATCCATGATCTCTTACTCACATGGCTTTCTGATTTACGCGATAGAAAAATTTTAATCTACGCTAGTGTAGCCTACTCGTATCCCAACAGAAGTAGTAGGTGCTGTAAATCCGGGCGTGAGCGAAGAGGATAACGAAGAGGGGCGTGCTCGCCCTCAACCTGCTGCCCGGGATGTTCACCGGCCAGGGCTGAGGCTCTTATACATCTGTAAACAGGTAACTTCTTATTGCTTAATTTTCCAGATTACAACCTATTCCTTTATATATAGGGCTGCTTACAAGCCGACTCCAACTCTAACACCCAATCCGACTCACATATCATATCTAACCGGTTTGGTTAAGCTAATCCGGATTCTCTCCTAATACCAAACACTTTCCTAATACTAGCTATCTTTCCGAATTCCGGTCCGACCACCTACCTAACTTTTGGTCTGACCGCCTGAATATCGGTCCGACCGTCTACCTGACTCCCGGTCTGACTGCCTGGAGTCCCAGTCTGACCACCTGTCACAGTCCCGGTCTGACTGCCTGTAACATCACCCGAACACAGAACCTGCCGCGAGCGTCTAGTATAGTGTCTACCCCAATAAGAGTCTATAACACTAGTACAGCAGAAAAGGCTTATGCTCTGCACTATGCTACTTGTTTACCCATCTGTCATCTGAAGTTTACGTGCCACATTCTCAATTAAGTACACACCAAAAGGCTTCTACCCTGTGCCATTCAACCTGTTTAGGATTTTTCATCACAACATTTTGGAAGCAATGAAGCATGCTTTCATCCTGCTTTCCCAGATGCCCATAGCAATGCTGCTACAGCTACACATGCAGGCCATAAGATTTTTAATTTGGCTGATACTTACAAAGCACATAAAAGTATTAAGTGTTCAGTGCAATGTTGTTAGGATCATGATCCATTTTCGTAGTATCGTACAATTCTAGGTGCATAAGTTTCTGAAGAGAAAGCATAATTTTGACCAGCGGTGCCAAAATTCATTTTTTTCGTCAGATTTACCAAACTCTTGCATGTTGACTTCTCTTACTGCCTTAACTAGAATATCTTGAAATTTACATTTGACTGATGCTTCCTGAATTTGATTTAATTAAAAGAGATTAATGCTTCCTGGTGGAGGTGCCAAAGCTTGAAGTTTTTTGTTTTGCCAAAGCCATTCATTTTGAATTTCACTTTCCTTAATGGGATTTAGTTGAGGAGAATCATGCTTTCCACTGAAGTGTCACATCTTGGTGTTTTGTTATTTCACAAAGCCATGAATGCCGAATTCCAAAACTTTCTTCCTTTGTCTCGCATTTCAGCCACAGAGTTCAGGTGGCTGTGGTGGGCATCTTTCAACAGCATTGATGGAACATGACAAGTTACATGAAGATAGATGTCACACAAGACAGCCTCTTTCTCCTGCAAGTTACACTAGCTCAATTGGGGTATGCACATACATTTCCTCCCCTTAAACTCTTGGTAATTTGTTTTTTTACCAGTTGTATCATTGTGGAATCAAGTGTAGCATTTATATCTGTACAAGAGTGACTGGCATGCTATTATGTATGTTTCTGTATTCTGTGTTATTATCTGTAGAAGTGACTCGGATGCCAGTATGTTTCTGCGTTCTGCTTCAGCCTTGTCTTGTTGTCTATGTGAGCATGCGTGCTACTGGGTAATGCGAATTTTGAGCAATCTTTTTATCATCATATGCTAGTTTAGTTCTGTCATGGATGATGCCATGGCATGTTTTTTTTTGCAGCTATAAACAATGTTTTGAAGAAAGCATATTTCTCAAAATTGTATTTGTTTGTCTATTCATTTAACAGGCTGCTACCATAAACCTCGTCAGTCCAACTCGGTCATTGGATTTCAGGGCTAGATCTAGGGAGGCAGGTTGCAATCTTAAAACGTCAACAGAGCTATTGAAAGTTCTAAATCGGATTTGGAGCTTGGAAGAACAGCATGCAGCTGATGTGTCAGCAGTGAAGGGATTGAAATTGGAGTTGCAACATGCCCAGGCACGCGTTCAAGAGCTTATGCAAGAGAGGCAGAGATATCACTATGGAATCGATTCTCTGGTCAGGCAAGTCACTGAAGACAAAATGGCTCGGAAAAATAAGGAGCAAGAGAAGGTTAGAGCAGCCCTTCATTCACTGCAAGAGGAACTTGAAGATGAGAGACATCTGAGGAAACATTCTGAGATTCTCCACAAGAAGCTAGGCAAAGAGCTATCTGAGATGAAATCGGCATTTCTCAAGGCTGTGAAGGACCTGGAGAAAGAGAAGCAAGCAACTCGCCTTTTAGGAGATCTTTGCGACGAGTTTGCATTAGGAATCAGAAACTATGAAGAGGAAGTCAGGGTGTTAAAGCAAAGACATGTAAAGGAGTATGAACACAAGTTTGATAAATCTGTAGTTCACATTTCAGAAGCATGGCTCGATGAGCGAATGCAGATGCAAAATGCTGATGCCAGGGAAGATTCAGAAGGGAAAACCTCAATTGCGCAGAGGTTCTGCAGTGAAATACAGAGTTTTCTTCATGCTAGAAGATCAAGTAACCCCAACAATGTTAACGTACATATTGGTAATGAAAAGCGAGATGCAAGCTTGTGTCGGCAGTCCCTTGAATCTGTCCATTTGAATGGAGCCACTAGTGCTCCTCGGTTAGCCGAAGATGATGACAATTCTGTTGCCAGCGACTTGCGTTGCTTTGAATTGAGCATGCATGGAGGTGCCATACGAAATCACGACCTCGCAGGAACTCGACGGAGGGTCACAGGCTGCATGTATTCACCGATGAGAAGACTGGAATATTCCAATGGTGTATCTGTTGAGGGTTCAAGGACAAACGCACTACCTTGTTCAAAAAAAGACAAGGCAAAGCCTAGTAGCAGCAGAGAACAGCTGAATTCTTCAACACCAGAAATTAGCTCTCGCAATGATGACAGAACTGTTCCAATAGATGAGCAGAATGAAACTGTTATGACCCAAGTTTCCCGACGATTGCATGATGACTTGTTGAAGATCAAATCAGAGGCTCCTCAACATGCATATCCGGGGCAAAAATCCCATGATCATCACTCCCGGACAAGTCAATTTCATGAATGTGCTACTTCAGGGGATCTACACAATCTGCGCAGTCCAGCTCGGCTGCTGAGTAATCAACGCCGATTGTTAGATTATGAATCCTCACCAACTCAGTCTCTAGGCACAAAGGAGAATAGCCTCAAGGAAAAATTACTGCAAGCAAGGTTAGAGGGGCAGCATGCTCGAATTAGGGCATCCGGATATCCCTTAACCAGCACAAGAAGGAAATGAGAACTACTGACACACTCGAGCTTCCATGATATTCTTTCCTGCAATGTGGAGTTGCATTTGTATGATATCTGACTTAATAGCTATGTTTAAGTTTTCATGTACATCTGAGGTCGCAGGATATGTGAGTTCTAGCTGCATGGAGAAGAGTTTCCTTTGTAGATTTGATATGTTAACTGTCCAGCTAGAATCAAATCTGGAGATGGATTTTCGGTAATCACCTGTTGTAATTTTTGTGTAGTATTAAGCTCTAGCTATTCCTTGCTTCTGCCATGGTCAATGGTTAGTTTTCTATTTCATTTACTGATACTGATTTCAATTGGTAATTTCCTCTATTCATTTGTACCACTGAAGTAAAATCCTCCAAACAAAAGAAAAAGAAAAAAGGGTTCCAGTACAATATGAAGCAGCTTAATAAATCTTGAATTCTTTATGTACAGTATCTTTCCCTCTTTCTTGCAGGTTATTTTAGAGAGTTCTTTTACGGTACCTTAAAATAAATATGAGTTGTTCAACCTTTACGATCTAATAGTTCAGATTAATTATGATTAAGTTATACTACCACTTATACTATTAGTAGTAGAATCTCTAAACGAATAAAATTGTAAATAAAATCAGCGATATAAGATTAATTTTTGCAAAGCTTTTGGTACCACCGCCTCTCTCCCCCTGATGCTGCAGTCCATCGTCTCCGACCTGTTGCCCACGTCCTAATTGTCGACGTTGTCGCGCCGCTCAGCCGTAGCAATAGCGGTCGTCGTCGATGATGTCATCGCTGTAGGGGGCAGAGTAGGCGCCGCTGCAGTGCCTCAGGTGCAACTCGTACAACACCAAGTTCTACTACTATAACTACGACCTCACCTAGCCACGCCACTTCTGCGAATACTTGAGGTAACACAAAATGTCATCGCGAGATGCCTCGGCATCCCGTTCCACAATATTCGTGTCATCACAAGAAGAGTTAGAGGCGGCTTTGGTGGGAAGGCAACGAAGCATTACATGTAAGGGCCCAAGTGACTAGAGCATCTGTATTTTTAGTTACTGTACATAGTCAGATCATGAAAACATTTGTGTTTTCAGGTTGCAGCTACGTGTGCCCTTGCAACATTCAAGCTGCGGCGCCCTGGTCGGATGTTCCTCGATCGCAGACGGACATGATAATCGTAGGAGGCCAGCACCCGATGAAGGTGAAGTACTCTGTTAGGTTCAAGTCGAACGACAAGATCACGGGTCTACACTTCGATCTTGGCATCAATGCTAGAATATCATCGAACGCCAGTCCATTGATGCCAACTGCCATCATAGGGGCTCTGAAGAAGTACAATTGGGGTGCCCTCGCGTTCGACGTCATGGTCTGCAAGACGAACATCTCATTGAAGTTGGCAATGAGGGGTCCTGGGGACATGCAAGGCTCCTTCATCGCGGTGGCCATCATCAAGCATGTCGCCTCGGCGCTCTCGGCGGACACCAATACCATCAGGAGGATCCATGACTCCGAAAGCTTCACAGTGTTCTACGGAATAGTCCAACACACCCTTTGAAAAAAGTTCAACAACAAATAAGTCTAGAATACCCTCACAAATCAACGGTCAGATTTAATTTGTACTACCACATTTCTATTACTAGCATAATATACCATGAAAAAAATCCATTTCAGATGATGTAGCTTCAGTTTCAGCTAATACAGAATATAACCTGCATTATGTCAAAAACATTGATATCGTCGCTCTCCTTCCTTTGCATTTCTTTCAGCTTCAATAAAGTTGGTGTACAAGGCATTCCTACCAACATGTGGCCAGCAAGAAAGCTTCAGTTATAACCAGAAATACCATAGATGAATATATCCCGTATCTATATACGAAAATTATATACTCTTTGCAGAACTACTATTCTTACCAAAAATATGCCATCTAGTATGCACAATTTTCAGGAGCGCGCAGCAATGCTCATTTACAGGTATTTGAGAAGCTAGAAATTGCCTCATTTTCTATTACGCTATCAACAGCTTTCCTGTCCCAGTAGTACACTACAACCAGTAGTACACTACTAGTTCCCCTTTTCTTTTACTTATGGTTGGGAATGGGTCTAGTACAGTGCAGTTGGTAGATCGAAAACTACAACCTGGGCCATGCGTGCTAGATCGAAAACTACGTTTTGACGTTTGGCCGCAAGACAGACGAAAAATGCCGTGCAAACTGCAAGAATCTAGTTGGAGGGAGCGAAAAGACACCGGCAACCAACGTATGGATTTTGCTTGGTTACAAAGTCACTGTACTAATAGACCACTAACAGTTTCCCTAATTGGTAGTCCGTTTTTCATGAATTACTGGGGAACTAGGTGTTAACCCAGGTTTTTTAAACCAAGAACAGGCCCAGAAACCGAAGGGGACGATTTGGGTTTCTCGCCAAGAACTGGTCAGTCGTTGCCAAAAACCGGTTTTTTGGATTTTGAAATGTATAGATTTGAAGTTTGGAACAGATATTGAAAGAAATTCTGAGTGTTTTATTGCATAGGGGTTAGGGGGTGAACCGCTAGTCGAAATTCAAAAGACCAAAGTCCAACCGGTTCCGATTTAGTAAGTCAGTTTCCTAACAGTTCTCTGTGTTATGAATATTGTATGTATATTGAAGAGCCCAATGGACAATATATATAGTGGGTACAAAGAGATATTACAGAGAAATATACCATATGGGATAAGAAAAGAGAGGCATATAAGGAAAGGAATAAAACGATTCCTATTCTATCTCAAATACCCTTAACATCCCCTCAAATGCAAGGCGTATGCAATAACATTGCTTTTGAAAAAGGGTTAACACTAAAACAAGATAAATCCGAAGTCCGAGTCTTGATGATGTCGTTGCTTGCGCGCTTTTGAATAAACCACAAATTAAGTCAAGATGAATAGATATATGCATGACGGCGCAGATCGAAGCCCAAGAGGCGGCGACGCAGTGCACAGAGGACGCGCGGTGGCCTTTAAAGCTCGGGGCGACGGCTAGAGAAGCGGCGGCATCATAACGACTTCTACGATCTGCACACGGCTCAGAGAGTAGAGCGGCGGCTGCTGCCATGCAAAAAAAAATTCCTACACTTCTATGACTGACAATAAAATTGTGGACTCGCACAGCTTGAACGAACTAAAAATTAGAACTATGGATCTAGATGGACGCAACGAAAGACTCACGAGAAAAATAACTCGAAAACTGATTGGAAAAAAATATAGATGGTAGTAGCGGCATAAAATAAAAACGCCATCCACACACCCGTTCGGCCATCTCTCTCTCTCACCTCCTCCCACCCCTGCCTCTCACTCAAGACACTCCCTTACTCCCTCCCTCGCTCAGACACGGGAGACGGCGGGCTTCAACGGCGGCGGCGCGCCGTGCAGCGCCGAAGGGAAGCCGGCGGCATGGCGGTGGTGCGCGCGCGAGACGCGGCACGGCGGCCGGAGGCGGCGTCCGAGAGCGGCGGCGCGGGCGCAGAGGCATCACAAGCCAGCGAGAGATCCGACGGCGACCACGGGAGACGGCGGGGATGCCGGATCTGACGGCGGAGAGGCTGGATCCGGGCTTGCCGGCGGTGAAGGCAAGCCGGATGTGGTGTGGGGTCGCCGGATCCTGCGGCGGAGAGGCCGGAGGCAGCGAGATCCAGCGGCGACCACAGGAGACGGCGGGGAGGCCGGATCTGGCGGCGGAGAGGCCGGATCCGGGCTTGCCGGCGGTGAAGGCGAGTCGAATGTGGTGCGGGTCGCCGGATCCGGCGGCGGAGAGGCCGGAGGCGGCCGGATCTGGCCCGGAGGCGGCCGGATCCGTGCGGTGCTAAACTAGCGGCCGGATCCAACGCCGGCGACGGATCCAGCGAGGCAAGGCCAGAGGAGGCAAGATCCGGCGGCCCGACGGCGGCCACGGGAGCGGCCGCGGACGGATTCAGACGAGGCAAGGCGGCGGCGGTCTCGGGAGGGAGACGGAGGCCGATTGGGACGGCGACCACGGTGACCGCGACGACCAGAGGACCGCAGCGGTCCGGCGGGACCCAGCGCCGGCGACAGCGAGAAGATGACCGCCCCCGGGAGAGGAGATCGACCTCGCAGGGGCAGCAGCAACAACGGAAATAGATGAGGTTAAGGTTTCAACCTAAGCTCTGATACCATGTTATGAATATTGTGTGTATATTGAAGAGCTCAATAGGCAATATATATAGGAAGTACAAAGAGATATTACAGGAGAATATACCATATAGGATAAGAAAAGAGAGACATATAAGAAAAGAAATACAACGATTTCTATTCTATCTCTAATACCCTTAATACTCTGAACCTTGCGACAAGCTGTTTGACCCGGATTTTGCAATCCGCACCTGTTGTGCATACCGCATTATTCCACGGATCGAGATAATGCACACATACATTGTCAATCATTTCATACACGCGAATTCACAACAAGCCAATATAATATTACATTGCAAAGTGAAGTTAGGCCTTAACAAAGGCGCATTACATGAGAGCCAAGTCGGCCAAATATCTATATTACAAAAGTCTAGCAATGAAGAGTTACAAAATAGGCCTTTTAAACCACAAGCGAGATCGAGGGCAAAGTGGTCATACAAACATTCTAGGGCTCTAGAATATCCGGATGAGACCACACCTTAGTCTAAATGCCTAGGGTTCTAAGCACGGATTATACGTCCTAATTCCCTGCGGTCTTCTCCATCTGCAGCAGTGCTTCCTCAAAGGCATAAGGGTCTTGAGCTCCTAACTGGTTTTGGCATTGCGAGTGAGCACACTAACCACCGTGCTCACGAGTCAACACACCAAATGCGAGATAGCATGCAAGGCTTTTAACAAGGAATGGCTCAGTTATTTTATTTATGAAATATGCTTTTCGAACTATAATACTTAAAATTCTCTAGGACCTAGCCATTTGAAAGTTTAAACATGATACTCACTGACATCTACATTACCTTTATCGAATCAGAGACCATCCACCATTACATGATCTCTCGCATTGTACCATGCCTTCAACAGATAATCGCACATTACCACCGGGCGACACCTGTGACAACTCAAATGAGGGCCTTACTCGCCTTCCCATAAAGGCCTTTCTCCGCTCTTTTGTACGATTTTGAAAGAGCTATATCTAGTTAAGTTCCATGTTCCGCCCATAACCGTGGGCACGGCTATTCGAATAGTTCATGACTCGCAGAGTGTGTACACTTTACCCACACGAGATAGATCTCGCTCATTGCCCCACATGATTCCTTAGTCATGCAGTTGAGGAGATTATCACAAGGCCTTTACAGTGCATTTTTCCTAGCAGAGTTGCGACCGCTAAGGTTTCCACTTCCTCCGGCACGACCACCCTTCCGTAGCCCCTCTGCGCTTATCACGCCTGAGGATGTGGCCATCCTCTACCCGCCTGTTCACACCGACGCAACTCATACTAAGTCTATGCAATTTAGTTAGCCCCGCCACACTTTGCCAAAGATGTGGTTGTAATCGTTATATCGTGGAGATTGCCACCGATTCATCCTTATGCTATCCGGGCGGTTCTACCACAATCTCTTGTGCTATCACGGCACCACTTTACCACAAATCGTGCTATCACGGCACCATTCAACACTCCCGCCTCAACCATCCGCCCGTATAATTCAAGCATGTGAGGTTCTTTTGGATGAAACATACACTTATACTAACATAAACCACCATCATCACAATGACCGCTCAATACTTTTTCTTTAGTTTGCAAGATATGCTAGGGTACTCTCATACCCTTGTTTATCTAGAACAACTCTCAAGATGCATTTATAATTATAAACTTAGTTTCAAAAGAGTCGTAGCAATATTACTTTTACTAGGGTGACAAGGATCACATAGCAAAAAGTGTTGCAAAGGACATATACTAAATCAAGGGAACATGGGCATATCTAAAAGCTGAAATTAACATGTATTGCCACATAGAATATAAGCATGCAATTTATAACACTTGAACCAAAATACTTTATTGAAAACATAGGCTCAAAATGATCAAAGCATTGACTCGCCTTGGTTGCTGAGGTCCGGTTTTGAACGCTAGATTCTATGGCACCGCAGCCTTCCTCCTCTTGAGTCTCGAAGCTACGCTTCATATGCGAAAATTTAGATAAAAACATTACAACAATCAAATAACACAATGAAAATTTAAACAAGCTTCAAAAGTGTTGGTTCGGTTTTATTAAGTAGCCCTTGATTTTAGATGAATTTAGAAATTGATTTTACTAAATTTGGAGCTAAAATGAACGAGTTATTCATATTTGAACACATTCGGTTTGAATAAATCTCAAAATAACAAAATCGACGAGTGGGGCCCATCGGTCGAGACCGCACTGCATGGGTGCCGACGCTGGAACCCAACGGCGGGGCTCACGCCGCCCCGCTGCTCGACAAAGGGCCCGGGCGGCGGGTGGTGAGCGATCGGCCGGCAGTGGGGCCCACCGTCGACGTTTTAAAGAATGGCTCAACCTCGGCGCCGCAGTGAGCGGGGCTCGAACGCCGAGGGAGCCAGTGGGGAAAGAGGGTGAGCGGCGGTGACCAACCCGCGCTGCTTTATCTCACCCCTTAAGGGATGATTTTTCCCCAATGGGGTACGAGGGTGATGAGGCGGCCCGAGGCCGGAAGACGGTGGCCGTCGCGGCGAGGGAAGCTCACCGAGGCTCGGGGCTTCGTGAAATGCAAAGCCGGGCACGCGCGATGCCGGTGGTGGTGACGGGAGGGCCGGGTCACCGGAGGTGGGTCGGCGACGAGCAGCAGCGGCAGCCCGGGAGGGCTCACGGTGCCGGCGAGCTACGGCCGCCTACGAAGCTTTGGGAGGCCGGCAACAACGGCGATGGTTCGAGATGCCGTGGGAGCAAAGGATCGAGCTCCACAGTGAGGATCGGCCGACCGCGCGAGAGGCGGTCGGCGGAGTTGAGGAAGAAGGGTCGCCGCGATAGGGTGGAACTTAGGGCAATTGAGCCGAAAACGCCGAGGTGTCACGGCGACTGCTTGGGCGTGATTACGGCTTTATAGCCGGCCGAGGAAGGTCAAGCCACGGTGAACCCGCCATGGATAAGGCGGCTGCCATGCGGCAGAGCGCAATGCGACACGGGCGGAAGGGGGACAATGGGTTCGGGACGACGGGGGCCTTTTTCCCATTACTGCCCCTCTCGGGGTCTCCAGGCAGCAGGCGCAGCACGGCCGCGAGCGGTCCGGGGGGTCCGAAGGCGGGAGGAGGAGGAAGAAAGGGACCTCCTGCAAGCGGGCCCGCTGCCGCGAGAGAGAGAGCGCGGAGAGGCGATCACATGGTGGCCGAGATGGCGCCCGGAGGACGTGGCGCCATCCGGACCGACGCGCCGACCCGAGAGAGGGAGGGCGGATCCGGGCGACGTGGCGGATCCACCCGCCCACGCGTCGCTTCACGGGGTTCGCGGGTTTTATTTTTGATTTATGATTTTCCGAAATGCGGAGGACTTAATATAGCCCGGAAAATATGAAATTACCACCAAAATTCTAGAAAATTTACTGTGAATAACCGTAGGTATTCTTGAGTTTAAGAAAATTATTTTCCCATGAGGTGACCATTACACCGACCATCTTTGGGCCCACCATCGATCCTTTTCATCTTCTTTTATTTTCTCCTTTTCTTTTATAAACTCGTGATTTTACTACTTTGTGTACGATTTTCTTTTGGCACAAAGTGACCAACTTATTTATGCTACCTTAGAAAATCTTTATCATGGATCATCTTTTGATTCGAATTCAAATTTAGAAATTACTATTAATTAAACAGTGGGCTTTTCCTCAAGATTTTTAGAAAAGTATTTTAGAATCAACCAAACATGATGCGTTACAAAACAACCAACAACATTTCTATTACATAATCCTTCTAAGTTTTCGGGATGTTACAAACCTACCCCTAAAAAGAATCTCGATTTGGTTTAGCTAGAGAACAAAGAAGGGTAATCTTTATTGCAATGATCTTGGCCCTCGGTAGCCTCTTTCTTTGAGTGGTGACTCCATCGAACTCTTTGGATTGCGACCGTGTCCAAAATTCGATGGGTCGTTTTTGTAGGTTAAGTCCTCCTCGAGCTCGATTGCTCCAATGGGCTTGGTCTTCTAAGCACTTCTTCACCGGGATACATGGAAAACATCGTGAACCTCGGACATGCTTGGGGGTAAGGCTAGTGGTATGCAACCTCCCTTTCTTGGCTAAAATAGGAAAGGCCCAACATAGCGCGGGTGAGCTTGCCTTTGACCTTAAACCTCTTGACTCCCGCAAGGGTGACACCTTCAAGTACACATGATTTCCAACTTCAAAACTCAGGGGCCTTCTCCTTTTATCCGCGTAGCTTTTCTCGCTGGATTGGGCGCCAACAACTCGTCCCTAATCACCGAACTTTTTCTTCTCGCTTGCCTTAGCGTTTGAGGGGCCAAACACGTAGTTTTCTCCCACTTTGACCAATGAAGTGGGTTCGACACTTTCGCCATATAGGGCTTCAAAGGGTGACATCTTCAAGTCGGACTGTAACCGTTGTTGTAGGCAAACTCGGCATAGGCGTACATTTATCCCATTCCTTCGAGAAGTCTAGAGCACATGCACGAGCATATCTTCTAATATTTGATTTACTCTCTCCGCTTGCCCATCGGTCTCGAGGATGGTAGCGGTCTTGAAATCTAAATGGGTACCCGAGCTTCATGCGAGCTTGCCCAAAATGCGAGGTAAACCGGGAACCTCGATCCAAACACCGCTTGGGTATGCCATGCGCATACGATGCGGGACATGTACACTCAACCTAACTTATCTCCCTTGTACGTGGTCTTGACGGGAATGAAGTGGGCAACTTTGGTCACCTATCAACGATGACCCGCATCAATCACATCCCGACTTCGTTGGCGGGAACCCGTGATGAAATCCATGCCAACTTCTTCCCATTTCCATTGGGGTATTTGCAGAGGTCGCAGCAGCCCCGCCGCCTTTGATGCTCGCTTACTCTTTGACAGACATCACAAGAAGCGACGTGCTCAAGAATATCTCTCTTCATGCCCGCCACCGTAGTATTGCTTCATGTCTTGGTACATCTTGGTACCGCCAGATGAAGGGAATATGCAGAGCTGTGTGCTTCCCGAAGCATTAGGTCCCTAAGGTCCTTTTGAGGGGGTACGAAAGTACGATTTCGTATTTTAGAATTCCTTGATGATCCGATTCATTTTCGGCTTTTCCTTCTCCCATTGATTTCTTCCATTTCATAACAACTGGGTCTCCTTTTGTGCGCCTTCTATCATTTCTTCGATACTTGTTTGTTCTTCAAAGGCGGTCGTGCCCCTTCTTCTACAATCCCTAGATTCGTATGGTTAGCTCTTTGTATAATTCAAAGTTGGTGCTCCCGACCCATAAGGTGATTACGAGAGGCTTTCCTACTCGAGCGCCCGCCACTACGTTAGCTTTTCCGGGTGGTAGTGGACGCCATATCATAATCTTTAATCAACTCCAGCCATCTTCTTTGTCTCAAATTCAGATGCGACTGGGTGAAGAAATACTTGAGGCTCTTGTGATCTGTGTAGATATCACGGTGGTTGCCAATAAGATAGTGCCTCCGGATCTTGTGGCATGAACCACTAAGCTAATTCCGTGTCATGAGTTGGGTAGTTGGCTTCATGAGGCGGTTGCCCGGATGCGACGCCACCACCTTGCCTTCTTGCATAAGCACACCCCAAGCCCTTGATGAGACGCATCGCAATATACTTCAAAGTCTCGCCAGACATCGGGCGTAACTAGCACCGGGTGGTAGTCAACCTCTTCTTCAATTCTTGAAAACTCTCTTCACATGCCTTGGTCCATCCAAATACTTGCTCCTTTTTGAGTAATCGGGTCATTGGTCTAGCAATTGGAGAACCCTTCAATGAACCGCCTTGTAGTATCCTCGCTAACCCCAGAAGCTCCTCACCTCGGATCGAGGTAGGTTGCCGCCATTCCGCTATCGCTGCAATTTTGGCGGGGTCACAGCATGATTTACCCTTCCCGATTTGGAGTTGATGCAATTGAGGGGCCTGATTTCCTCTGGTGTCAAGCTTGACCTCGGGAGGGTGGTGCCCAAGTTGAATTTCACCGGAGTGGTCGCCACCGAGGCGCTGATAGGCGAGTGCCCTTTTCTCCACAGTTGAAGCAATTGAAGGGGTCGAGGGTTTGTTCTCGCAGCTCGCCCGTGGGGCGAGGAGTCCGAACGTACTACCACCTGGACGAGGTGCTGGGTTTGGGCTCTGAGACGGGGCTGCCCGGAGAAGGGAGAATTGTTGAAGAATCTCTGGATGAACCTTCCTTGCGGGCGCTGAACCACCGCCTGCTTGCGACTAGCTTCCGTGTTCTTCTTCTCATTTTCCAGACCAAAGCCTTATTCACCACCGATGAAATGGAGAAGTCCTGTGTGATGAGTCGCACCGAGTTCTTCATTCATTCCTTCAAGAACCGGCCGATCTTCTCCTCTTCATCCGCCACATCCTTGGGGCGTGGCGGCCGATTGATTAAACTTGGTAAGATAATCATTGACCGACAGCCACCCCGCCTGTGATCCCGAATTCATTCTTCTTTATTCTCATCACCCCACCGGGACGAAATTGGCTTTAAAGGCCACTTTGAATTCTGCCCACATTATAGTTGCTGCGTTAGCTCCGGTGGGAGTATCCTCATATCCCTTGGTGGCCAAATAATTCTCCCACCAGTGCACCGCTGCCTTGTAGTTGATGGGTTGCGAAGAGCACTTGGTCGCCCGCAGACGGCCAAACGAGCTTCCTTTCTGTCCCTTAGCCAATCTTCCGCTCTAGGGGCTCATCTGCCCGGCCAAGGTGAGGGGCCGGTCCCGATGAAGTCTCCTGTGTCTGAGGCGTGAACATTAGCGTGGGTCCGCCGCCTGCGAAGATAGCTCGAGTATTTGCGTTGTCGGGCCATAACTTGTGCCATAGATGGGTTAACCTGGGGTGGGAGGTTTACCCTTGACCTAGGCCTCTTCCCTTCCCGCTTCTTTGTGCTTCATGACCGCTTCCACTGCACGCATGTCTGGTTGGCTCCCGCCATGCGGGGTAACTCTATGGCTAGCCATCCGTAGATAAGTTAACATTCTTTAGACCCTTGTTCTAACCTCCCAATAAAAGTTAAACCCACGACCAAAGACAATAAAGAACCAATACAAATATCAAACAACAAGAATAAACACAAGGTCGTTTTCATTAAGCACGACAAGACATCACATAGCCGCCTTTTATGGCTTCACAAGCCACGCCGGACTTTACAAACATACACATACTTAATGATACTAAGGTACTAGCATAAGCTGCTACTAGTGGGGTGGGGCCTATGCTTGCTATTACTAGCCAACTCTAGCAAGCATCGCACTAATCGACCCACGACCGCCTACTCCTCCATGTCACCGACACTGGACCGGAGGGTGTAGTCCGTGCACCGTGAACGGGACTGCTACCACTAAACTCGGCGGGTCGGTGTCGAGTGAGAGCGTGAACGGCTGCGTTGAGTCTCTCCACGGCGTAGAGCGGACCGAGGCTCAGGGGTTGCACGCCTGCGTCTTGTGAGCTCGGTGCGAGTCCCCTAACCCGTGGAGGTGCCGAACCGAGTCGGTGTGGGCGTCTGCGAGGCTGGCACGGCAATGGCCGCCTCTGCCTTGGCCTCGCCAAGGCCCGCCACACTGGGCGAGGCTGCTCGCAGGGAGTCTACCTCGATGTGGCGCGCGAGGAGGCGCCCCGGCGCGGTGATCTCCTCCGGGCCACCACATGGGCTGCACCCATGACCCGAGTGAGGTCCACCGTAGGTAAGCCTCGGGTCGCCCTCCAACTCGGCCACCGGGTCCCGCCGAACTGGCGTGTTCGTCCGCAGAGGGTGGTAGGTGAATGGTGACTCTAACACCGGTCAGCGTGGATGTCGCAAAGTCGGGCCGCAACCTGCACGAGCGCGGCGTCTGTAGGCTCTGCCACCACTGTCCTCGGTGGGTCGCTCGAACAAGTGAGACCGGTCTCCCACGCCGAGGGTAGATGAAGATCTCCACCAACCAGACTCATCTCCTCCTATCCGGTCCTCCGACCGCGTAGATGGGTGCGTCCTCGTAGCCCAAGTAGTGGAGTAGTTTGCGGGATATCCGCAAACTCTCCTCACGCACTCGTGAGCAAAGAAGTCCCAGTGTCCAACGTCTGCAACGCCTGTCATCTGTAATTAAATAGTGTCGTTAGTAATTTTTCAAAATAACAACCGAAAAGTAGACCGTAGTAGAGCTAGGAAGGATGCGAAAGAATTATTACCCTATATTTTTTAAGAACTTCCTTTATACATTTTTAAATATACAATGACCTAAATACTAGCGGCCAACTAAGGTTTTACCCTCACAACAGATGCTCGATACCGGCTCTGGCCGGACCGGATTTTGCAATCCGCACTCGTTGTGCCATACCGCATTATTCCTCGGATCGAGATAATGCACAGATACATTGCCGAATCATTTCATACACGCGGAATTCACAACAAGCCAATATAATATTACATTGCAAAGTGAAGTTAGGCCTTAACAAAGGCGCAGTTATTACAGTAGAGCCAAGCTGGCCAAATATCTATATTACAAAAGTCTAGCAGCGGAAGAGTTACAAAAATAGGCCTTTTTAAACCACAAGCAGAGACTGAGGGCAAAAGTGGTCATACAAACATTCTAGGGCTCTAGAATATCTCGGATGAGACCACACCTTAGTCTAAATGCCTAGGGTTCTAAGCACGGATTATACGTCCTAATTCCGTGCGGTCTTCTCCATCTGCAGCAGGTGCTTCCTCAAAGGCATAAGGGTCTTGAGCTCCGGAATCTGGGTTTTTGGCATTGCGAGAGTGAGCACACTAACCACCGTGCTCAGCGAGTCAACACACCAAATGCAGTAGATAGCATGCAAGGCTTTTAACAAGGAATGACTCAGGTTATTTTATTTGCGGAAATATGCTTTTCGAACTATAATACTTAAAATTCTCTAGGACCTAGCCATTTGAAAGTTTAAACATGATACTCACTGACATCTACATTACCTTTATCGAATCAGAGACCATCCACCATTACATGATCTCTGCTCATTGTACCATGCCTTCGCCAGATAATCGCTTACATTACCACCGGGCGACACCCGTGACAACTCAAATGAGGGCCTTACTCGCCTTCCCATAAAGGCCTTTCTCCGCCTTTGTGCATGATTTTGAAACGAGCTATATCTAGTTAAGTTCCCATGTTCGCCCATAACCGTGGGCACGGCTATTCGAATAGTTCATGACTCGCAGAGTGTGTACACTTTACCCACACGAGATAGATCTCGCTCATTGCCCCACATGATTCCTTAGTCATGCGGTTGAGGAGATTATCACAAGGCCTTTACAAAGGCATTTTTCCTAGCGAGTTGCGACCGCTAAGGTTTCCACTTCCTCCTGCACGACCACCCTTCCGAAGCCCCTCTGCGCCATCACGCCGGAGGATGTGGCCATCCTCTACCCGCCTGTGTTCACACCGACGCAACTCATACTAAGTCTATGCAATTTAGTTAGCCCCGCCACACTTTGCCAAGATGTGGTTGTCTTGGTTATATCGTGGGAGATTGCCACCGATTCATCCTTATGCTATCCGGGCGGTTCTACCACAATCTCTTGTGCTATCACGGCACCACTTTACCACAAATCTGTGCTATCACGGCACCATTCAACACTCCCGCCCTCAACCATCCGCCCAGATAATTCAAGCATGTGAGGTTCTTTTGGATGAAACATACACTTATACTAACATAAACCATCATCATCACAATGATCGCTCAATACTTCTTTCTTTAGTTTGCAAGATATGCTAGGGTACTCTCATACCCTTGTTTATCTAGAACAACTCTCGAGATGCATTTATAATTATAGACTTAGTTTCAAAAGAGTCGTAGCAATATTACTTTTACTAGGGTGACAAGGATCACATAGCAAAAGTGTTGCAAAGGACATATACTAAATCAAGGAACATGGGCATATCTAAAAGTCAAATTAACATGTATTGCCACATAGAATATAAGCATGCAATTTATAACACTTGAACCAAAATACTTTATTGAAAACATAGGCTCAAAATGATCAAAGCATTGACTCGCCTTGGTTGCTGAGGTCCGGTTTTGAACGCTAGATTCTATGGCACTGCAGCTTCCTCCTCTTGAGTCTCGAAGCTATATGCGAAAATTTAGATAAAACATTACAACAATCAAATAACACAATGAAAATTTAAACAAGCTTCAAAAGTGTTGGTTCGGTTTTATTAAGTAGCCCTTGATTTTAGATGAATTTAGAAATTGATTTTACTAAATTTGGAGCTAAAATGAACGAGTTATTCATATTTGAACACATTCGGTTTGAATAAATCTCAAAATAACAAAATCGACGAGTAGGGCCCATGGTCGAGACCGCACTGCATGGTGCCGACGCTGTGGAACCCAACGGCGGGCTCACGCCGCTCCCATGGCTGCTCGACAAAGGGCCCGGGCGGCCGGTGGTTGAGAGCGATACCGGCATGTCGCCGACGTTTTAAAAGAATGGCTCAACCTCAGCGCCGCGTGAGCGGGGCTCGAACGCACGAGGGAGCCGTGGGGAAAGAGGGTGAGCGGTGACCAACCCGCCATTGTTTATCTCACCCTTAAGGGATGATTTTTCCCTTAATGGGGTACGAGGGTGATGAGGCGCCCGAGGCCGGAAGACGGTGGCCGTCCGGCGAGGGAAGCTCACCGAGGCTCGGGGCTTCGTGAAATGCAAAGCCGGGCACGCGCGATGTCGGTGGTGGTGACGGGAGGGCCGGGGTCACCGAAAGATGCTGTGGGAGCAAAGGATCGAGCTCCCCAGTGAGGATCGGCCGACCATGCGCGAGAGGCGGTCGGCCGAGTTGAGGAAGAAGAGGGTCGCCGGCGATAGGGTGGAACTTAGGGCAATTGAGCCGGAAAACGCCGAGGGTGTCACGGCGACTATAGCCGGCCGAAAGGTCAGCCACGGTGAACCCGCCAATAGCGCGGCCGCCATACACACGGGCCAAGGGACAATGGGTCTACGTTATCCTCTGCGGGTCTCCATGAAGCAGGCAGCAGACGGCCGCGGCGAGCGAGGGGTCCGGCCTCTAGATGGCGCCCGGGAGGACGTGGCGCCATCCGGACCGAACGCTGTCGACCCGAGAGAGGGGAGGCGGATCCGGGCGACGGGCGGATCCGGCCCGTCCACGCCGTGCGGAGGACAATATAGCTTTCTAGAAAATTTACAGAATAACCGAGGTATTCTTGAGTTTAAGAAAATTATTTTCCCATGAGGTTTACACCGACCATCTTTGGGCCCACCATCGATTCATCTTCTTTTTATTTTCTCCTCTTTCTTTTACGGATTGCTTGGTTCAGAGGACTCAAGTTGCGGCTTGATGGCTATAGCGCTCGTCATTACTACATGACAAGTCAGGTATTCATTTCTCACCAAGTGGATGCTGTCTAGCTACAACTACCATGTTCAGAATGTGTAAAAGAACTGGTTGTAATTTCTCCTGTTTGAGCCCGTGTCAAACATGAACGGATGGTACTGACGAAACCACGTGCTCAAGATCAAGAGACGGCGTGGCTCGTCAGAAATGTGGGCGATTATCAGGAGGTACAATCAATGAGACCGTACAGTACAATCAACTTTAGGCCTACACGAGTAGCAGCAGCAGCAGCAGCAGCAGCAGCAGGAGTACTCGACAATGCAATGAAAGGCGGCAGGCCAAGCAGTACTTGATACTAATCACTAATTATGCAGCAACGTGTTATATGCCAAAAAAGTCGAGGTAAAGCATGGAACAAATGGGCTGCTACGCAATGAAAGCCTCAAGGTTAGTTGGGATACAATGGGACATCAGGTCAATGATCTAACCAACTAAATAAAGACATGCACAGTACAAGTTAAAAGAGAGAAACGAAGAGGGAATTCAGGATTTGTCACTCTATTTGCTGACTCTTTAGAGTTTACTACTTGATGTGTAGGTTTATAAGCCACATGTCAGTAAGACGATGGATGAAAATTCTGAAATGCCAACGAATAAAGTGACAAATTCTAAACTTTTCCTAAAGATAATAGTGTCGCAGTGGGTGGAACAAGCACCGACATTTCATGATCAATTGTGCCTCCCCTGAGCAAAGATTAGTTCCACTTAGCCCATATCTAATAGGTAAACCCAATTTGGAACTCACGAGCTTCACGTGAATTTTTTAAGAATTAGATAGAAAATAGTTCAATTTATATAGAAATCAAGAAAAATTGCATACGAAATACTTTGTAGCAAAGATTGCATTCTTTATGCTAAACTGTTTTTCACTTCCACCCGATCCCTAAGAAGTTTTTTAGGGAAAGAAAATTAAAAAAGCTTTGGCCCCACTCATTTCGGTTTAAGCTTCTGGCTTCTGTTTTATTTTTCACTATTCTTAAATTTCGTACTTTTCTGACTTTTTGGCTTTTTTTATGTTCTTTTTTCCGTATTCGTTTGCATTGTCTATGATAGGCTAACATATTTTTTATATTATTATTTTTTTAAATTTAGTTACACCAAATAAGCCACCATTAGGTATAATGTAATTTCAATCGACTATAATGTAATTTTAATCATAAGTCAGCTTATTTCAATCCAACCGAGCGGCACCAAAAGCTTGCCGGGGGACATTTTTCTGGATTCTAGGATTACAGTTGATTATCTCTGAGCATATGTGGACACGTGATGTTTGACTTTGTAGAAAGAACAATACTTAGGGCGGACAATGCAACGTTGTATGGAAAACCTTGATGAGTGTGTGCGAAGTAACCATATGGTAACAGCTCCAAAGTTTATCTTAAGAATGTTCAAACCATGCGTGCCTAAACCAAAAGGTGACCTAGCTGATACCCAAAGTTCGATTCTGAATTATTTGTGTGAACTTTGTTAAAGATAAGAGTCCTATTCTATTTTCTAAAAAATAGGAAATAGAATAGGACTCTCACCAAGTGCAGCACATGCACAACCTTAAGTGGATACTCGATCCACCTTTAGATGCAATATATGCAACTAGAGACATCTCTCCTTGCTCACAAGTTGCAACACATGTACAATTGAGATAAGAAGTTTACACTAGCTCAAGAGATTAAAATAACATGCCAAAAGATTGCCTCCCAACCGGCCAAGAGGGGTATTTATAACCCCACCACAAAAATTAGACGTTGGAGACGAAATCAGCAAAAATTAGCATGAGCGGTAGTATTGCATTTTACATGACGTTAGTACCATGCTATAGTACTAACGGCTATAAACTTTAGCATTAAACGCTCAAAACTAGCCGTTACAAAAGGTGCGGTAATATCACCACAAAAAGTATGGTCATACCAGCCTAAAGTGATGAAAAGAGCTCAAAAGCAAGCTCTCTGAAGAAAACAATTGCTATACAAAGACCGGTCATACCAGAGACCATGGTCGGACCGACTAGTCATGCCGGGCAGTAGTACCGCCAACTAGTAGGCAGTAGTACCGGCCTGGGTGGTCATACCATTGGTAAAAGGGTGGTAGTACCGGCCCTGAATTTCAGCACAGATGACAATCAAAAAATTGGTTATAAGTTTTGACTCCGATATCGAAATTGAGTGATCTTGGACTCTATGAAAAGATTATTCAGAGGGTTACACAGCCATCTATTTGCATGGTCTCAAATACATTAGATTAATATATAAAGCACAAGAACCTCAAAGAGTAACATGGTCTAAGTTTAAAAAATAGCAACAAAACAATCTTAGACCATGCCAAGGGAAAACGCATGAACTCTAACAATTTAAAAAATTCATTTGTAAACTTAGATCATGCCACAAAGAGTAGGTACATAGACTTCAAATAGTTGCAAAACATAATTGCAAAGTATAGTCATGTGTTACAAGGAGAGATTCATGGGCCATAACTATTTATAAAACACATTCATAAATAATAATATCATACCACGAAAAACTAGAGCAAGCGGAATTGAGTTATTAACACATGATTTGACAAGACTCAAACTATTAGACAAGGCCCCTCTTAATAGTATGGCAAACTACATTAGCAATCCAGTCTCCTAACCAAACATCAGACCAGTAAAAGACTAGGAACATATTCTTAGGCTATGCTAGATATACCTTAGCTTTGCGTATCCTTTTGAAGTTTAATGACGAATATTTTCACTTTAAATCTAGATCCTTGTCTTGATATGCATCAACACATGATGCCTCATCTTGACTTGATGCCCTTCAACACATGAAGCCAACCTTCATCCTGAACCTTCACTTAATGACAATCAACTTATGACGTCTTCCCAAATCATTCTCATTATTGGATATAACATCCCAAAATTCGATGTCTATAAAATTAATTCTAAATTAATTATTTAAAGTGTCTGAATTTTATTTGGATTTTATGTGTAATCCTGGGAGGAAATATAAAAAATTCCAATTCTAATATGAATTCCCAAATTCAAATTCCAAAATTCAAATTTAAATCTCCACAAATCCAAATCTCTAAAAAATATGTGTTCTATTTTTTCTGTGTCAAACATATTTTT
Organism: Bonia amplexicaulis; assembly: GCA_036346245.1. Classification (NCBI taxonomy): domain Eukaryota; kingdom Viridiplantae; phylum Streptophyta; class Magnoliopsida; order Poales; family Poaceae; genus Bonia; species Bonia amplexicaulis. The sequence continues at coordinate 9,150,121 of CM070750.1, forward strand.
CTTGGTCCATCTTTTCTTCTCCTTCTCCTTTTTCTTTCTTTATCTCTCCTCTTGGGGTTACTGTTCTTATGGCACTGCTCATCCACGACCACTGTTCATCTTCCCAAACGAACAGCAACAACCAACCAGAACAGTAGGCCATGGAACCCTATGCCCCTCCCAAGCAAACTCTTCAACCAAACATTATCTCCACGTCGTGCCAAAATGAAAAATGCTCTAAATCACGTGAGGAATCCATTTCTTCTAGTTTCCTCATGATTTGTTTATCCATTTGCCTTTTATCTCGTTCATTCTTAAACCGACTCAAAACCAAATCCCATCAAATTGAGTCCGTTTCTATCTCTTCTGAGCCTTTATATATAACCCCGTGACCCCTCTCAACCCTTTACAACCTCGTGTCAAGTCTCCTCAAACTCTAGAATACCGCTGTCACGGAGAGCCCTCCATTCCCGAAATTGTTCATCATTCCAAATCCCGTTCCTAGCACTCCGGTGATTTTCTTTGAATTCCTTTCACGTCACTTCATGTTCCCGAGTATCTTGCACCCTCATATAAAGTTAATTTGATTTTCATGTAGTCGTTTAACAGGAATCAAGTTTTTCCTAAAACTGATCTACTACATCCTCTGTCGTCGGTTCATCGCCTCTGGTGAGCCCAAACCTAATTCTTTGCTACTGTATGATCATCATCATCTACTCTATATATTCCATGCCTTCGTTCCCTATTTGCATCATCGAGGAAGTCCCACATCAGAGCACCCCTTAGTTTCTATAGACATCACCATTGCTAGCCCGTTCTGGCCATCCTTTGGCCAAGCCGAGCTTACCTACGTATCCCTTGGGCTGAGGCTGTGCCCATGCTCACCTTATTTCTCCATGTTATCTGCTCGTCCTCGTAGACCCTGTCAACCCATGCCACATCCGCCCCATACGCCGCCTCCGCCACCACACCACGTCTTCGAACGTGCCTCCACGTCCCACACATTCCTTGGGTCCCTAGAAACCTATTTTGTCAGTTGGCTTCATCTTACATGCCTTCCCTCGCTGGCACAAGCCATGACAAAAGCCATGCACGTGCTCTGCTTCTCCAACAGAGATGCTCTCAGTTCTTCTCTTCTTTCTTTTGCTTCAAGTCTATGATAAGTAGGTCCCACCTGCCATACACACATAATTCTACGAAATTCGAGCAAAAAGGAGATGCTGAGGAATATCGCCTCGCTTTAGAATTTCAGGATTTTCCTTTCCATTGGATATTCTGATCCCTCGTTCTCTATCGTCCGAACTTCGACTCTAGTGATTCAAGTTTCTAAATTCATATAAATTCATAATCTATTTCCTATTACCTATTTTATAATTTTTGTATTTTATTTGAGTTTATTTTGTTTTAGTCGCTTTTCACATGTAGACTACGATGTTTCGAAAGAGTGCAACTTCGACGACGACTCTCTCCAACAGTACGCTGAGCAAGGCAAGTTACATACCTGACCATGTTGATTTTAGTTTGCAAATAAAATTATGTTGTTTTAAATTATTCTGCATGCATATGTTTACTCAATATATTTTAAATCTAATTATAAAGGCATAGCTAATACTTGTTATGGCTACCTTTGACATTGATCACTTACATACCTTGTCACTCTAGAATAAAACTCTGGTTAGTACATTAGTATTGGCTGAAAAAATTTTTAGCGAAGTTTAGACATGCTTAGAAATAATAATAGGTTTGGGACAAAATTTTCATATAAAGTGATGATTATAAAAATGTATTTTCGACTTGGTTAGTCAAGAAGGCATGTGAAATGTTTAAATATTAAATATAAAACATTGGTTAGATCTAGGCAAATAGTTAGTTGGTGGGTGCTCAGTGGCATAAGGGGGTATGTGTGACATCCCAAAAAATTGCTTTCTTTACAATTTTAATTTCAAATTAATTATTTAAAGTGTTTGAATTTTATTTGGATTATTTGTGTAGTACTGAAAGAAAATCTCAAATTTCAATTCTAATTTCCAATTTCCATTCAAATTCCAAAAATTCAAATCTGAAAAATTCAAAATCTCCAAAAAAAATGTTGAATCCATTTTTCTGAGTCAAACCCATTTTTCTTGGCCTATCTCCCTTTTTCTTGTTTTTCTCCTTCCCTTCTCCTTTTCTTTTCCTTCCTTCTTTTTCTCTTTCTTCATGTTCATCGCTTCTTCCTGGCCAAACACTATTCTTGCTGCTTGTCTCTCTCCTCTATTGCTTCTTTTGTTGCTTTTCTCTCTCCTCTATTGCTTCTTCAACCGAGCATAGAGATGGCAACGGGTACCCGAAACCCGATACCCGTGGGTTTTTACTCTATTAGGGCATGGGTCTGAGTCAATTTCCTAACCCATGTGTCTCTTAATGGGCAAAAAACCCAACCCATCGGGTTCCGCCTTGCCGGCATCGTTCCTATAGTACCCAAACCCGTAAACCCATGGGTAATATAAACCCGATCCATAAGAGTTATAAACCTGTGCTCCTCGGCAAACCAAATGACCCATAGCCCACTAGTCAAGTACAAGGAGCAGTTGATGTCTCTCCTTTTGGTTTTAACTGAGTTGCGAACTGTGAACTTGTAATAATATACTATGCCAGTGAACTATGAACTGAGAATTGATAGAGTGAACTAGTGATGTGCATTGTGGATTTGTCGTTGCTTGTTTCATGCATAGTAGCATATAGATTAAACTTATTGTTGACTTTCTAAATCGCACTGCTCAGTAATCTGACACCGTTGTTGTCGCACAAAGCGACCGTGGGAACCGGTTACCCAAGTGGGCATGGGTTTGGGCAAAAATTTGTACCCGTCACGGGCATGTGTTTTTTAGCGGGCACATCCAACTTTCATGGGCACGGGTTGGGATAGCGAAACCCAGCGGGTTTGTGCCCGTTGCCATCTCTAACCAAGCACCACCAGTAAGCATTGCCATTCAAGCCAAAATCAATTCCCTTCCACTAAAGAAGTTAAAGGCAGCAAGAAACGTCTCACATCACTGGTAGAATCAATTTCTTTTTAGTTTTCTAGTAATTAAATCAATAGTTTTCAGTTTCTTTGCATGCAAAGTTGAAAACCGACATTGGCATCAATGCAGCTGAATTAAACTTGTTCATCTCAATATTGCCCTATAAATAGGAGCTGAACCTCATGTTCTACCCTTGTGCAAATCTTTGGCCATCCCCTCTCACCACGCAAAGCTTTAGTGAAGTCGCAGCACGCCCGTGCGACAACCTCCTTCCCTCCACCACGCCATCTTTTACTCTGGTGAACTTTTTCAAGTTTTGTTCACATCATATTGTGTTCTAGCATCCAAGAAACTTCTTCACTATTTTTATTTGATTTTTCATGCAGTCAATCAATGGAAACATGAATTTTCCAATCTAGGCCGAAATCGCTTCCCGTCATCGATTCGTCTTCTCTGGTGAGGTTTAGACTATGCCATCTTCTCTCTTAAAATCGCTTCCCGTCATCGATTCGTCTTCTTTGGTGAGGTTTAGACTATGCCATCTTCTCTCTTAGATTTGTCTCATCACATTATATGTGATGCTTCCCTCCTTTGCCACGGGAACTCGCCACAAATTTTTCACTTCGATGCCTAGCCATGGCTGCCTAGGGCACTTCATGTTTCTATCTATCTGATGATGTTTTCTCCAATCCTTTCTCGTCAAAATGTGCCAAACTATTCCAGGTAGCTACCTTCCAAGTGGATTCGGTTTTCATTTACTGAGAACCAAGATATTAAGTTTTTCCTTTTTCTATACCGACACCGTTCAATTGTCGATTGTGTCATCTCCGATGAGTTTCTAGCTTAGCCGATAATTTTTATAGCTTTACCATGTCGTGTTCTAGCCCATGCTCACCTTGGTTCTTCATGTTCCATGCCCGGATACTGTACCTCTCTCCAACCCATGTCGTTGTCGCCACCCACGTCGTCACCATGCTCCATTTGACATGCCGTCACTTCTTATGTGTTCCTCGGGTTCCTAGCAACCTATTTTGTTCTGTTCATTCATCCCAAAGAATGGAATATTCTTTCGTTTTTCTTTTTTAGGATTTTCTCGTCTAGCAATCTTTCAAAAGCATGTTCTCCATCGTTCGAACTCCGAATCCAGTGATTCAAATTTCTAAAGTCATCTAAAATCCTAATATTTATTCTAGTATTTATTATATATTTTTTGATTTTATTTGTGTTTATTTATCTATTTGGGTTTCTCGTTTTGTACATAGAACCCGACGTCGCCGAAGAAATTCTCAACCCATAACAAGAAAGTCAAGTCAATGTCTAAGAAGACAAGTCTCCTTTGATCATCTTGTATGCATGTTTATCAAAATTATTTTATTATTTCAAATTTAAATGCATCACTATGTTAAATAAAATGATAACTTTTGTCTTAAGGATATTAGTTAATCCAATAATTGTTATACACTCCTTTGACGTTGACAACCATGTACCTTTGTCGCCCTAGGTTTCACTTATCTTAGTATTGAGATTATAATATTAGTTGATAATTTTAGAACGGTAGTAATTGCTTTGACAAGCTATTTGGTCACTATAACCTTATGGATGGGAATAATGTTATCAAATCTCTAAACAATTATTTTTACCAAGTGTTTAGCAATAAGTGTTGCCATTGGTTTATAAAATAAAATAGTATAAATGATTTTAAACTTGGGCGGATGGTAAGACTGTGTTGGTGTGGATGGAGCACGAGATCTTGTATTGTGAATATACCGCCCTAGTCAATTAAGGACCGACGCTTGCGTTTGTTCAAACTGAGTACTACCGTACAACTACAAGTCTATATTGGTATGACCCGGTTAACTAATTTGCAATGGCTTAGCTTGGAATCTGCCAGTGGCAAGTGTGTTCTAGGGTTACTGGAGTTACTCACAGTGAGGCATAGGGATTTACTGTACTCATACGGCGCAAGAGTGGGCTTCTGACTTAGTGGAATTAACCCTTTAGCAGTAAAACCTCAGCGGACGGAGTCTAGTTGAGTCGGTGCATTGTAGAGGCCTTATCATGATCTCTCCATTGCACACCTAAGAAAGTGCATTAATCACATAGCAATATGAGATGATCATATCTTGTGGGTAAAACTGTATAACCTCTGAAGAATGTAAAACTATTTGAATAGCCGTGCCCACGGTTAAGGGTAGGCAATGTGTGCTTTCACATGGTAAAACTTTGGTTTTAGTTTCAAAGTAAAAGTTTTGGAAACTCGGGAGTGGTTGGAACTCTCGGGAATGTCATAGCGGATGGAGCCATTATGGTTGGATGGAACCTGTAGTCTTGAACCTTGGCGATTAGAAACTATCTACTAGTGTTGGTGTTTGGAACTTTCACTAAAAATTTATCTAGTTTCAGTTATTGTAATTATTTTGTTAAATTAATGCTTTCAAAATATATATATTGGTATTTGAAATAAAATATTACTTTGTGTAAAAAAATCATATTACACTTCCTTTATTAAGCCCTATATATATTGTATCTTTCCCATGACTTGCAGAGTAATCTATGTACTCACATGCTACACTCAAACAAATCTCAGAGGATTATGAAGCTCAAGAAGGAGGATACGACTACTTCACATAAGGATTCGATAAAGGCTACCTGAAATACTAGGTTGCGCTTCCCCAATCAATTGCTTGTAATGTATTGATGGACCATCGTCAGACTTTCATTTTGCTTCCGCTGTGTTTTGTAAGTTTGAGAGATATTGTAACCTCAGTTGTATTAAAGTGGCCATAAGGCCTGTACTATCTATTATTGTAATAAGGCGTTGTTGATTATGTAATTATCACTGTTTGACTGTGTGTATTAGGTTTGATCTAGAACTAGGGCAGTAATAAACAGAGAGTTCAGATTCGAAATCCGGTCCCGACAGTATGTGAAAAGTCTATCTAAATCAATTAAGTACTGATATGTGAGCTATTGCTACAAAACCAAATCATACTACAACAAGTCTAGTGTGGCATAGATCTGGCTAACTAACTTGCGGACTAATCTTAGCTGCGCTACATGTCGAATATGGACGTGGCGTAGGCCACGAGATGTCTCATATGACACAAGACTTCTCTTCTTCCAATAATATGTTAGTAGATATCAGATCTGTTCTTTTGAGTTGTGGTTTTTGACGTTTGACTATAATTTATTAATACAATAAAGAATAATCGTTAAAAAACTAAAAACTAAAAGAAATAGGAAAACAAAAAAGAGCAGTGCCATTGTAACCATAGAACTAGGACTGTGCACATCTCAACCGAATCGATAAAACCGTGCCGAAAAAACCGAACCGAACCAGTCAACTCGGTTTGACTGGTTTTCGGTATTCGGTTCGGTTTTCATATTTTAGATTTTTTCGGGAAAAAATCGGCTAAAAACCGAAAAAAAACCGATTGAATGTCTGGACCGAAAAAGGACGACGGCGCGGCGTGCTTGGCCTGCCTTTGCTAATGGGGGAGTCATTAGGCCCATATCTGTTAATGACAACGCAAACGAATACGGGAAAAAAGAACGGGCAAAAAAGCTCAAAAAAGCCAAAAATTTAAAAAGACAAATTTATAAATAGTAAAAAATAAGTCAGAAACCAGAAGTTAAAGTCGAAACGACCACAGCCTAAGACAATAGACCTGGTGGAGTTGAGCAGTAACTACAGGGGTTTGTACCCGGAGACCCCACACCAACCTTTCAAACCCATTAATGGTTTGTCCGAAATATCTTCTGACTATGACTGCAGAAGCTAAAGTCATTTTTTCTTTGTTTTCTTTATATTATCTAGAAAATATAACGGTGTTATTATTTCTCTATATTTTATTTATTTCTTTTAAACCAATGCAGTATCATTTCAGAAAAAAAATCCCAGCACAAAAAATAGAAGCCACGGCCCTATCTGCCCACTCCTTGCGGCCTAAATGTAAGCAACGAACCGACAAAACCCCAAATCGAAGCCAAGTCGCAGCGCGGCGCAGCGCAAAATCCCATCGCCGACCAACCCGGCACGCTACACGCCCCCTCTACCCACCCGCCGACACGCGGGCCCCGCTCGAACCGACGTGCCCCACGGACATCTGGGGCCCACCGCTGTGTCACCGGGTGTGTCTATTTTTCTCCGTACGAATCCGCTCCTCCGCCTTGGTGTTAAGCGGTCTCCATTTATTCTCTCCCTTCGTCGTCTCTCCCCTCCCACTCCTCGCCTCTCTCCCCGGACTCGTAGCCTCCCCGCGTCGTTGCGGCCTTCTGGAACCTTCGTTAGGGTTTGGCTTTGGCGGCGGCGGCGGCGGCGGCGGCGGCGGCGATGGATTCCGTGGCGGCGGGGGAGCAGGGGAGGTGAGGCGCGCGGTTGGTTGATTGGAGGTGGTGGTGGGGATGGACCCGGACTTCTCGCGGGCGAGCGGGGGCCCGAGCTTCGAGTTCGCCTTCAACGAGGTCAACTTCTCCGATAGGGTGCTGCGGATCGAGATCGTCGCCGGGGACGACGCGCCGGGGGGCAAGGGCGCCGCCGGCGAGGGCTGCTCCTCGCTCACCGACTGGGCGCGCCACCGCAAGCGACGCCGGGAGGAGCTCCGGCGCGAGAAAGGTGAGGAGGGTTTCGAATTTTTTTTCTTCCCTCGTTCGGTGCGGGGCGATTTGGGCGTGGACGAATTCGTATTTGTATTCCCGTGAGTTGGGTGGGGGAATTGGGAAAGGGTGGGTGCTTGCTTTTCGTGATGATTTGATTTGACCGTTTGTTGGGGCTTTAGGAACTAAAAAGCATTAGGTATTAAGGGTGGGTAAGACCTTTTCTTTCTCTTTTAGTCAAATCTGTGAATTTTTGAGTTATTTTCATTTCTTTTATTGATGTCTTTTGTTGCCGCGACGGGAATTTAGGTTATATTTTGTTCTGAGCAATCTGGTGTTGAGGAGATGGCATGAGAGGGGAGAATTAGGGGAGATAGTGAGGGCGATTTTAATCGGCAAGAGTCGGATTTGGGCAATCTGTTCTGGACTATATTGGTGGTATCTTGTTTAGCGAGTTTGGTGAGGAGAAATTAATGGTTTTGGGGACATTGCACATTGATCATTTGTCTGTGATATGATATGTGAGTTCATGATTATATAGAGAGTATTTGTATACTGCAACTGAACCAGCGACATCCCCAGTCGTTGGAGCAAAATGTGCAAATTAGGAATGAAGTTACTGTGGTTGTTACCAGATAATAAATGACAATATGTGGCTTATGATATCTTCGTAGTTCTTATCGTTTTATTAAATTAAGAAGTCTGAAAGTTCGCATGATTTTTTTTATTTATTAAGAAAAATGTTGTAATATGTGAGGTGTTCTTTAGAATGAAATGCTGTTAAACAAATGGTTAGGTATTGTTGTCCTTATTTGTTGTTAATGACACATGGTGTTTTGTTACCTTGATTGACTCAAAAGTGTACATTGCTATTATTTCTATAAACACATAGTGATGGTCTACTTTTCCTTCCCAGACATATTCTGTACTCCCTCCTTGTCACAATATTTATTAGTCCATCATCTGCACAGACAAAGGAAGCACCAAATCTAAGAAAAAGTTAATGATAAATGACAATGCATACCCCTACTAAATAACATACTACAACCATTTAACCTCTCTCACAACATTAAAGTAGTGGTAGAGAGTGGAAGTATTGCAATAGCTACACTCTTGATTTCATCAATGCATAAACATTGTGAAACGACACTTCCCAAGACAATGGACAGACATTGTGGAACGGAGGGAGTAAAATTTAGAAGCCTACTGTCTTGAAATTTATGTATATTTCCTAATGAATTCCCTTGGATGTTCGTATAGGATAATGAAATGGAGGGAGTACAATTTAGAAGCCTTGCATTTCACTTATGCTTTCTAATATTCTATTTATGAGTTTCTTGTTTCAGATCACTTTCCTGTTAGTATTCTGTGCAATGTTTATTTCAGTGTTCACCCAATCTTATCCTTGTTGACTTCAATTCCAATAGCAACACCAAATGTTGTCCAATGTCACCCTGAGCTGAGCATGAATTTTGGGAAATGTGCTAACGTGGGTTCTCACATGTTGTGTAATGCTTATAATACAAGTTTCCAGATATGAGCTATAGAGACTTGGAGATCAACATGAGAAGTCTGAGAGAGGATGAAAGGGGAGGGAGAGAACAGTAAAATAAAGTTAGATGTTCTTGAGGAGATAGAATGAGAAGATTTTTTTTTGCATACATTGAATTTGCTCTCTTCATACCTTCAGTGTCATATGATGATTTCATACATTGAATTTGCTCTCTTCATGCCTTCAGTGTCATATGATGATTATATATCTTCCATTTTCTTTTTATTCACTAAAGTTAGTTCATTCTGTATATTAGGCCTGATCTCCCCTGTTCTGTGAAATGCTTATTGAAGTTTATTGTGATAGTTTTAGTTTCTTATAAAAAGGCCATTCGTCCTACCTCTTCCGTTACTGTTTCTTCTTTCTTGTACTATTTTTTCCCCTTACATCCAAGTTTACTCCTAATGTGCGCAGCTAGTCATCGTTAATACCTGTTCATGGGCATCAAGTTGTTAGTTAGAATTTTGTATTTGCACCTTGATCTTTATTATATCATTACGGGCCTGTTTTTTTTGGCTGCGGCTTATGGCTTTTGGCTGAAATTTTTGAATTTTGGCTGTTTGCGACAGAGATTGCGGAGAGAGATATACTCGCTTTCAATTTTGGTTGATATAGATGTTAGGTTTTTAACGTGTACTACAATTAACTTGTAGATCCCGTCTTGAGAAAATACTCCATTTAAAAGTTAGGTACTGTAGCAAAAGCCAAAAACCGCTTTTGGAAGCCAAAAAGAACACCCCCTACGGTCCGATGCCTAATGCATTCTTACAATTTGTTGCCATTATATTTCTTCGTAGTTTTCCATTCTCTTCAATTATCTCCTCTACTAAAGTATAAGTTTTTCCATAATTCCATTTTGAACAACTTTTCTGCTCTCATTTCATGGCTCCAGAATCTGGAAAGTATATATTGGACCCTGTAAACTGCAAAGTCGAAGCAGAAGAATGTGATACCTATGAGGAAAACAATGAGGAGCCTGTAGCTATGATAGAAGAATCTCCACCTGATATTAGACAAGATGGTCAGTACAATGAATTTCTGCTATCAGTTATATTGTTCAAAATTTTTTAGATTACAGGTTTATGAAATTGAACACACATACACCCTTCACCAATTTTGAACATGTTGCATTTTAGAGATCTGTTAACTATCATTTGTAATGATGACTTATGCTTTTGGAGTTCGGTGCCGGTACAACGTGTCAAGAGATATGAGTAACTTGTTCCAATTATATTGGAAGTGGGAGGGCATGTTGGTACAGGTTAACCCTTGCTTCTACCTAGTGCCTTGGCAATAACTATATTTGGTAGTCACACTGTAATCATTTTGGATGCCTCAGTGTACTAGTGATTAAGTGTGAGGTTTATGAGCTTGATTCTTTAAACTCCAACACTTGAATTAGGAACAATTGGGGCTCTGTTAAACATCTTATACTTATGTAAGATGTAATTCTAATAGATACCTAGGAGTAAATTTTTATGAATGGATATCCTTATAGAGGAACTAACTTCCTTAGATTGCTTGAAGCAGCCAAGATGTGTCTGTGCAGTATGTGATAATGATTCAATGCATTATGTTCCCCATTTGATTTTTTTCCTGAAGCATCATATCAATTTGTGTATGTAGAAGATATGAATGTTGTGCTCCAAGTATCTTAAGAGAAGAACACCCATCTGGTGATGCTGATAAGCACCATTTTCTTCCTTTATACTATCTGTCATCCACTTCATTGGACCTTCTTATTTTCGCCAGGTGAGGATGGAGAAAGCAGCGACTCATCCGGGAGTATGGAGTGTAATCAGGTTTTGAGAGTAAAGTCTATTTATATCAGTTCTGCAATTCTAGCTGCGAAAAGTCCCTTTTTTTACAAGGTAATTCTAGTTCTTGTTTGAAATGCATTCATTGTGTACTGCAGTTATGTATTGTTATCTAGCTAACAACATCATTGCATTCTTCTTGTTAGCTTTTCTCAAATGGCATGAAAGAATCTGATCAGAGGCATGCGACTCTTAGAATAACTGCTTCAGGTAACGTGGGAGATGTAGTACACGCATGTTGAGCTTTTTTTTGTTAACAAAATTTTAAGTGTTCTGTCATAGTCCTACAGTTCTCTTTAGCACTAAAACGATCGGTAGTACTGACATGATCAGTCTCAGTGAGGTTTACACTCTTTTGAGTTTTTAGTTGACCTGCCATGTTGCTTATCTAGTCCACAATTGTGCATCTTTCCTCTTATCATCTCTCAGGAATTAAGGATCATATATATGCTTCACTTAAAAGCCTTTCAAATCTTCAATAACTAGGCTGAGTTTTTTTTTTCTGTTTTGTTTTCTAGTTAACAGTTACCTTATGTCTGATCGTTGTATTTCCACTTGTAACAGAGGAAAATGCCCTTATGGAGCTTTTAAGCTTTATGTACAGTGGAAAGTTGACGACAAATGAGCCAACCCTTCTGCTGGATATCTTGATGATTGCTGACAAATTTGAGGTTGTTTCTTGCATGAGGCACTGCAGTCAATTGCTAAGAAGCTTACCTATGACCACAGAATCTGCACTGCTCTATTTAGATCTCCCTTCCAGCATTTCAATGGCTGCAGCAGTTCAGCCACTGACTGATGCTGCCAAGGAATTCCTTGCCAACAAATACAAGGATTTGACCAAGTGAGTGGCCTCTGTATTGATTAGAATCAACAATTAAATTGTGTTAGCAACATGGTGCACTAATGGAATGCTTCCTCTTCAGGTTTCAGGATGAAGCAATGAACATTCCTCTTGCTGGGATTGAAGCTATCCTATGGAGTAATGAGCTTCAGGTGGCATCAGAGGATGCGATCTATGACTTTGTGATCAAGTGGGCTCGTGCTCAATACCCAAAACTGGAGGAAAGGCGTGAGATCTTGGGCACTGGCTTGCTGCCGCTTGTTCGGTTTTGTCATATGACCTGCAGGAAGTTGCGGAAGGTCCTCGCATGCAATGATCTGGATCATGAGCAAGCAACTAAATGCGTCACTGAGGCACTTCTATACAAAGCTGATGCACCACATCGACAGCGTGCCCTTGCTGCAGATGTGTTGACCTGTAGGAAATATGCTGAGCGAGCTTACAAATATCGTCCGCTCAAGGTGGTGGAATTTGATCGACCGTATCCACAGTGCATAGCATACTTGGATCTGAAGCGTGAGGAGTGTAGCCGACTTTTTCCATCTGGACGGATATACTCACAGGCATTCCATCTAGCTGGACAGGGCTTTTTCCTCTCAGCGCACTGCAACATGGACCAGCAGAGCGCGTTCCACTGCTTTGGTCTCTTCCTAGGGATGCAAGAGAAAGGCTCAACAAGTGTTACGGTAGACTATGAGTTCGCTGCAAGGACAAGACCATCAGGCGAGTTTGTTAGCAAGTACAAGGGCTACTATACCTTCACTGGTGGGAAGGCAGTTGGATACCGGAATCTCTTTGCGATTCCATGGCCGTCGTTTATGGCTGATGACAGCCTCTTTTTCATTGATGGGGTACTACATCTGAGAGCGGAATTAACCATAAAGCAATCCTAGATAGTGGTCAGCGTACTACTAACTGCATCTGTGATCTTGCTCATGTCCAATTTCGTGCAACGATGGGCTTTAGTGTGAAAAATCTTGTGTGATTCAGACCTGCTGTTGTTTTTACTTGCGCACCAAATAGACAGTTTGGAAACGAGAAGTAGAATCCCTTTTGTTTTTACATCAAAAGAGGATCATGTCAAGCTGTGTATTGGTTTTGAACTGTGAAAAGTAATTCAGCTAAGCAAAGTTACGTTGAATGAGCTACCTTGGCTAAGAACTCAGGAGATAGATCAATGCGCTAAATTAGCTTCTTGTTTGGATGGCACCGCATTCATTTAGTTTATTGCTGGTAAGTTTCCATGCGGTACGGTAATGGCGAGAGAACTGTAAAATAGCTTTCAAATTTGTCGAAGATACAAGTGGTGATGTAGTATGAGCACAACAGTTGGTATAAAGTACTTTTTCTCCATAGGAGAAGGTAGAACTAACAGATCCAGAGAGCCAATGACGGAAGAGAGAGAGAGAGAGAGAGTTCGTAAGTAAAATGAGTAGATCTGGCTATCTCGTATCTCCTCTTAGGGGTTTATATACATGAATATTATAGGATGAAAAATTCATATCCTACCCCTTAATAATTACAAGAGATCAGGGTATATTAGTACATTCCTTTATATACATATAACATATCCCTATACTATTGGGCATGTTTCAAGTTCTAGTAGCTGAACTTAACATCACGGGGGTTGGGCCACTTCCACAATAGGTGTCATTGAGATTATGTTTGTGTTTTCTGTGTGACATGGTTTCTGTGGTAGGAACCCATAATCAATGGTCCATAGAGTTTGAAGTGGAATTAGTTCAAATATTGTGTCTTGAGTTTTTACTATGGACCACTTGGTTGATTCCATTATCTAATCCATCATTTATCTGCCAGTTTCACAACCTAACCAAAGACTTTTCTCACATTGTTGCAATTCATGTTCCAAAAACTTAGGAATAACTCAGTTGGAGCGAGGGAGAGGGTTTCCTTCCCCCTAGGAGGATTGACCTATTCCATAGACTCCCCTCCACATCCCTCTCCCTGTGGAAGGAATAGATTAAAGCATAATTGTCAATACTGTATCAGAGGTCATACTGATTTGGTTCTTGGAATGGTACGTTTCAGTACCGGTCCATACCGACTAACTGTTTTGAATTTAATTAATAATACGAGTATATATTTATAAGTATATATTTGTTTAATTATATGTACACCAAGTGTCACTTGTAATATTATTCCAAATATATAGTAGTACTATTAAAAATAACATATAATTCAATAGACGGTATTATCAATTCTACTGGTATCAAAGCCGATATGGCCAGTATTGACCGGTATCGAGATAGTATTTAGGCTATATGGTATGTAGGGGTATTTTATATTGGTTTAGGTGCCGGTACGATACATATACCGACCGGTACCGAAATGGTGCTAACAACTTCGGATTAAAGTCAATCTTTCTCTAACTTGTATTGCTTGCTAAGCTGACTACTCCCTTCATCCTATAATATAAGGTATCATTCTTGGAAAGTGTTGTCTCACAATATAAGTTCATTGCAGAGATTAAATATGTAGTTATTATAATATTTTCATCATATACCCCTATTTTAATGCTGAAAAAATAAGTGAGTAGTTGTAGTATGCCATTTAATAGGGATATATATAGTCTAATGGTATTAAATTTTTCTTAAATTTAAAGTTTTCTTGGCCAATGTATGTGATAGGTTTTAGACTTATATTATGAGGACGAAGGGAGTAATTAGTAACAAAGCTGAGAGAATGTACTTGCCTTTGAGCTCGATCTTCAAGGAGAAAAAAGAGGTTGAGAAGTAGGTTTCTACGGTCTGATAAGTCAAGCTTGTTTAAGAGAATATTTGTGAAATGAAGAGATCGATCTGGTAGTAGTACCTTATTCGAGGTTGACCACTAAAAGCATCTTCATCTTTCTTTGCCCCATCGTCCATTCCTCCCGTCTATCCTTCACTCACTCCCTCATTTAGCCCTCACACATCTTGCTCGCTTCTCCCCATTACCTTTCCTCCTCTGGCCACTCCTACTCCGTGGCTCCTCCTCACATAGATCCAGCCGTGAATGATGTGCCAACCCACAGAGAAGCTCCATCTTGTGTAGGTGGAGGGCAGTGGAGAAGAAAGAGATGAATGATGTGCCAACCCATAGAGAAGCTCCATCTTGTGTAGGTGGAGGGCAGTGGAGAAGAAAGAGATAGAGAGCAGTGATTCTATGCTTTCCCTCTCTATAGCATCTTGCACTAATCTTGATATATTCAAGGGGTAAGTAGTTAGAATCATCCTTTAGATATGCATCAATATTAGTACAATTCACTATACACTTGGTGCACAGAAGCATCTCCCATGGATCATTCATATTACTTGGGATGCTGCATGGACAACCGTTTGTATGTTGCGGCTGTTTTTCTTTCAGAATGTTGCCTAAACAATTTATTGAAATGTTCCATAGTTATCCCAAAATTGTTGGACTAGATGGCAACAGAGAGAGGAGGGTGAATGATGCCAACTCTAATTTGTTTCTAACTATTCAAGATTATATTCTCACATAACTACAGAGTTGCAGAAAATAGAGTTTTCATCAAAAAACTCAAGACAAATGGTTCGAGAACACAAAATCTTGAAGCAACCACTTCCCCGCGGTCTAAACAGCATAGAAATAGTGGTTTGACCGACCCCAGGCAGTATAACCACTATTTCAATGGCAGTCTGACCGCTACTACAGTAAAATTAGGTAAATGAATAGTATTTTTAGCTCGATTTCAAAAACCAAAATCGAGGAAACTTTTGATCCGTAGATCGAAATGATATGAAATTTTGCAAGGATCTTTTCTAGGTAATTGTGAACCTATTTCAATAAACGATCATGAATAATATGGCCAAAGTTGAGACCTTTTTTAGTTTGAAGGAGAAGTGCACTAAAACCGAGCTAAAACCCCAAATGGTGAATACAACTTGCTCATAGTTAGATGATCACCAAGAAGGGTCTAGATGTGTCCCCACACATCACAACAAGTTAGATCACCAAAGAAACCAAGCCCAAAACCCTCAGATCAAGGATGGACCAAGTGGCCAAAGTCAAGCAAAATCGGGTTTTCTTATGAATCTTGCTATCAAGGTGCTTAGATGGGTGGAGGTGTATTCCCAAGGATTACTGCCATCTCTTATACGTTCTTGGCATAGAAAGATCATAAGAAGGAAGGAAGAGGGATCAAAACCAACCAAAAGTCAAGCACATCAATCAAAAACAAGAGGGACTCAAGAGTTGCACAAAGATTAATGTATTGCTTCCTTGTGAAAGTAAGTTTTACAGCCACTCTATCTTAGAGGACAAAGAGCACCTGTAACATCCCAAATTTTGGGTGTTCAAAAATATGAAAAATTTTAAAACTTTTTCTTGCACTTTGCTGACATTCAAATTTCTTTTGAATAATTGTCTGAAGTCTTTTGGGTTTTGTGGCATGCAAGTTAATAATTAAGGATAATATCAAATAAAGATAAGATCCTAAATCCAAAAACTAAAATCTTGAACTTAAATTCAAGATTAATAAAATAAAAACCTGAAATCAAATTACTTAGGTAAAAGAGAAGAAATGGCAAAGAAGTTTTAAAAGCTCACATCTAAATAGTTAAAAATTCAAAATTTTGAATGCTATGCAAAACTTCAAACAATAATTCTTAGTGTAAATAATAATGCAAATTAGAAAACCAGATTTTTAAAATTTTGCTTAGGCACTAATTTTCCCTTTTCTCCCATTTTCCCTCATTCTTTTACCTCTCTCTTACTTCCATGTGGGCCCAGCCTTCTCTCTCCCCCTCTCTCTTCCTTCGCCTGCCGGCGGGCCCAGGGCCTTTCTTTCTCCCTTCCTTCTTTTCTCCCGAGCGCCCACGCCTTTCCTCGCTTTCTCCTTCTCCCTTCCCCATTCTGTGGCAGTAAGCTGCCCACGTCTTCTTCTTTCTTCCGCCCCCTGCGCCGAAATCCTCGTGGCAAGTAACCCTGCCCTGCGCCGCGTGATCAGAGCCCTGCCACCGTCACGTCGCCCCGCCAGGTCGGATCTCTGAGCCCCGCGCCCTGCACACCCCGCGCCGAGTCCGCCGCCGGACTTTGCCCAGCGGTCCGTCCCCGCCGCCCGGTCGGCTCAGCCCCCATAAGGAGGAAGGTGCGCCCCCATCCGCCTCGCCTCATCCCCTTCTTCTCCCCACCATGAGGAATCGGCCCTGGGGCCTCGAAGCTCGCCGGCCGCCCACTTCCTCCTCGCCCCGCGGCCATCTTCTCCGCCACCGACCAAGTGCACCACCGCTCGATTCCTCGCCGGGGGAGACTCCTCTCGATGCCCTCAACTAGTCCCTACCACCGATTGGGACCGTGGTCCACCCCAACTCGCCGGCGACGTGAACCCCTCTGCGCCGCCGCCTCCTCACGCCGCCAAGCCACCTAGGAGTCTCTCCACCCCCTGCCAGTTGGGTAAGCTTCATGGTGCCTCCCACCCACTCATGCTCCTTTCCTTTTTCCCCTTCCTCAGTGGCGCTGCCGCTTCCCGTTGACCCCGCCGCCGGATGGCTCCCAGCGCTGTTCCATCCGGTGCACCGCCACCTCCAAGTTTAGTGCCTCTCCTGAAGGTCGTTCTACCCGTCGCAGTCGAGCCTCCGGCCCTACCTCGCCGTCGACGCCGGCGCCCAACAGCATGCGCCGCCTCTTCTGTCGGTTTGGCCAAGCGCCTCCATCCCCTATTCCTGCCTATTCCTCTTTACTTTCTTCACAATGGCAGGTGGGCCCTCTTGGCTTAAGTTAATTAGTAATCAATGAGTTTGATGCAAACTGCAAACAGAGGGAAGATGCACTAGCTAGCATGCATAAACACAGAGTTTGTAACTTAGAAGTTTCAACAAGAATGAAACAACAAGTCCTTCCGAGTTTAGTAACAACTATAGAAATGACCTTAGAACTAATTAGTAAAGATAACAAAAATCATAAATGACTAACATAAGTATAAATCATAGCTATTATTTTTAGACAATAGAACTTAAGTAAAATAAGTATGACTAGTCAGTTTGTCCCCTAAATTAAAGTATGCTTTAGGTATACATTGTATGAACTTTGGAATTAAAATTTGTGAAAGCTCATTTATGTAGTAGCTAATACAATTCAATTAGCATAAACTCAAATGAAGTGCATATAATCTTGTTGTAGGTATAGATATATATGTAATGAATAGTGGGAAGAAAATGGATCCTAATTCAAGGTAAGTTATGTCTAGTAATAACTAAGAGTACCTAAAATGTAGTACCACAAAAATACTATAAACTCGGACTCTAGAGATTAATTCGATAAGCTAAAGATTGTATGTATCGCGTGTATAGTATATATACCCGGAGTAATGGTGCCCGATAAAATAGTCCCCAACCCGCTTGATTCCTCAGTATTTCTTCCCCTCAGTCAGTCACGAAAGGGCAACAACCCAGTTAGCTAGCCCCGCGCGCCTTACGCACTTAACCTCCAGGTCTTGGGTTCGAATCCGTCAGCCGCACCTTTTACCCCTGTTTTATTTTCAATTTTTGTAATCCATTTCAATTAAGAAAAATCAAGAAAATCGGAGAAAAATTTAGAGAAGCTAATAATTTAATTAGGATATAAAATAGGGTTAATTAGGATTTAATGTTTGATTATCTTCTGTATGTGCAACTAATATAACTTAAATATTTATTTGAGGTCTAATTATCAATTAAAAGAATTAATAAAATATGGTTTAGCTTAATGTCCAAGTTTAATAAGAATCCCAATTAAAAATACCTTCGAGTTAAAGTTAACAAACTGGATGTGAGGTTAAAACTAGAACAACAAAGCTTTAAATTAAAAGATCATAACTAGGTATTAAAATATAATGGCTTGGAATATGTGACATTGGATTAAACTCGTCAACAGATAAGATGCAATATTATGACCAATAGCTGCAGAAGTAAGGACATACTAAAAACCAAATTGTTAAACATCAATTAGATAGCTAAATAGCCCCGTGCTTCCATGAATTATTGCAACCGATGAACAATTAGTATATAGAACCCCATAAAATACCACAACCCCTGCCATAAACCCCTAAATGTCAACAGTCGACCAGTACATTACTTAATACCCAACTAGATCTATATACCTGCTCGTATGTGCAAGTTCACATATGGAACTTCCTAAATAAATACAAATATATATATATATATATATATATATATATATATATATATAATAAAAGAGATTATTAGCAAAAGACCGAGTCGTCATATTCTACCACCAACCTTATCTCAACCCCCCAGAACCGCCTAATAACTTATAATAAAACTAAATCAAGTTTATTCGGATTTATTTGGATCTTTTGAGTTATTTGCCTTTATTTGGATTCAGTTGTTTATCGCGTAATTAGAAATGGGGGCTCCGAAGAATCCGTGGATCAAGCGAGGTCAAGATCGAAGTGAAGATAAAGACCAGGAGCTCAGGACCTTCGAATGAGAAAGCGTTGAGTGAGCTCAAGACCGCGGTAAACCGCGCCAGGCGAGTCAATACTTTGATCATGTTGAACCTACATTTTCTGCTAATTACTTTTGTTTAAATTATCAGATTGCATGCTATTAGTTTATATGCAACTACATGTTTAATTCAAGATTCTAGTTATATGCCTATTGTTTGCCTTGATTAATATTATACCCCATTTGAATATTGATTATGTGAACCTTGTCGCCCTAGCAGAAATTATAATAGTAGCCTTTCAAAAATAAGTCCCTAATTATGCGCCATGCTTAGTGCTGCATAGATACTCGGGGGCGCTGAAATGCCCCAAGCATCATCAACATTTTCAATCATGAGAAACTGGTTTGGGCAGTCATGGTGATAATGACTGGTATATGTGTTGGATATGATTATTTTATGCTCCCAAAAATCCTCAAACTTACTTGAATATCTGGGCGGATGGTTCGTGGGTGTGTGAGTGGTGCAGTGGAAGCACAAAGCGGTTAGTGGTAGAACCGCCAAGATGCCACTAAGGACCGAATCTTGTCATGGCCTCCTATGTAAAACCGTACAACCACATGTCTGTAAAATACATCTTGGCTAAGTAAATTTATCGAAACTCCCGGACTCATCTCACTGGTAGTGGAGAGAAATGGATAAGCAAGGGCAAGGGGAGGCCTAAAGGGACACCAAGGGGAGGGTGAAGTTTCCAGCTATACTAACGTTGCGGGAAGTGGAGCCCGGCTGCGTTAGGGACTGTGGGGAACATCCCGTACATAGATGGGACCCACCGCAAGTGGGAGAAGCCCATAAGGTGAGATGACAAAAGGAGCTAGATACTTTGAACAGTCACTGTGATGGTCTGCTCAACCACATGACTAAGGAGTCGTGTGGGGCAAAGAGTTGATTGTCTCTTGTGGTGAAAGTGTACAAACTCTGCAGAGTCAAAACTATTCGAATAGCTGTGCCCACGGTTATGGGCGGACATGGGAAACTTAACCAGATATAGTTCTATTTCAAAAACTTTGTGGGTGGAAATGGAAAAATAGAGGGCAGTGCAAGGCCCTGATTTGTGTTGTCCCGGTGTCGCCCGATGATAAGTTAAGCGGCTATAATCAAGGATTAAGCATATGGTGCGTATACCATGTAACGGTGGATGGAATCAATCGCTATTGTTATTGCATTCTCTTACACATTATGTTTTTGTTCAAACTGCTAAGTCTCAGGAAGTTTTTATGTATTATATTTCAAAAGCAAATAATGGCAATGCTTCTCCTAAAGCTACCAAAAAGAGAAGTTGCTGGCAAATAAAACAGCCCGAGCCTTTCCTTTGATAAGCCTTGCATACTATTTATTTGCATTCTGTGTATTGGCTCGCGGAGCACGGTGGTTAGTGTGCTCACACTCGCTCTCACAACAAATCCAGTCGAATCGATCACTGCGCCTCAAAGAACACTATTGGTCATGAAGATAAAGAAGATGAGGATCTCAAGGGCTAGGTCGCGAACCTCCAGTTGGCTGCCTGTGGGCATGTCCTGAAGGTCCCACTGTGTTCTTCATTCTTCCGCTGCTGCAATTTGCTGATTTCAGCCTAATCGGCCCATGTGTAAGTTTACTATTATATTTACGCTTCCGCATGGTATGTATTTGATATTCATTTTCTGTATCTGTGAGCACTATCTAATAATCCAGGGAATAGTGCAGTAATCACAGGAGATTTCGGATTGAAAAATCCGGGTCTGACAGCACCCAAGGTACTCATTCTCAAACCCTACCCCTAAACATAGAGAAGAGAACACAAGAGATGGGTTGTATGGTTAACATTATATGTCTCCATCCTAACCTCCTTTTATAGGTAGACAACCAGCCACCTACACCCCTTAATGGATCCTATCCACTATTATAATGGGGAACCCGTTAACCCCTCACACACGAGTTTTACTCTCACAAGTTCACTTATGCACTCTTTTCAAAGCGTATAAGTGTGCATCCGCTAAATCCTTAGCCTTGATCCAACCAGCTCCACCTTAACCTAAATAGCTCTCGAACGCATCGCCCATGCACCACTGTTTTGATCTAAGATGGTTTTCGGTATTTTGGTCAAACAACCAAAATATCCTTCCTTTACTCGGTCATCACCAACCACTTCAATCAATCGCCATGCTTACCACGTGTAGGTGTACCACTAGCTTACCACGCGTCGCCAAGTCTCTCTCGTCCCGGTTCCACCAAACCATGGCTCACATGGCTTGTGCAAGCCACATGGCACCATCCTACCATTCGAACTTGCTTTCAATATTTCCCACCTTTCTCATGCCATGCTTGAGCTCACCGTCTCACCCGGTATCCTCGATTGTTCTGACCCTCAACTCCTCACGAGCCTAGCCTCGATCATCACCGTTGACCACAGTTGACTCTAAGCGACCCTGCTAAAGAAATCATTTCCAAGCACAAGTTCTTCACAACTCGACCTACATTAGCCAAGACATGTATCATGCAACCTTACTCCAATGGCCCAGGTCATCACAACTTGATACATGACTCAGTTCCCCAAAGCGGTACTACTGCACCTTACAAATCCGAACTAGATCTCTCTAGTACTACTGCCTTGCGGTACTACCGCAAACACTTACGGTTCTACCGCCCTGCGGTATGACCGCGCTTATGCCTGCGGTATTTCCGATATTTCTAGGACTTCTAGAATTCAGGCCAAACCAAATGCAATCTTTGCAAAACCATTTGACCACTACAAATCTGGTGAAGGGATCCTACCAGAGGGGTTGGTGGGTTCCAAGAAGGGTTGAGGTAGCACAATGGCTAGAGCCCGAGGCGACGCAGGGTGGGGGCATAGCACCAGCGAGTTTGAGGTGGCAGCGGTCCAATTCGATAGTGGGGACGTGATGAGGGAGTCCTGGGGAAGCCTCGATCGAAAGGAATTGACCGAAGAAGCTCCAAATTGGTCGATTGTAGTGTTGGCCGGAGTTGGACAAGAAGATGACTCCGGCAAGAGGGGGCGATTGCTTGGAGGGGGAGGGAGAGAAGAGCATGGAGAAGTTAGGGAAGGCTTGGCCTGGTACTTATAGGCGGCGAAGCGATTGGGAGGCATGGCCTTATGTAGGGACCCGGAGTAACAACTCCAGGACCCTCTGTGTTAAACGCACTATCCCAGGAAAGCTTAGTGCACACAGGGTCACAGGGATACATATCATACATGATAACCAAAACTTTATTATAAAACAAAGAGTACGGCCTTATGGCCAAGTTTACAATAATAGCATAAACTGAAAGAAGACAGCGGAAACATAAAGATAGTGATGACCATCCACCTTCCCACAAGGCGAATGACTGTAAGACGTGGCCTATTCATCGTAATCCTCACCGCATTCGTCAAAAGCTTCCTCTGGAAAGAGTTAGATTGAGCAACATGAGTACAAAAGTACTCCACAAGTTACACCAGGAGTTTTAACAGAATTGATGCATGCATAGGGATTCACAAAGGATGGCATAATAGGGATTATTTGCATAAAATGGTAATACTTGAAATAAACGTAATAAGTACGATAGAAGCTGAATTTGATACAGTAATTAAACATAGAATTTAACAAGATAATAACGTTAGTGAGGCTCCAACCAACACTAACCTATTCTCGGGTATCCTACCCGGACCATCTTTTCCATAGATAAACAGATTTTACATAAACCAGATTTTTATCAAAAACAAAGTCTAATCCGTGAAAAACCATACTCAGCATGTCCTTGACCGTGGACACGGCTATCCAGGATAGTTTGTTACTCTGCAGAGGTGTACAACTTTACCCACAAGACATGTTCTCTCTTTTCGCTACACGGTTTCACACACTGCCTTAGGTGTGCGGCGGAGAGTTCATGACAAGGCTGTTACAATGTTCCATTATCAAATTAGTTACGCCGCCACTAAGGTTTCACCACAACATGAATCCACATGCTGGAGCCCCCTCTTGTGCCATGTGAGACTTCTCGTGGCCTACGCCACGCCCACATTCAACCTATAGCGAAACCAAAATGTAACTTCACAAATTACTTAGCCAGGTCTGTCCCATACCAGACTTGTGGTAGTACGGTGTGACTTTGTAGTAGTAGCTCACGGACCGGTCCTTAATTTGACTTAGGCCTAACCACAACCCCTTGTGCCTGGCGATCCACATCGTGTCACCAAACAACGATGCATGCCAGCAAGCACCCACCACCATACCATTACCTAAGTCCAAACTAGTTTTGTAGATTGTTTCAAAATACTTTCATGAACCTCCTTGACTCACCAAAGTCAAGATTTCAGTTTTAAAGTCTATCATTTTATGTGAAAGATTATTCCCAACCAGAATAGTATAAGCACGGCTAAGCAATTCTACCCAACCTCTAGTTAATACTAATGTACCAACTAGGTTTTAACTAGAGTTGACAAGGTATAATGGTATACGAAGTCGAATTTGGTCATACAAAGGATTTGGGCATAACTACAATTCAAACTAAATTTAAACTAGATTTGATTAAAAGTACGCATGCATAATAATTTTAAAAAACAATATAAATAATTTAAAATAATAGGAACAACATGATCAAAGGTGTAACTTGCCTTGCTCGAAGTCTTGCTGCGATTCGTCGAAGTAAAACTCTTCGGATTCATCGACGTCTACACGTGAAGAACCAAAAGAAATTCAAACAAAATTCAAATAAAATTCCAAAAATTGAAAACAAAAGTATATTTGAATAGTTTAAGATTTTAGAAGAATTTAGAAATTTGAACGACTCAAATCGGAGTTAAAATGAACAAGTTATGGCTTCCGGAAGATTAAAAAGAGAGAAAAAGGGAAAGTCTGATTTTCGGGAATTATTCTTATACTGAAAAATAGCATTTATGACGTCATCATTTTTCGAATTTTCTTGGAGGGAAATTATTTGCTGACGGGTGGGCCCGGTTTACCGTGGACCGGGTCTATGGACCGGGGTGGAAGATGAGGTGGCGGGGTGCTGACCGAGCGACGACGTGGCGGCCACGCGAGCGGGAGATGGCGACGTGGCGTGCCACGCGGGCGACGCACGGGAAGGCGGCACGGGCGGCGGCTCACGGGGCTGGCGGCTCACGGCCGGCCCATGAGGCCATGGAGGTAGGAGGCGGGGAACTCGGGGCTCACCCACACGGCTCGGGGTGGCCGGGCGGCTATGGCGGAGGAGAGAGAGCGGAGGCGACACGTGGCTCGCTGGGCGGCGGTGCTCGGCCGGGGAGGAGAAGCCGAGGGGAGGAGAGACAGGGTGGAGGCGGTCGAATGAGGCTCCCCTGGGGTTTTATAGGGAAAGGGAGGTAGAGGCCTGGCATAAAGAAAAGGAAGGCGAAAATTTCGCCATGAACGGGAATTTAAATGGGAAAAGTACCAAGATTAGGGGAGGAGTGATTAGGGGGTTTTAATGAGCCATCAAACGGAAGTTTTCGCGAAGAAATCGGCCCGCAAATGGAGCTCCATTTTCGGCTCTAATGGAGGAGAGAAAGAGGGGATGGAGGAGGAAGAAGGGGAGGTGGAAGAAACATATGACATGTGGGGCCCATGCGTCGGTGAGAGAGAGATAAGTGAAGGGGTACGGGCCGTTGGATGAGCGACACGTGGCAAGTGGATGAATCATGCCCTTTGGATTTAAGTGAAGAGGTGTGGCTTGGATTAAATCCAACGAAGGGGTATCGGCCGTCGGATGAGCGACACGTGGCGGCCTGAGGTTTAATTGATTTCTATTTTCGGATTTGTTTTTCAGAAAACACTAGAAACAATATAATTGCTTGGAAAAATAATAAATAAAATCTAAAAATTCCAGAAAAATTATAGAATATTCCTGGAGACATTTTGGATTTAATAAAAATATTTTTAACTTAAATTTGGATTTTTAATTTTTTATAAAAATACTTTTTAACTTTCGAAATTGATTTTAATTTTTAGAAAAATTCTCAAAATACTTATAATTCAAGAATAACTTGGTAAGAGTAAAATAAATTATTTTTGGCTTAAGTAAATATTCCGATAATTTTCTTTTCACTCTAAACCTCGAAAACAAACTCCAGAAAATCCAAATAAATTCCAGAAAAACAAATAAAGGCAAAAAAAATTTTTGGGATGTTACACCTTAGCATGGCGGTGGCAGGGGGATGACACAACAAGCATTAATGGCCAGTGTCATCATGGGCATGGCCATAGGGCAGAGAGCTTTGGCAAGGCAATGTGCACGGAGGAGAGGCTCTCATGGCTGGTCGCGAGAGCTTAAGTCAATTGACTCGATGGCATGGAAGGGAGGGTGTCAGTGTGGCAGCTGGCATCGCAACGCACTTCAATGCGGGTGATGATGGGCTGGTTGTCACGGTCTGAGCATGCGCAAAGGTGGTGGTGCCATGGTCAAGGGTTGTGGCGGTGACTGGTGTGACAAGGCCGACGTAGGGTGCATGCACGGTACGACGCATGGAGGAGCAGAGTAGTCCAGGTATGGGCACACAGTGAGGTATTGCTTAGTCAGGTGGCACATATGCGCACGTTAGCACTAGCCAGGCACGGTCGGGGCGACAGGGAGATGCCTAGTGCGTCGACGCCAATGTGTCGAGGTGCAGCCAGCGCACTAGGCACGTTCTAGCACCGGCTGGGTCGGGCCAAGGAAAAAGAGGAGGGGAGATTGGGCAAGGGGCCAAATAAGCCAGGCTCGAAACCATTTCCCTATTTACTGGATTTCTTTCAAATATTAGTTTTAAATTTAAATTTTGAATCTCAATTCAAGCTGGAGCCAAACTTGAATCAAGTTTGAATTTGAACATGGATTTGATTTGTATTAAGATTCTAATTTTCCAAAGCTCCTTTTGTGGCTTTTATTTGGCAAGGGAACTATAAGTTCTTCAAATTTTAAATTGAACTCCTAATTGAGTTTTTGTTAGGCTTGAACTTGAGAATGGTTTTTCAAATTTAGAATTCAAAGTATTGGACTTTTGACTTCAATTCTACTTTTCTTTCCATATGGTTTATTTTAGAATTTAGCTCATGATTTATTTTACTGAAATGCACTTTGAATTTTGAATTTCAGTTTCCTTCCTGGTTTACTTTTAACCAAATTTTTACAGCAAATTCTTCTGCGTTACTTTCTAGATCATCTTTTCATATTCAAATTTTTAGATCGAGTTTGTTTTATTTATTGTATGTCCTTTTCTTTAGTTTATTTTCATAACTCAAACTCCAGGAAAACCTCAGTTAATAAATTAGGAAAAACCAACTGTCAATAAGATGCAGCAACAGTTTTAAATTTTACCTAATTTTGAACATCAAGCTTTTGGGATGTTACAGGGAATCTCTTTGAAGTTCCATGGCCGTTGTGCACGGTTGATGATATCGCCTTCTTCATCGATGGGGAGCTGCATCTAGGGTTTATACTACTAGTTGAAAAGATTTACCGCCCTCACTAGTATGGCTAGTAACTGGTGGTTACTGGAAATTTTGGAAAGTTTTGACCAAAAAAATTTGAAATTCAATTTTGTTTTTTGCGATTTTTTTTGAATTTTTATAACATAAAACTATGAATACTTGTGGAGGTAAACTATATATTTGTATATACATGAAATAGAGATGAAAATGAAGTTGAAATCTGATGTATTTTTGTATTTAAATGAATTCTATTTGAAATGTGGGCCCACAACCGAAAAACCCTGCCTCGTTTCCTTACTGGCCCTCAGCGGTACGACCGGTTTTCACCGGTAATCGCTGAAATTTCGGCGAAGTTTTATTCCCTGGCTGCATCTGAGAGCGGTATTGACCGTGAAGCAGCCCCTAGTGGAACTAAAAGAGATTTTTAGAATCAAAATTAAGAGGATCATGTCATGTTGTGTACATTGGTTTTGATCTGTGAAACGTAGTGATTCTGCTAATCAAAAGTTATGTTGAATAAGCTACCTTCCACAAGAACTTGAGACGGATATCTATACTAACTTAGCTTCTTGTTTGGATGTCACCAGACGCACTTAGTTTTCAGTCTGTCATGTCCAACTACTCCCATATTTTCTTCAATTTCTTGTGAATTGTTCATCAAATCATGATACATCAACGGCCATGCATGCAATTATCCCCACATTTGATGGCACATGTGACCCAATAGCTTTGTACCGCGCAGCTACCATCGACAAGTACGCCCCGGTGAAGAAAGATGAAGGCCACTGTTAAGCAAGGGGAATAGATCTAGAGAGAGGGACATGCTGCTTAGGGGATCCCGTGTGTTTATGGTTGCTGATGAATCATGTTTCACAAGAAATTCACGAGAAATTGGCAAAAAGATGGGCAAAATGTAATTAGTGCATTAGTGGGCAATACAAAATAACTTGTGGGAGTGTTAATAAACCAAAATGGCTTATAAGGGGTAAGCATTAGTGCATGTTTCTATCGTGTAATCCAGATCTTTTCTATCATGTATTAGTGCATGTTTGTCCATTAGATGAAAATCGGATGGTGAAGGAGAAGATATAGTCATTGTCGTTGGTATATACCCAGCTTTAATATAGATTAACTATTATACACTTTGACAATTCGCTACCAGGAGTGTCCAATTTGCTAACTCAAAGACGAATGGAACTGCGAAGTGACCAATTTGGTACTTCTTGGAAGTTGAGTGGTCAAAACAGCACCCAACAAGCTTCGAGAAGGGATGAAGTCAAGAGAACTCAACCACGAGCATTTGGCTTCTGTCTTCCTAAAACCAGACGTCACTTCAAACTCTTTGAAGGGTAGAATCACTTCGAACTCTTTGGAAAGCAAACACGAGACGGCTAGAGCTACAAGACGTAGATTCCGTCGTCCACAGGCCAACATGACTGACGCAAATAAATTAACTAGTCAAACTACGTACGTTCATGCCATAGTTCGTCTTTGAATCTAGAACTGTATAAGAACCCGTCAAACTTGCTAACACAACACGGACGTGGAAGTCCGATGGAACAATGGTTTCGGAACTCGGAAGTGAAGGAAAAAGGAACCAACCGTGGTCGGCCGGCAGGTGTTACACGTCGTCCCCTCTCCGCTCGGATTCGAATTCCAGAACTTGTCCAGGTGCTTGCTGAAACATAATCAAAGTTTCAAAGCTTTTGAGTTTTATTGGAGTTTGGTTTGAATTTGAAGACTTTTCCAATTTGGCAACCTTTCCTGAAATCTCATTTTCCCTATTCGACCTTTCCGTTTCATTTTCCCGTTGGTACCTTTCTTCAGCCCGCTTCCTCCCTTGTACACTGAGCCCACCTGACCACTTGCCCACATCCGCCGCTGTCACCCCTGTACTTCGGTCTCATCACCAGAGCCACAATGCCAGCACCGCAGAGTGCGCATTGAAGAGTCATCACCTCTACACCGTCCTCACCCTTCCTCGCTTGCAACGTTGCGCTGACCACCGAGCTCCGCCGCAATTTGGCCCGCCGTGCGGCGGACGCACGAGCCCACACCGTACCACCTTTGTCAGCGTACGCCGCAACTGTAGAAAGACTTTGTCCTCATCATGCCAGCTCAAGCGCCACCTCTTCCCGCCGACTGTGCATAACCGCCACCGCTGCAGCTACGCACCAGCGCCGCCGAGCTCACCTCCCTGCTCCCATTACTTCACATCCCCTTTAAAGCCTTGCCAACGCGCCAAGGAGCTTCATGCCAACCTCAATTTTCCTCGTTGAAGCTGCCCTGCCTCTAGAACCAACACACATCGCCACTGCCAACCTCCCCTACACCGGTGAGCCATTTCAGCCGATTCCTTGCCTCAGCCAATGGCCTACCAATTCCATGTGACCATAGCAACACCAAGCCACCTTGAGCACTTAGCCAAGCTCGCCAAACCTTTCCCTAGCCCCAGCCTCGCCGGTGTCGTTCACCACTGTCGTGCGAAGCATCTCCACATGGACAGCCCAACCGAAACCTCCCAAGCCTAAATAGTCTTCTCCGTCCTCATCGTTGTGCACCGTAGACGCTCAAAACCATCATGACTTCATCAGAAAGCCATCCTAGCTCTGTCGTGCCATGAGAGATACTTGAGGACCTTCTCTCATCGTCGGCCACCACCATCATTTCCCGAGCCCCAGAAACACCAAAAATGAAACCCCGATGCGTAGAGGAACCTGATTGTGCCCTTGGTTGCGGTCGACGAGCTCCGTCGACGTCCAATCGTGGCCACCGTCATGTTTGCTCTGTTCCATGAACAATAGCATTGAGTGTTGAAGATGATGTGTTGTGTGGTCATGGGTCAAGCCGACTCGGCCCAATGGCCAAAAATCAATTCAGTGCGAGCCATCACTATAGCATGCACTATTCATAATCTGATCCACTTTCCTTTAAAACCAGATCCAATTACTGTTGGAACCTGCTACTGTTTGTAACCCGATCTTCTATGAATAGTACTAAACCTGGTACTATTCACCAGTAAGCCCAATAACATATTTATACCCATTTTAACCATTTTGAGCCCATTTAATCCATTCCCAGCTCTATTTTGTCAACCTAGACTTCGGCAGAAACCAAACCTAGCCTTTATCGGATTTTATTGAATTTTACTCCTTTTGATTTTATTTATTTTCCTAGCTTGATTTGTCTCAAGCATGGACTCATATTGTTTTCATTGTTTGTGCTAGCTTCTAACTTCTCCGAGTCACGGTTCAAGGACCAGGTCCAAACGCCAAAGACTTTGAGCCAGTGAGTATTTTGAGTAGCAAGGCAAGTCTCATATTTTTGGACATGTTGAACCCACACTGTTTAAATTATTTATTTATAGTACTTTCATTACCGTTATTTATGCACTGCTATTTATTACAATAACTCTTTAGAATGACATGATAACTAGTTATGTCCTACCACTAGAAAATGCCATATTTAATTTGAGGCCATATTCACCTTGACAACCTTAGTAACATTAAATTACTGTATAATTAATTAATTATAGATTAGTTGAATTCAAATATTTATACTACTAAGTGACATTAGCATTTTGCCTATAGATTCATAAAAAATGTACTAGGGTTAAGGATGGATCGTGAAAAGCTATAAGTTGGTTGGAGTCCACAATCTTATTGGTTTATGGATGGCTGCTTCGTTGGTGAAAACTAAGGATTAGAACCTTATGCTTAAGTAAACGACGCAGAAATCGCTCAACCAAAAATTTTAACTTGACAAACCTATTCTAGTAACTACTCAAATCAATTGAATATCTACTAGAGGGTACATTGTTCTAGGAAGGAAACAGCCTGCAGACAACAGGATGGTTTGGAAGAGAAGTCTTCCATACCTAACAACGGTAGGTCCAATCAAGAGTTAGGCCACTAATTCCGCTTTGTCCCATGGAATCGCAACACTATGAGGTCCATAACCTACCGGGTAGAGACTAGAAAGAGGAGAGAAGTGAAAGATCTTATTTACTCAACTCAGTCGCACACTATCTGTTATGTGTCTATTGCATGACGTTGAGAGTTTGAGAGATCTTGTGGTAAAGCTGGGCAACTCTACAGAGTATAACAAATGGTATTCAAATACATTGTGTTTCTGGTAAATGAAGTTGTGTTTAATGGGCGATTCTAATTACAAGCTATAAGTAGTTTCCATAGTGTTTCAATCAAGTAATCAATTTGTTGAAATCCCACCTTTCCTTCAAAAGTTAACACATTATTGTTTTATGTTCAAAAATGTTTACAAATAAAATTGCATCCACAAACACATTAATAAAACCATTATATTCCTACTCTTGAGAACCCTGGCAAATAGTTAAATAGGGTTCTTCTTGTGACTTGCTAGGTACGGTTATACTCATTACTTGCTAAGCAATTAACAGAAGAGCTACGGGATGATAATGAAGAACCTAATGATGAAGAACTTGAAGAATCTTTTTGTGTAGATGATCAGTGATTTTGAGTCTCATCCTCGCTCAGGCACGCCTCCGGAGTTTCTTTGGTAATGTAATATAAATTTAAGCTAGACGCCCGCTGTGCTAAAAGCCTGGGCAGTTGTAAGGATTTCTAATGGTCCTAGAAATGGGCAGTACTCAAAAATGAATAGTACTTGAAAATAAACAGTAGTCAAAAATAAATAGTACTAAAAAATGAACCGTACCAGAAATAAACAGTACTAAAAGATGAACAATGCTCGAAAGTGAACAGTGTTGAAAAAGTGAATACTACTCGAAGCGAACAGTTGTTCAACCATTATATTTCGACCACGTGGTTTGACCATAATATTTTCAACCACGTGGTTCGACCATGATAATTCGACCATGTGGTTCGACCATGATTTTTTGACTACATGGTTTGACCATGATATTTTTGACCACACTGGTCAACCATCATATTTCGACCACATTGGTGGACCATGTTATTTCGACCACGTTAGCGGACCATGATATTTCGACTTGGACCAGGATAGTTTGACCACGTTGGTCGACAATGATATTTCGATCACGTTGGTCGACCAGTATAGTTCGACCACGTTGGCTGACCATGATATTCTGACAACATTGTCGACCATAATTTTCCGACCACGTGGTTCGACCATGATCTTTTGACCATGCTAGTCGACCATGATATTTTCGACCACGTTGGTCGACCATGATAGTTAGACTACATTGGTCGACAAGGATAGTTGCAGTGCCTGAATTGCCCATTAGCAGAAAGATGAAATTAAGCAGAGAAGTTGCCATAACTTCCATAAATAGGGGCGAGCAGTGAGACGGAGCGGACATCTACACAGACATGGACGGAGGAGCTTCTGCAAGAGAAGAAGGTACTAAGCAAGCTCTGGAAGGAGGAGACACGCAAAACACACTTGAAAGAAGAAAGCAAGGAAGAGCAACTAATCCAGAAAGAAGGTGAAGTTCTTGCTCTTCCTCCTCTTCTCGCCTTCTGCTCTTTGGTTCGGCCATCGCGGTACAGATCAAGGTGCTTCATTTTGTTTATGTTCTGGCTCCCTTTGGTTCTGTCCCGTTAGTGGATACAAATCCAAAGAACGAGTGCTTTATCCCTCATTTCTTAGGTTTGGTCCCTACAGATGGATACAAATCGAGGTGAGGCATGAAGACTTCATCTCTTTGGTTTGATCCTTTGCAAATGGATACAAACCCAAGGTGAGAAGTTGGAAGAGCCCTCGTTTCCTCAATTTGGTCCTCACAAAAGGATACGAGTTAGGAATAGGTACATGTTGCCAAAACATAAAGTGTAAAACATAGCCTTCGCTTGGGTTACACTACATCTGCAAGCACTATGTAGTGCTAGTAGTAATATAAGGTGGACTAAAACAATAAAGGATGGAAGAAAAGAAATACTTTCTCTTCGGTTATGTACATACAAGCGCTCGATATTCACTAGCATTATGTAATGCCAGACATCCGCAAATGCAATAGCTATGACCGTTTGCATGCACTGTAGCTACAACAATCTCCAAAACCTGGTAGCTATGACTATCTCCAAAACCCGATATCTCCAACTATCTCTAAAATACCGTACCAACGACCATTTGCAAATCCGATAGCAACGACTATCTCCAAGACCCGGTAGCTCTGATCATCTCCAAAATCCTGAAGCTACGACAATGTGCAAATCCAATAGCTATGACCATCTGCAAATCCAGTAGCTGTGACCATTCTGCAAATTCGATGGCCACAACTAGCTACAAGACCTGGTAGCTTCAACCATCTGTAAATCTGCTAGCTATGACCTTTCTGCAAATCTGTGGTCACAGCCCCGGCAACTATGACCATCTGCAAATCTGATAACTATGACCATCTACAACTACGACCATCAAACCGAGTAAACACCCATCAGTGACGATAAGATTGAAGACCATCTCTTGCATTTTGTAATCGTCATATGTTGTATTTTCTTATAACGTGTAGGTTGGAATTCTTAATCAGGGGTTTTCTCGCAAATAGATGTAATTAACAAAATTTTTATGTAAATGTATTAATTCTAGAAGTAATGGACCTACAATACTTGATTTCTTTGTCTCATATTTTCAATTAAATTTAATCAATTTGTCTCTAATGACACGGAGACAGTTTCCGCCCATTTTTCGTCATCAGTGAGCCATGAGATGGCCATGTGGTGTGTGATGCTTCAAGAGCGAAGCTTTGAAAGTATGTGTTCTTGGCTCATAAATTATGTCAATCGATGATTATATGTGTCTTGCGGTGCAACATGATGGTTTACTTGTTGGTACTGGTTGCAAGACTCCAAAGCTACGCCATGGTGAGGTGGAGGGACTGGGACTTAGCTAGAAGAGCTAAAGTCCAAGATGGTCAAGGTGCAGCCAGAAGATGACCTAGGCTTGCAGAGTGATGAACATATGTCATGGTACAGGGTGAGGCATGTGGTGCTCCATATGACTTGTGCCTATTTGTGGGCAAGGACGGTTCGATAGAGATCCGGATAGGTGAGAGGCTTGGCAGCAAGTCATTGAAGCCACATGAAAGATGACGAAGCATGAGTGATGCTTTGAGGTAAAAGAATAAGAAAAGGATAGTAGAGGGGCATTTTTGTAAATTGCCTGATACTAAAAAAGTTACAGTATGTGAAACCATAGTAGTGACCTAAGTGGATTAGGTCAAGAATATTCCATGGTGGGCAAGGCATGATGGATTTGAGCTAATGGACCTAAAGATGAAGACAACGCTGTAAAATGTGTGAGTAAGTATATTGCGTTAAAAAACCTGTTAGGTTGTTGGGTTTTCCATTAAGTGGCTAGTTTTAGAGTTTCTATGTGAGCCTCCATTATATAAGGAGTTATGGTTTGAGAGAGATTAGGCCATAGTTTGAGAAAAGACAGGGCTTGACAGTGAGATCAAGAGAGAGATGTGAGCAATTATGTGTGAGATGCCCTAATGGCTTTGTCCTCCCAAGGGGCTGACTATAAACATTCATCTCGAAATGGAAACCAAATCTCTAAAATCATCCAAGTTTTCTCTCATATGCTCAAATGTTGATATCTTGGTTTGGCTTTGTCTTTTGTGTTTCTTTCTCCCCTCTTAATCTTGCTTAGTGATAGGATGTGTAAGTGGTGGGAATATCTCTTGGAGACCAGATCACATCCATCTAGGCACTTGTTCTTTGCAAATTCTTGAGTTTGTCTGGTTTTGGTGAAAGAAATGGTATTTTTTGGGGTTTTACTCTTGACTGCTTTTGGCTTGATTATTGCTGTGGTTTGAGAATGCTAGGATGTGTGGGAAAATTATCCTTAGCCAACTTGGCTTGATTCCTCCCACAAGCTCCTCTCAATCACTATTTTTGGATTTTGCTCAGTTTGGGTGCCTTGTGTGCTTAAAGGAGAAAAGGTCTCAATTTTGGAAAGCTCTTAGTGAAATTCTTGTTATATTAGCTTCTTGAGGTCTTAGTCTTATCATGTTTGAAGTTTTGTTTCGTTGGAGCCATGGATTGCATGTTGGGTCATTTTGTGCTTTGAACCCAGTTTTTTGTGCATCAGAGCTTTGAAAGCAAAAAGGTTTCGATTTTCTTACGTTCTTGCGAACAAATCTTGGTGCTTTAGATTCCGAAGGTCATGATCTAGCCTTTGTCCAAATTTCAAGTCATTTAGAACTTTCGTGTGAAAAGTTATGCCATTCTTAGTCTTACTCGGGCTAATTTTTCAGACCTACCATAAGGGAAAGGTTTGACCACCAACTAAAGGCGGTCAAATCATCCAAAGCCGTTAGACAGTCCAATAGTTGGAGCCCAAACCACCCAGTCATTTCGCCGCTTTTCTTAGAGATTTTATTGTGGATGCTTAAGCTCCAATCTTGATAGCTCCTAATAGTTGTTGGAGTAAAAGAACATTCAACTTCTTAAAGAAAAAGTTTAGAAATGGTAGGTCTTTTGTGGCATTTATTCAACCCCACTTCTAGCCACTCCCTCGATCCTACAGCCCCTATCCTCCTCTTTCTTCCTCCTTTCCCCTCTACCCTACCGAGCATGCTCCTCACCTCCTTTCTCTATCTCTTCTTCCACGCACTCCAACCAAGTAGGACTAGTTCGCCCTAGAGCTCATTGCTAAGCACAAACGCAGTCGACACCAACGTTGGCATCGCTATGCCCAACCATTGCCCTCACCGCCATAGTCGCTACGATGCCATCGCAAGGCCCAATCATGCTCACACATGGCCATGCTACCAACTTTCTCGTAGTGGCCATCGTAATCTCCGTCGCTACTTGCCCCCACCAACGCCGCACCACCATATATCACTTCCAAACATCGCGCGTCAGGAGGTTGGACTATACACAAGGATGGATGCATGGCCTTATAAGGACCCGAAAATCCAACCCTGTTAAAGATACCAAAAGCTATGCAATGGTCACGGAACTGATTAATAACAATTTAATTAAAACAAAGATAAGCTTAGGCCATTACATAAACATAAACCGAAGAAACAATGAAACATAAAATAGTTGACCCACAATTCCAAAAATTAAAAGGAATTTAATCTAAACAATCGCAATATACCTCCGAAAGAGTTAATTGAAAATAGTACAAAGTACTCACAATTACAAGATTTTAATTAATTATTGATAGATTACAAAGGATGGATATAGGGATTTTCATAAAAGAATACTTAAATCAATAATATAGAAAAAGAATTTAGACAAATTAAACAAATTAACATGAAATAATTTGGGCTAAACGCACACATTCTGATCCTACACCAATTTCCAAATAAAGATGTCATAAACGTTATCCAAAAAGCTAACGCGAACCTTCGCAAATTCTTGAGTTTGTCGGTTTTGGTGAAAGAAATGGTATTTTTGGGGTTTTACTCTTGACCGCTTTTGGCTTGATTATTCTTGTGGTTTGAGAATGCTAGGATGTGTGGGAAAATTATCCTTAGCCAACTTGGCTTGATTCCTCCCACAAGCTCCTCTCAATCACTATTTTTGGATTTTGCTCAGTTTGGGTGCCTTGTGTGCTTAAAGGAGAAAAGGTCTCAATTTTGGAAAGCTCTTAGTGAAATTCTTGTTATATTAGCTTCTTGATGTCTTAGTCTTATCATGTTTGAAGTTTTGTTTCGTTGGAGCCATGGATTGCATGTTGGGTCATTTTGTGCTTTGAACCCAGTTTTTGTGCATCAGAGCTTTGAAAGCAAAAATGTTTCGATTTTCTTACGTTCTTGCGAACAAATCTTGGTGCTTTAGATTCAAGGTCATGATCTAGCCTTTGTCCAAATTTCAAGTCATTTAGAACTTTCGTGTGAAAAGTTATGCCATTCTTAGTCTTACTCGGGCTAATTTTTCAGACCTACCATAAGGGAAAGGTTTGACCACCAACTAAAGGCCGGTCAAATCATCCAAAGCCAGTTAGACAGTCCAATAGTTGGAGCCCAAACCACCCAGTCATTTCGCTCAGTTTTTCTTAGAGATTTTATTGTGGATGCTTAAGCTCCAATCTTGATAGCTCCTAATAGTTGTTGGAGTAAAAGAACATTCAACTTCTTAAAGAAAAAGTTTAGAAATGGTAGGTCTTTTGTGGCATTTATTCAACCCCACTTCTAGCCACTCCCTCGATCCTACAGCCCCTATCCTCCTCTTTCTTCCTCCTTTCCCCTCTACCCTACCGAGCATGCTCCTCACTCCTCCTTTCTCTATCTCTTCTTCCACGTACCCAACCGAAGTAGGACTAGTTCGGCTCCTAGAGCTCATTGCTAAGCACAAACGCAGTCGATTGGCCAACGTTGGCACTGCTATGCCCAACCATTGCCCTCACCTGGCCATAGCTGCTACGATGCCATCGCAAGGCCCAATCATGCTCACACATGGCCATGCTACCAACTTTCTCAGAGTGGCCATCGTAATCTCCGTCGCTACTTGCCCCCACCAACGTCGCACCACCATATATCACTTCCGAAACATCAGCAAGGCATCTCTCTCTTGCATGCATGTGTCCGACAGCACAACGTCTCGAGTGCGAGTGCATGACATCCTATCCTCACTGTGATGTGGCTTCCTTTCTTGCTCTGATAAGAAGATGACGAGAGAGAGAGAGATATGGGACATGGCAACAGTAGCAGCATGACCTCTATTGGCCCTCAGGTACACACCACTGAAGGCAAGGAGCTCGTCTAGGAGGTTGGTTTTGAGCAATTTGTGGATGGCATCGGCATTGGGTTTAGTGGGTTGGATGAGGAGAAATGATGTTGGATGAGGAAGAAAAATAAACAGGGGCAAAATGAGCATTTCATACCCTTTTGTAATGGGAGAATGAATGGCAGTAGCATTTTCCATAATTTCGAATGTTTGGGATTGTACTGGCCGATGAGGTCCAATTATGGTGTTATTTTTCATAATATTGATGTTTGCGATGGTAATAGCCTAATTTACTCAAAATTTATGGAATATACATTTATCATACATAAGTTGACTGAATTCCTATCACTTAAAGGCAGCAAGGTGTTCACACAGGAGAAAAAATTTATAGGACCTGGTTCCTTCCTACATCTAAAGGACCTCTACTCTATGTTGAACACGTGGAATAACAAATCTCAAAGCCCCACCCTCTCCCTTCCTCTCTCTCATCCCTGCTCTCTCTCTACCCCTTCTCTCACTGTCTCACCTCACTCCCCATCGACAGCAGGGCAATAGTTGGAGACTGGGGGTGGATGGAGGAGGCAGTGCGGTCTCTTGCGCATGCCATCGCCACTGGAGTGTTGGCCATGATATATAGGATGGCAGCATGGTGGACAACTGAATCGTGTGGCCGGAGGCGAGGAAGACAATGGTATCCGGCAGCCACCGGTGAGGAAAAGGTACAAATCTTGTGCATGTCAATTATGAGTGCAGGATGGTGGCGGAGTGCATATCTACAACGTGTAGGTCAGTGATGGGATCCAGCAGTCAGAAGAGTCAGAGTCCTCGACTGTGTCCCTACCACCACCGCCAATGGATTTCACCACCCGCGCCTCTAAATCTGCCACAACATGCTTTTTCCCTAGCTCGACCATCGCCTTAGCTAGATCTCGCTATCCCTACCACCAATGTGCACAAGAGGCCATGCTGCCTCCTTCACCCCCACTAGTTTGCAGCACTGTCCTGTCGTCGATGGGGAAAGAGATGAGACAGTGAGAGAAGGGATGGAGAGGGAGAAAGGGGAGGAGAGAGGACATGAGGGGAGAGAGAAGATGGGGAAGACAAGTGTGTATAAAAGATTTGTGTTATTCCACATGTCCAGTAAAGAGTAGAGGTCCTTCTAAAATAGGAAGGATATAGGTCCTATAATTTTTTCTCCATCCATACATACCCCAAAAAACAAAAACAAATTGACAACTCAACTCTCAATATTGAGGCCCACACAAAACCATTAAAACCACATGAGCATTGCAATTCTGTAATTCTAATCTACACAGGATGTAGCAGGGGCTACAGTGCATCCTGCTTTCTCTATTGTAAACAACTTGACACTACCTAGAATGACTTTGTAGTCGAGGTGAAAAATCGTCCACTCGCATTTCGTAAGTTGCGGTTGACCCTCAAGCCTTCGACACTTCAATTTGTTCAAACTTTTTGTGTTTTTCAAATTGTCCTTTTTTCTTAGATTTTGTCAGTTCAACAGTAAAGGAGCTAATGAATTACTATGCTACTCCAAATGAGTTGACAATGTCAGCTCCTACTCATACAGTTATTAGCAATGCGTAACTTACAGCTCATGGATAACTTCAGCATTATAACATCATGCATAAATGAATATACAAAATTAAAAGTATGGGGAAGTGAGGACCCCCTACCGACACAGACGTCAATGTCAGCGTCGGCGACCAAATTCTTGCACTTGAGGTGGGTAGTGTTAGAAATAGG
This sequence comes from Bonia amplexicaulis, assembly GCA_036346245.1. Classification (NCBI taxonomy): domain Eukaryota; kingdom Viridiplantae; phylum Streptophyta; class Magnoliopsida; order Poales; family Poaceae; genus Bonia; species Bonia amplexicaulis. Next base: position 9,189,185 of record CM070750.1, read on the forward strand.
CATATATGAGTGTGGCCTATTTTTTTATAATTTTAAAGTATGTATGATTTAGTATCATATTTATAAGATGAAGTCCTTGCCACTCCTTGAATAATGTGACACATGGATAGAGATGGCATGAGGTGGAATTTGGCTAAACACACACGCGCACGCGCGTATTCACATATTTTCGCGTGAAAAATCGCATGACTTAACCTGGCGCCCCACTTGGCAGACCAAGTCTATCTTATCTTTGCTGAACCATGCATCATCTCTCATTTTAACTGGTCATAGGACTGCTTAAATATTATTATGTGGTTTGATGAGATAGCTACCAGTGAGTTAACCTTGTTTAATTGTGGTAGTTACTAGTGAGTAATTGCAGCACCCTTAAAAGGGCCTAGACACATCCAGGAAAAGATAGATAATTCCACCTTCATTCTTCCATCCCCTCTTTGGATAGTTGTACTGTAGTATCAAGCTGCTCAACCATACCAGCCTTTCTTCTCGACATGCATCGATAAGAGAGGAGAGCAGGATCTCCGAACTATTATTGTAGAGAGAACCTACATAGAGCGGCAATAAGATTTTTGGGCAGCGCAACCTATGTGACAGCTTGATTTCTTCCTCGACGTTGACTGCTTCCATGACTACATCGAGCATGCGCTATTTCCTGTTCTTTATCAGACCCAACTGTAAGTCGTTCGCACGATCGATCGAATTTGTTATAATATTTTCTTTGTGTATTATCTAAAGTACAATGAGTATCCTATTGTTAGATTTGTTTGTTACATCACTAGTTATTTGCATTATTTGCCTCTTAGTAAAATCTAGAATTAAAATTTGCCCAATTTTTCAACATTTCGGAAACCTTATTGTGAACTTTGTTGCAATACAGTAATGACTCGTGCTTCTAATGCTACGAAACCTGAGAGATTTTCTGGTCAGAACTTTCGTAGATGGCAAACTAAAGCCAAGTTTTGGCTCATGTCTTTAGGGTTATGGTGGGTTATTCACCTGTAGTATTCATTTATAATTGAGCAGTTCATGTAGTTTGAAAATATGAACAACACTGCTCTTGGCTGCATTCTGACCATTCTGGCAGATCAGCTCTACGATATGTATATGGACTACAAGTCCGCCACAGAGTTGTGGGATGCACTAGAGCACAAATATGCAGAGGCAGGTCGTTGGCTCTACATGTATGAGCAATTCTTCGACTTTAGTATGGATAAGGCTAAATCCATAATTAGACAAGCTTGTGACCTCCATCTACTAGTTGGTGAGATTACACACATGAGTTGTAGGATGCCTCCTAAGTTCGTGGATGCGGGCATTGTTGCCAAACTTGCTGCTAGTTGGCGGGATTTTGCCTCTGGCTTAAACATAAGAGGAAAGATATTTCTATTAAGGATCTGATTGATGCCCTCAATGTAGAAGAAAAGACTAGAGCAAAAGATGCACCTACCACTTCTAGTCAGAACAGTGCCAATATCGTAGAGAAAAAAGATAGCTGAAAAGAAGTACAAATTCAACAAACTGAACAAGACAACTAGCTTTAGGAAGAAGAAAACTAAGAAAAATGATTTTAGGGACACCACCAACTATCACTTCCGCAAGAGCAGAGATGATGAACAGCCAAAGAAGAAGGCTGTCAAGGTGATCATAGGCGAGGCCTCGACTTCAGGAGGGTATAGTAATTCACTTGTTGTCTTTTTAGCATGTCAATCCACTGATTAGTGGGTTGATACTTGTGCTAATATTCACGTATGTTCTAATAATTTCTTATTTTCTTCTTACCAAGCAGTAGAGGCTTCCTCTGTCCTAATGGAAAATGGGTCACATGCTTCTGTTCTTGGTGTTGGTATGGTGGATCTTAAGCTTAATTCAAGAAATATTATTCACTTGAAGAATATGCAGCATGCTCTTACAATAAATAAGAATCTTACTAGTGGTTCTCTCCTATGCAAGGATGGTTATAAAATAGTCTTTGAGTCAAATAAAATTATAATGTCTAATTTCAAAAACTTTGTTGGTAAAGCTTAAGTACTTTAGAGTCTTGTTATAATCTAAATGTTACAACTACTTTAAATAAATATAAGGCAAATATTTGGCATTATGATTTTTTCTCATATTGGTTTTGATAATCTTGCTAGAATGTCTAGATTAGATTTAATTACAAAATGTAAAATTGTCAAAGGATCCATATGCCAGTCATGTGTGCAAGCACAACAGCCTCGAAAACCTTTTAAGGGATTAGAGGATGAAAAGAACTTGGCACCCTTAGATCTTGTTCATTCAAATTTGTGTGAAATGAATGGATTGTTGACAATAGGAGACAGAAGATATTTTCTAACTTTTATTGATGATGCAACACACTACTTGATGTGGAACCAAGTAGCACTACTACTTTGATTAGTGCTGTTTTGATCTGACAAGATAAAGCCAAGGGGAAGGAAGTGAGGATGGCGAAAATAGAAAGAATGTAATCACTACGGTGCATGAAGAAGACAAGGAGAAGAACTATGCCGTCCGCGGGGAGAAAATCCTAGTTTGGAATCTTAGGTTGGATGGAGTTATGCGTACATTGTGTGGGCCTAATCATGATGAAGAGAGAAAGAGAAAGTTCTTTTGGTTTAAGAGGAAGACACAACATCGATCAAGTTTTAGTGCTTGCAGTTCTATGCACAACGTTTAAGAAGCTTTGAACGCCAATTATGATGTCTCTAATGTGCAAAAAATAAAAAGTTGGAAAGATGATGAAGTCTACTTTCTAACATATCAAACGGTGCTTGATTTGAAACTTCCTGCACAAAGTTATGGTAAGATCATTGGATTCTGCACGGGCTATTTGGAGAGACGTACATAGTTGCCAAATATAAAGAGTCCGAGTATTGCAATGCAAGAGTAGAATATCCGACCACACCATAGTTTTTCAAAGATTGTGAAGGGTTCCTTTTCAGGTTTCAAACAGATTTGTAAGCCACTTAAACAAGAAAAGTAAAGATATGAAGATTTGAAGTCGGTGTAGGACAGCTGGTAAGACCGATACTAAAACGTCCACAACTTTCACAAACGGAGTCCGATTTGGGCATTCTTGGACTCGTTTGAAAGCTAATTCGAAGCCCCACACAATGGATAAGGTGCCAGCCATAGAATCTTCATGGTCACATCGCGAATTGATAAAGAATCTGATGGCAGTAGTTTAGATATTTCCTTTTTAGTTCGTATTGGAGTTTGTTTCGGCCTTAGGCCAGATTGTGTGTGAGTTTTAGTTAAGTTCATGCATTGTGCACCTATATAAGGCCAGGGCTTAGCCCCATTGTAACTTAGGCTATGATATGATATGAATTGAGAAATAGAAACCAGAAAATCACCATGGTTTGGTGGCCATTGTCTTGATATTTCCATTAAGGAATTACTCTCGGTGTATTGAATTCAATTGTGGTGTTGGATTCTACTTGCTGAAACTTTGGTTTCTCTACCCTTTGTTCACGTGCTGTGGTGTGCGTGGGAGAAGGTTTATCTTAGAGGTGTATGCTGTTCTTGGGTGTGCAAGAACCTTAGAACAAGAAGGGCATCCAACAAGGCGTATCATCAAAGATCAACGCCAAAACAACGTGGTTTAGCTAGCTTGCTAGGTGGATCCACATCACTACTGCTATATGTATTTGCTAAAACCAAGGATGAAGCTTTAAATAACTTTAAGACTTACAAAGCCGAGGTTGAGAACCAACTAAAGAAGAAAATAAAAGGACTGAGGTTTGATCGTGGAGGAGAGCGTATCTCTCATGAATTGTTCCAATTCTGTCCTGAGGATAGAATAGTCCATGAATTTACACATCATTTAACCCCAATTAAATGGTGTACCTGAGAGAAAAAACCAGCCACTAACATACTTGGTTAATGCCTAAGGCATGGTGGGGGAAGCTATATTGACAACAACTTTCATCCTAAATAGAATAATCACTAAAAAAGTGAGATTACTCCATATGAGGGGTGAAAGGGGAGAAAACCTAGTGTTAATTTTATGTGAACTTGGGGGTATTTGAAAAAAGTCAATATACCATTGTAGAAAAAGAGAAAGCTTAGACTTCAAACAATCGATTGTATTTTTCTAGTATATGCTCGTAATAGCATGGCCTATAGATTCTTAGTAGTTAAATTAGAAACTCTTGAGATTATTGCTAACATAATAATGGAGTCCTGAGTTGCTTCATTTTTTAAGGATATTTTTTCTATGAGAACTGCAAGTAGTACTTCACAAACTGAGAATGTTTAAATTGAAAATATTGAAAGTGGGAAAATCAAACTTCTGAACTTTCTATCGTTTCTAAACCAATATGTGATATTTCTGAGAAGGAAAACAATCTAATCGCAAAAGCTCCTCACAGGAGCAAGAGACAAAGGGTTGAGAACATCTTTAGTGATGATTTTATTATATACCTCGTGGATGATGTGCCAATGACTCTTTCAAAGGCTTATACATTTTCTGATGCTGAGTATTAGAAAGAGGCAGTCCGTAGTAAGATGGACTCTATCATGGCTAATGGGACATAGGAGATCACTGGTCATCCTATCAGGTGCAAACCTGTAGGATGTAAATGAGCCTTTAAAAAGAAACTAAGGCATAATGGTACTATTGAGAAGTTCAAAGCAAGACTTGTGACCAAGGTTACACCCAGAAAGAGGAAGAAGATTTCTTTGATACGTATTCTTCTGTTGCCAGACTAACCATCATCATAATGTTCCTTACGTTAGCATCTTCCTATGGTCTACATGTCCATCAAATGAATGTGAAGACAACTTTCCTTAACGGAAAGTTGGAGGAGAAAATCTATATGGATCAACCAGATGGTTTTGTGATTTTTGAATAGAAAAATAAGGGATGAATATTATTGAAATTCTTATATAGCCTAAAGCAAGCATCTAAATAATGACACAAGAAGTTTGATAAAACTTTGACATCCGCTAGCTTTGTTGTGAATGAAGCTGATAAATATGGATATTATCATTATGATAGGGGTCAAGGTGTGATCTTGTGTCTGTATGTGGATGACGTACTTATATTTGGAACAAACATTGTCGTAATTGACGAAGTCAAATCTTTCTTATCTCGATGCTTTGATATGAAAGATTTGAGAGGCAGATGTCAATTTGAATATTAAATTGAGCAAGAATGAGGATGAGATCACTTTAAATCAATCCTATTATGCTGAGAAAATATTAAGCTGATTTGGCTCGAAAATTACAAAATTTCTCATACACCCTATGATGCGAGCATTAAGCTTAAAAAACAAGGGCTAGAAAAAGATCAATTGAGATATTCAAAAATTATTCGATCACTCATGTATTTAGCTGGTGCTACAAGACATGACATTTCATTTACTGTGAGCAAATTAAGTCGGTTTACTTCTAACCCAAGAGATGATCACTGGAAGGCACTTGAAAGAGTGTTACACTACTTGAGAAGCACAACATCTTTTGAAACTCATTATATTGGATACCTTCTGTATTAGAAGGATACAATGACTCCAATTGGATCTCTGATGCAGATGAGATCAAAGGTACAAGTGGCTATGTGTTTACTTTAACTTTTACTACAGTTTCATGGAGTTCTTGTAAATAGACCATATTGACGAGGTCAACCATGAAAGCAGAACTTATAGCACTTGACATAGCCACTATTGAGGCTGAATGGTTGAGCGAGCTTCTGTTGGACTTGCCATTGGTTGAGAAACCAATACCAACAATCCTGATGTACTGTGATAATCAAACAGTTTTGGCTAAAGTCACAAGTATGAAAGATAATATGTAGTCCTCCAGATATGTGAAGCATAGGCTAATTCTGTCAGAAAACCGAGAAATTCCAGAGTAATTGCTATGAATTATATTCACACTAAGAAAAAAACTAGCAGACCCTTTTTGCAAAGGGGTCAACGTGAAAAGCTATCTCCGTTGCATCTATGGACATGAGAATAATGCTCATTTGAGTTACATCACAATAGTAACCCATATCTTCTTAATCAGAGATCTCGTGACCAAGACAATGGGAAAAACAAGTTGATGTTGTAACAAGAGAGTATATATCAATTGTGCCTGTGTATGGAAGGTTAGAATAAAGCCTTAATGTATTATATTATCCAAATAAGGAAAATGTATTAGCCTGCAGGATACCTAGAAAGAATACACCTACTTGATCCTAACTGTGTGGTCATAGTTCATGAGAACGGGGCATTTTCTAGAAAGCTCATGAGCAGATAAGATACCATGACCATATAACACTCTATTTAGGCGTGGTTCATTGGCAGCCTAGTATCAGTTGAGATTTCAAGTGAAATCTGATCATGAAAAGCTATGAATTCACGGCTTAGTCCATTCATCAACTGTAGGAAGATGAATCTTGTCATTCTAGGTGCAAGTTCAACCCATACGGGATTTACACTAAAAGACTGGTATATTAGCAGTACTTTAGCACAATATATTTGACATATTTTTGCTACTTGCTTTGAAATTGGTATGGGATTGTTAGAAATAGGACCATATGAGTGAGACTCATTTTCTATAATTCCAAATCATGCATGATTTAGTACCATATTACTAAGACAAAGTGAAAGAAGACTAATTTATACGGTGGAGTCCTTGCCACTCCTTGAATCATATGACAAGTAGATGGGGATGGCATAACAAGAGTTTTGACTGAACACACATGCGTACATGAGCGCACGTGTGCTATTCACGTATTTTCGTGTGAAAAATCGCATGACTTATGACTTGCGACGCGCGACCGTGCTATGACGTGGTGTGCCACTTGGCAGATCAAGTCCACCTTATTTTTGCTAAACCGTTCGTCATCTCTCATTTTAACTGGTCATGAGACTACTTAAATAGCATTATGTGGTTAAATGAGGCAGTTTCCAGTGAGTTAACTCTATTTAATTATGGTAGTTACTAGTGAGTAATTGCAGCACCCTTGAAAGGGCCTAGAGACGTCCAGGAAAAGATAGAAAATTCCACTTCCATTCTTCTATCCCCTTTCTGGATAGCTATGATATAGTATCAAGCTGCTTAACCACGCCGACATTTCTTCTCGGCGTGCACCAACAAGAGAGGAGAACGGGATCTCCGAACCATGATCGTAGAGAGAGCCTACATGTGGCAGCAATAAGGTTTCTATGCAGCGCAACCTACACGATCGCTTGATTTCTTCCTCGATGTCGACTGCTTCCATGACTACATTGAGCCTGTGTTGCTTCCTGTTCTTCATCAAACCCAACTATAAGTTGTTCGCGTGATCAATTGACTTTGTTACAATATTTTCTTTGTGTATTTTTTGAAGTACAATGAGTAGCATGTTGTTAGATTCGTTTGTTGCATCACTAGTTATTTGCATTATTTGCCTCTTAGTAAATTCTAGAATTAAAATATTGCGTACTTTCCCAACAAGATGTGATCCATATGGTCCCGAGAGGGCCCTTCTTGGCCAAGATGAACTGAAAGTAGAACATGTTAGCAAAAATAGGAGCTCTAGGAACCCTAGGCCATGAAGTGTGAAGTGGAAGTGGAAACCCTAGCGTTGTGTGGTGCCAGTGGCTAGGGAGGTTGAGAATCTCGAGATGGAATTGGTTGATGGGGAAGTGGAGGATGGGGTGGGATCTGGAGTCTTCTGATTGCCAGGAAGTGAACAAACTTAAAATAATTATTTACCATTTTTGATATACTAATTATAGTATACTGTGATGTGGTATTGTAAGAGAGTTCATGGTTTTTAGCGTATTTAACAAATGCCTTTATATTCGCACATAAAAGGAGTATATCTAAAAAGTGTACATACCACCTTGAAAAAAATGCACATACAACCTAGATGATATTATATATTTATATGCTACACGTACATACCTTTGATTGCGTAAGGTACTTGCTACGTTGTGAGATACAACATAGAGTGTAATAGGAGTAGAAAAGGCTTTGAGTGTGTATATATAGAAAGAGATTTAGATTTATTTAATTAAAACATACCAATCAAACCATTCAGGCCTTGCTCCAACGAGCTTCTACTTCTGGCTTCTAACTTTCTTAATTTCGTTTTTTTGGCTTTTTTTCTTATTCATTTGTATTATCTGTGATGATATAACTTTTTATTTTTGTAAATTTAATTACGCTAAAAAAACTAACAGCAGTTATAATATATTTTTAAATATTATAATAAAAAATCAAAAATCTAAATTTATAAATCTAAATGAGTACTAGCTGATCCAGGTGATCGGATACCTCGCCCGGTCGATTATCGAGCCTGGTCCGATTACATTGTGAGCAACTGGATGCGTAGCCCACTAGAAGGTAGGACCCGCGGTTACTTGCCGTGCCCTCCTCCGAGTCCACTTGGAAAAACCGCGTGCTCCCACAAGCTTCCAGAACGTGCGGCCGAGACCATCCTTCTCCTCAGTCCAACCCAACCCATTTCCATTCTCCTCTTCGCCCGCACGTCAACACCTCTATTTACACGCGCCCCCGATCGATCTCCCCCTCGATTCTTCCTTCTTCCTCCCTCTCGATTGGATTGGATCAATCAATCTCGTCCCCATGGCGTCGAAGCGGATCCTCAAGGAGCTCAAGGACCTGCAGAAGGATCCCCCCACCTCCTGCAGCGCCGGTAATTGCATCAAGATTTACAACTCTCTCTCTCTCTCGTCTTCTTGTTAGTTCTTGGCTTCTTGGCCCAACTTTTCTTGAAGATTGCATGGTGAAAGAATTTGCGCTTGGTCTGTTGGTCCCACTTTTATGTTATGTATGCATGGTGTGGTTTTCTTGGGACGCTGCTAGATCTATCGATTGATTGGGAAGGGTCTTCCCCTAGGTATTAAAATAGATCGTTATCTTGTATATCATACTTGTTAGAAATAATCTTGATTTAGAGTTCAAGACGTAGTAGATTTTATTTATATGTGTAATTAAGTTGAAGTTGTGTCTAACTTGAAGTCCGAATATTGAGGAGGCTTGTAGCTAGTTTTCTAAGAAAATGAGAAAAGCAAGAAAAAGGGGAGCAAACAAGAGAATAGAAAAATCAGAAATTCTCCTGTCTTCTCTCAGTTTATTTGCGATGTGTGCGTTTTTTTCACGAAGAAAGTTAACAAGTGATATAAGATCCTAAGCGAGAACCGAATCGTCCGAAAAAAATCGTGTCGACGATTTCAGTTTTGATGTTGGCGCTCCCGAGGCAACGTCCCAAGCCAACAAGCAGCAGCGAGCTGCGAGAGCTAAAGTCTCTGGTTGGAAGCCTGCACCAGAAGAAAAGCGACAACAATTGAGGCAAGAATAGGAAAAAAGGACAACAGAGAGAAAGCACACATGCACAGGAAAGAGATTTTTTTTGGGAGCCAGCGCCTCGAGAACAAAAGTTAACAAGTGCTCAGCAAACTGTCGACTTGCTTCGATCTGCACGAAAAGTCATTGCGTCCGTCTCCGAGATCAAAGGCATCAGTTTTTTTGTTCGGTCTGAGCCGAAACCGAGTCGGTGCAAGCCGTCTCCGAGAAGTCCAAGGCTCAGCGCAACAAAATAAAAGGGAAGTCCGTGCATCCTGGTTCAGAGTAAGTCCAAGCAAGGAAAAAAGAAAAAAATACAGTGTAGTTTTTTTCTTCTGTTTTCTCGGTCCAAGAGCCGCTTCAAAGTAGCCCGATTTCTTGATCCGTGCTCAAGATCATGTTGCGTTCTTCGGAAGTGGTGTCACCGATGACGAGGCATCATCCAGTATGATGGCGAAGGAGAGTTCCGCTGTCTCGCTGCATTATTTGATGCTCACGACAAGCAATTATGCATCATGGGCAATCAAGATGGTGCACATGAAAACTCAAGGAGTATGGGACGCGATCGAGAACGGCAACGTCGATATGCGCAAGGATCAGATGGCATTAGCGGCCATTTATCAGGGCATTCCAGAGGAGACGCTCTTCCTACTGGCCGAAAAGGAGACGGCCAAAGCCGCGTGGGAGGCGTTGAAGACGATGCACCTTGGCGCCGATCGTGTGAAGGAAGCAAAGGTACAAACTCTCAAGACCAAGTTCGATGTGCTGCGTATGAAGGAAACGAAGTCGGTCAATGACTTCGCCGTCCGGTTGACGGTCATCGTCAACAAAATTTGGGCCTTTTGAGAGAAGGTGGAAGAGTTGTACGTAGTAAAAAATTCTTTCGTGTTGTTCCCTCACAGTTTCTTCCAATTGCTTTGGTTATAGAGCAATTTGGAGACCTAAATACAATGACTATGGAGGAGATCATCGGTTGTCTTAAGGCGTATGAGGAACGCATCCACGACAATAGTAACAAAGGCGACGGACAGTTGTTGACCCGTGCCGAGTGGGAGATCTGATCATCGAAGCGTGAAGGTAAGAACACTTCCAGGGGTGGTGGCCAAGGCCGTCAGAATCGGAAGTTTGATAAGGCAAAAGTGAAGTGTTATAATTGTAACGATTATGGACACTTTGCTTCAGAATGCCCTAAGCCGAAGATGAAGAAAACGTTTCTTGCTGAAGCGCTCAGCGATGATGAATCAACAGCACTCTGATGATAAGTTGAGTCAGGGACGTTAAGAAGATGTGTCGCCGTCCAAACTCAAGTAAGGTGAAAAGAAATCGAAACGTTGAGAAGATGTGTCACCATTCTGTGTCAAGTATGAGTTTAGTAAATCGTAGTTGAGTCCAACCGTCTTAATGTTTTAGAACCTTTGCATCCGGATGAACCTGTGCCAATTGAGTTGAGTTCCTATATGTAGCTTGCATGTAGAACGCTTCATGTGAAGGTGTGGCTAGTAGTTCATAATGCATTAAGACTAAAGCTAGAGTATGTAAAGTCAAGATTAAGGGGGAGATTGTTAGAAATAATCTTGACTTAGAGTTCAAGATTTAGTAGAGTCCGTTTCTGTGTATAACTCAAGTTGAAGTTGTGTCCAACTTGAAGTCCGAATACGTATGCTAATAGAAGATTATTAGCATATATATTGGGGAGGCTTGTAGCTAGTTTTGTAAGAAAAAAGGAGAAAAACAGGAAAAGGGGAGCAAATAAGAGAATAGAGAAATTCAGAAATTCTCTTGTGTTCTCTCAGTTTATTTGCGATGTGTGCATTTTCTCCTGGAACAAAGTTAACATTACTGTGGTGAATGATTTTTTTTTTGCGTGAATGTTTTTTTTTGTTTGGAATTTGAAGTGTAAAACTAGGAAATTACATTGCTCAGTAAGGATCTGAAACTGAAAGGGATGCAACTCCCCTTCTAGTGCTGTTGTACGGCATACTAACATACCTAGACTGGTAGTGGTTCCGTTCTTGCAAGATGACGCGTGGAGGCTACAGATTAAGCCCTGTTAGTATTAGATTTTAAAAGCTGCTTTTCTATAAATGGCTTTTCTACTATTTCTAGCTATTATAGCTATCAATCGAAGTGTTTTTTAAAAGCGCGTCTACTAGTGGATTGTACCGATTGTAGGTGTCTTTCTTTACAAATTTCTCTACAGCTGGTACTATTCGTAAGCATAAGCCAAAAGCCAATATGAACGGGCTGCTTGTTTTCAATCAGATATTTTTACCTGCTCCAAAACTTGCGTTGATTGAATCATAAAAGCCATCATTTTCAGTTCCATCTGCATGTGGATAGGCACTAATTCTACATGCTTTAATCCAAAACCTGCGTTTATTGAATGATGTACAATTCTACATGCTTACACATCTGGACACCAGGTTTAACAAACTCTATGCACAAGTAACCAATCATTTTGTACTGATGGAATAGAACACCGGCAACTAGCCTATAACGAGCACTGTTCTTGCCTAGATGCGTAGGGTACCCATGAAGAAGATGTGCGGTCGTAGTCTAGAACTTTAAACATAGGACCTTGAGGTGTTTCCATGGTTCTCCGTTGTTAGGAACATCATTGCACATTGTGTTTTTCTTACTCCATTGTGTACAGTAGCACTCTGAGAATTGATATTCGAGTACCAATGTACGACTAAAATGCGTGTCTTTTTACACCAAACAGGACCTGTCGCAGAAGATGTGTTCCACTGGCAAGCGACAATTATGGGTCCAACAGATAGCCCGTATGCTGGTGGCGTCTTTTTGGTTACTATTCACTTCCCTCCAGACTATCCATTCAAACCACCCAAGGTATGGAGTCAATGACAATTCCATTGCACGCTTTGTTCTGAACATTGTTGCTAGGAGTATATAAGAGCAATGATGTAAGATACTTTGTGGTCAACATCTTGCATAAATTATTCTGTTGTATCTTCATTCTAATTCAATCACACTTATCACTATCTGCTTTCCAGGTAAACTGTAAAGTTGTCTAGGCTAGAAGAGATAGAGATGGTTCAATTTTAAGCGTTTTTTCTTTTTCATATGTTCATTAAAAATCCACTATATTATTTACTGGACTTGGTACCACAAGTCAGCGATATCACAGCTCGTGTCTGTTTTGCATTGGAAAATTGTCTTGCATGATGTATGTCATGTCCAAGTAAAATTTGTGATGATCGAATGGTGCTTATTGACATACTAACAAATAACTACTACAGAATTAGAACACATGTTACATAGGAGGGGTTCATGGAACTTTTTTTCCTGTTCTTTTCTATGGAAACACATGTTCTTTATTACGGATAAAATATTGCACTGCTAGCTTTGGTCTAGCCCGTTCTTAGCAAAGCTTACGATGTACTTGGGCAAATCAATGTTACCAGTCCAAGTAAATATGAAATGGTTTTTTTTAGCTCGACATTCACTGTAGCTAAGTTGTGATAGAAGTAATTTCGCAGGTTGCCTTTAAGACAAAGGTTTTCCATCCAAATATCAACAGTAATGGAAGCATCTGTCTTGATATCCTGAAGGAACAATGGAGCCCTGCATTGACAGTTTCAAAGGTGACTTGATCCTTCTTGTCATGGTTTTGTAACACACGTTCAGGCAACTTTGACACCCACATGGTGATATAGCCTGTCTAGGAAGTTGGAGATCTAGTAGTCTATACAGCTTAGCCAAAGTATATCACCCCCCTTCTGTTAACTTTGGTTTTCCAGTTGCACCTATATCTCACATGCCGGTGTTTTCAGGTACTCCTTTCAATTTGTTCTCTACTCACGGACCCAAACCCTGACGACCCATTGGTTCCGGAGATTGCGCACATGTACAAGCATGATCGGGCAAAGTACGAGTCCACTGCAAGGAACTGGACCCAGAAATATGCAATGGGCTGACATTGCAGGTCACAGGGAAGATGTCCAAGATGTCTTTGTTCGTGTTCTGCTATTTGGAATGTACTGCCCGCTGTGACTGAATTCATGCCAAATTGTCAGCTAATGAGGCCTATAACGATGCACCTACCCAACAAATCAAGCAAAAATGGAACACTAAAACTAAAACTTGTTTCCTTCCTGAGCCTGATCTTTTTCTTGTGTTGGGAACTTCTTTGTTTCCTGGAATCCTGCTCTAGCATGTGTGGTGTTGTGGATGATGCTGATGTTGTGGATGATTTATTTTAGATATTAACGTGTATAAGTAGAGTATTTGCTGTTCTTGCATTTTGCTTCTGGGCAGGGACCAAGAGGATGCAGGTCTTGGGTGGTGACGAGTTGGCCTGGAAACGGCTGCCATGGCAGCGAGACACGCTCGCTGCGTCAGTTTAGGCTGCCACGGCAGGTTTTGCCTAGAAAGGTCGGCTGTGGTGCCTCGCACCGCCCCGGCGCCGGTGCCGGTGCCGACGGTATGTGCCGAAGGACCCCCAAACGCCCGTGTGAAAGGCCAAAATCATGGGGAATCTTAGGCTAAAAAAAATAGTGACCCTTTCTGGTACAATCACCCCACCGCGGGGTCCTAAGGTTAGGTATAGCTCTTGGATATAGGTCTGTTCTTTTCAGTTTTTAGCTTTTTTATGATAATAGTTTTTAAACGGAGTGTCTTTTTAAGATAGGGTCTACTAAGTTAATTATAGTATATACTGTATCGACTTTATTTATATTGGTAAAAACGCATGTGGGTTTTAGTTACTCTATAATCTTTCATACAAACAGTTTAAAAGTTACAAGTCGTAGCTAAAAGTTATAAGCTACAGTTAAAAAGAATAGATACATAGTAGAGGGTGGTGATGGGTTGCCTAGAAAATGGCTGCCATGGTAGGTAAAAACGTTTGCCGTGTGCCAGTTAGGCTGGCACGGTAGAGTTTTGGTGGGAAAAGCCGGCTGTGGTGTTGTGCGCCGCCTCGGTGCTAGTGTTGACGGTCCGTGCTGAAGGACCCAAGATAGCTGTACGCAGAGTCAAAATCGCAGGCATCCACCGTGCGTTGGCACAAAAAACCAGTGCCCTCTCCGGTGCCAATCACCGATCCAATGTTGAGTTTGGTACGCGCTAAGACTGTTTGATGTTTCTGCTAACCTCACCAAAATATCAGTCTGTCCAAAATACTTAGCGGCATGAGTTCCAATATGGAAGAGCGCTGCAATGCGAGCTTCACTGTGTCGGTTTAAGAAATTGATAAGGACTCAAATGTACATTGATACGGACTCCAGTTTACATCTTTACTACTGTTTATGCCACAAAATGGCCTGGCCGATTGGCATTTCAGCAGTGGCTAAATCGAAACGCTCCGTAGCCATTTCAAATAAATGTGTTATCATGACCTTGAAATACATATATCCATAAATCAAACAATGAAGCATCTAAAATCAAATCCAAATTATCCTGACCATCGAGGCAAAATCTCCTCGATCCTGGCCAAGGTACAGGAGATTAGTGTGTTTTGTCTGACTTTTCAGATTTTGGGTGAATTTTTTAGGTTGTGTCTTATGGTTTAATTTTTAAATTCTGACTATTCGTGAGAGCCAGTACGTAGATAAAAAATAGCCGTATACGATTTTAGTCGATACAGTTGAACTCAATACACTTTTTACTATAATATTTTGTTGACATTGCTTAAAAAAACACAACATTTAAAAACAATTACTGTAGTATAAATCATAAGTTATAAACCATAAGTGAAAAAGAACTCACCTTTGTTTGTAAGCCGCAAGGCTAACTAACGCTGCAGCTCGTGTTGTGTGCGAAACAAGCTTGTGTGTGTAGATAGGCTGTGTAGATAGGCAATTGTGCATGTGGTTGAATCAAGCACCAGATTCTCTTTATAGTTGTCCATCTTACGAATGAGCTCCTGATTCGCCAAAATACGGTTCTACATTACAAATATGTCACAGCTGATTGCTAAATCAACTATACATCAACAGAAGCTAAACCGCGTTATGACAAGCTGCAACCACATCCAGGCTCCGGCCCAGATAACCAGGGACCTATTTGGCCCCTTGCTTGTCGAGTTATTCTCCCTTCCCTGTCAATGAATATTTTTAACTTCGTTTGTTAAAAATACATAATCCATTTTAATTTTACTCGAAGTAAAGGGTGAGATTACTTTATTCTAGCCACTACTATTAGACGATAAATTGGAGAAAGTTGAATGTTTTGTGATTTGATTGTGAACTCCTGAGTGAAAGGCTAAAGAAGGCAAATGGGCAATAAAGCCAAAAAAAAGAAAGAGACAATAAGGTCTTTTGAGTCGTGGCAATTGCTTTTGTTCACCGACTCAAGCAGCAACAAGATTTGCAGGAAAAGCAGCGAAAGATTTTGGAACATTGGTTGCCTGCTCTGCCTTTACAGCCGCCATGAGTTGTCTGACAGCCAAGAGAATTATGAGATGTACCATGAACTCAACACAAATCTGAGATGGTGTCATTGATGTCAACAACATAATACTACTGAAATTGACAAAAGATATTGGGCCATGACGCCGTGACGGTGACACTCGGTAGGGTACAAGTTCTGGATCCACCATTGGCGACTAATGAGCCTGGACCAACATGAACAGAAGTAGCTGTCATGTTCATACTTCAAACTTGCTAGGCTGGATGCAAATGCGCTATCCTAATTTGCAAATGTTGACAAAGAATCAGAGAATTCAATTCCCTTTTTCAAAGTGACATGCCTGAATATTTTGCCATTAGATGATTGGTATAACAAGTCTCTGACATGGCTGAATATTTTGCGATTAGATGATTGGTATAACAATTAAGTCTCTAAACTACAGATATGATGCTGAACTGAAATCAGCATGATCAGCTCTATTTGAGTATTACAGGAAGAATTCTCAAAACAAACTAACAAACAAAAACTACAGGAAGATGAACCCCTTCCTGTGCAGACCAGAAGATACTCAAAACATGTGTTACTTTACAAAGTGGGTTATTTCTTCATGCTCGATTAGTAAAAGAGCGAATTTCGAATTTCAAGAAAAGAGACAAACTTCTACCAAGGCAAAGCATGGAATCCCCTCTTTTCCAAAAGGTGAGCTTAGTTTTCAGACAAGAACATGATTGATCTAGATATTCCTTATGATAAATCTCACAAAAGAAAAAGGACCACTGCATCATCAAGGAATTCACACTTTGCATCTCCACGCGTCCTACCAGCTATCCCTTCTGCTAGAGAACTTGAAACAAAGCCTTGCAATGCCACCTGAAATAAAGATTCCATTTCCATACTTGAGAGCTTAAAAGGAGCATCCAAATTAGACGATCCTGTTGTGTTTCAGTAGAAATTTTGCCATCAACTGATTTCGACTTGTATGAGAAGCATAAATTGGCACTGCATCATTTGGACAGAACATAGTACAAGCGCAAATGCTTATACCAATTTACACATATGATGACTGATGTTACAAATAGGTAAAGCCAAGAATCAATAAAGTGACAAAGTGACTAACATCTCCAAAAGAGAGGCAAACATATGCAAAGAGACATTGGTACCAAAATGACGTGAACAAGACACAAGAAAGAGCAACGCCCAACTCAAATCATTAAAGACTTGACACATGCACCAAGTTGTACTAATGTTGTACTCTCTCCATTATATACATATCCAAAACTGAACTTATCAGTTAAGCAAAGAACCTTCGGTCCATGACACTCGTCGCAGAAGCAGAGAATGAAGCATAATTTCAAAAAGCTCCAGCTTGATTTGCATGTTCAGCTGCTGATGAGGGAACATTGCCTTGTGGTTCTTCACCAAGCTCATCCCATCAAAGTCGTTAAGCCATTCCATAATTGCACCATGATTTCTGTCACAACACCCCCAACCAAGAAATTCAAATATGTGGCAAGCCAAAAATTAAATCTGTCATCCTGGTACCATATAAACATAGTGATTACAAACTGTAGCCCTCAAACGGCGATTGTGGGTTAGTTGAGCAAAAGGAAACCAGCTTACAAATTCTGCCAGTCCATCTATTGCCAAGCTCAAACCATTTACATCTTGTGTGGTACAATTTTTAATGAAGAAGGTAGACTGTAGACCAGCCCATCCAAAAGAACGTAATAATTAGCACTCTAACAAAACCGACAAAAACTGAGAACAGAACAAAACTTCCTGTGCAAGAAACAGTGATGATTCCTCAACCTCTAGCTAATAACACTTCCACATGCTTTTCTTTACTGTTCTTTCTTGACCTTCCAGAATGAAAACGATTATCGATTCTCCTATATTGGATTGCTGGAGTTTGTCTACCAAACGCCACTTGATGCAGCTGCAAGAAAGCAAGCAAACTTACTGCAAACACGGTAGCATTACCCAGAATACCACCAATCCTCTCCAATCTTAAAAATGTCTTGGTTAAAGCAAAACTACAGGATACCACACGCTCCACCATGTTTGAACCATGTCCCTTGGGGTCCTCCTCAGTCTCCCCTGATTGGCTGTTCGTCCTATGGTCATCTTCTGGCGAGACAAATCGGCTCTTGTCAAGCACATCACCCACAAAAGCCAAGGCCTCCTCAATGACTCCATGCCTCTTCCCTCTATGTTCAGCCAGCCTCGTAGCAAGGAGAATACGACTTTGCTGCAGCCTAGCAACCGCGGCATCTCGTTCTGCCCGCTGTTGTAACTGAACATTCTGCAAGCCAATGTGACAAATAAGCAACATGTTGTTTTCTGATCATTAATTATTTGGTGCCAGAGAACCAGCTAAATTATCTGAAAGCTCAGAACCTGCATGTTTGACATAAATAATCATGTGGTACGAACATAAAGCAGCAACATATTCTGAACTCATCCGGCTAAAATTCAACCTGGTAGGATAGTAAATTGTACATCTTATGCCTTGGAAGAAAAAGTACAAAACAATAACGATAAAGAGTTCCTAACTTCCTAGTGATAATTTAAACCAGAGGACAACAAGCTACATAGGTAACTACCATCAGACACAGAGTACATCAAGCTACATAGGTAACTAGCATAAGCCAGAAGACAGCAAGCTACATGGCTAACCACCCATACCAAATGCATGTCTTCATACCATTATTGGCTACCGTAGAGTGATCCCCCCACGCAATTCGACATCTGATAGAACCGTAGAGTGAAGACACCTGACAACAACAGTGCCAATGAACATCCACATTGCACAGTGAATTTGGCTTACAGACTCCAACCCATTTGGACCTACAAACCACACGAGGACAAAATGGCTAGAGAGACGAAGACCGGCAATAATGAGACATAAGGGAGACAAACAACGAGAGCTAACAAACAAAAGGCAGCATCCAACCCACAATGATGTGGCAGCAAGCAGCATTTGTGGATCCTTTCCACCCGTGGAACCATCAAACAAGCAACATTTGTGGATCAAACACACACCGATCCACTACTTGTTTCGTTGGATTAAAAGGAGGTGATGGTTTGTATTAATATAGGCAAAATTAGGAGCTGTTCATTGGATTCTGGATTTATGGATCTGTACAGTGAGATCAGGGCAGTGTGGTTAGCTCACAAAGAAGAAGAATGTGTAATCATGCGAGCAAACAAAGGCATGGATTACCCTACCAAACAATCCGAGCCAAGAACTAACAAGAACTTGTTGTGTTGATTGTATAATAATCAAACGGAGATGGTTCTTGTACGTGCTAGCAAGGATCACTAACTCAGAGGGAGGAAGAGTAGGAGGGAACTAGGCCAGGGTTTGCATTACTGACATGGAGGAAGTGGAGGTGTCCCTCGAGGTCCTCGAGCGCGGTGCGGATGGCGTGCAGGCTCCTCGCGTCCGCCATGGCCGTGGACGCCAAATCGCCGTCCTCCCCTCCCAGTGTCCGTCGCACCTTGACGACCGCGCACCCGTTGGGGGCGCAGCAGCGACAGCCCGGGGCGGCGCGGCGGCGGGCGCGGGCGGAGAGGGAGAGGATGGCGTGGCTGAGCTTGTCGTGGAGGTCCCAGATGCGCTCCTGCAACGCCTCCGCCTCCGCCGCCTCCCATCTCATCTCATTCACACGATTCGCTCGTCGCCGAGAGAGAGAGAGTTGAGGCAGCCACCTAGCGCACGATGGTTGGGAGGCGTGGGGCTTCAATTCTCTCCCCTTCTCCTCCCTTCTCTCTGTTCCGTTTAGAAAATAATTTTTTCCTTTTTTTTTCTTTTTCATCTCATTACAGGCCTTACGAATACCTTAGGATCTCTATGACTACTCTATAATCACTATGGCCACCTACTGTAGCTGTACGATCACGTTATAGTGGCTACGATCACCTTCTATGTTGCTACAACCGCTCTATTGGTTCTCCGACCACACAGACAGTCGTTACGACTACACTGTGATATCTCTGATCACGCCTCGCTGCTCCGACCACGTAGTCGTAAACTTCAGCTGAAGTTACGACCACGTTCACCGCCTCTCGCTGCACCTCCTTCGACCACGTCTGATCACCGTAGTCGTAGCTCCTTACAATCACGCAGTGATTTTATCGACCACGCCAAAGACTCTGTCGACACTATAGTCATAATGCCTTACGACTACAGCTCCTGCTCCATGACCGTGATCGTAACTCCTTACGACCACGTCTTCATCTCATGCGCACGCCGCCGCTCGATCGCCGTGGTCGTAACTCCTTTACGATCACACCTACGATTCCCTGCTCGTCGTGGTCGTAAGTCGTTTACGACCACGTCTGAGAACACAATGAACATGATAGATTTTCCAGAGCCAAACCGCTCTTCTCTTCTTTATTTCTTTCTCTCGATCACACAAATCGCTACGATCACCCTGATCATCCTCTCTCTCTTGCCTCTTTCTCACCCTGCTCTCTTGGTTACATGGCTATACCTTTTATATCCTACACTACGACTTTGACTCGAACTCGGCTACAACTATGAATCAGACTCTAACTCGACTACGATACGTACTCGTAGACGACTACGACCAAACTCGTACACGACTCCGACCACTCGTACACGACCAGGACTACGACCACGACGAGAAAAACAAGATTACAAACTCTAATACATCTATCTTGGCTCCCCGGTGGCTATATGGCATTGATGTTGTCGTGACAACAGAAAATATATAGAATTTAGAATTGTGCAATTCTTTTCGTTCCGAATGTGATATGAAGTTTTTATTAAATATTTGTATTTTTCCCACTGTTATGTAGTTAATTTTATCATGAATTGTATTTTGGTAGTAAAGTATGTCAAAGATAGCGTGGATGTTG
This sequence comes from Bonia amplexicaulis, assembly GCA_036346245.1. Taxonomy (NCBI): domain Eukaryota; kingdom Viridiplantae; phylum Streptophyta; class Magnoliopsida; order Poales; family Poaceae; genus Bonia; species Bonia amplexicaulis. The sequence goes on from CM070750.1 coordinate 9,209,720, forward strand.
AGAATAGTTGGTCCCACTTCGAAGTCAATGGACAAGGAGGGATAGAACGGGTTGCAAAAAAGAAAGAAGGGGCAATGAAACTAGAATCAAAAGGTGTGATCAGAGAGAAGCGGAAATGGAAGTGTGGGATGAACCGATCAAGTTGGATGGGATTTTTATATAACTAGTTATGTGCTCATACGTTGTAACGAAATTTATAATATATATAGAGAATTATATATAGAAGAGGGTTGCTTTGATTGATTGAAAAGCGAAGAATGGTACGAAACAGAAGGAATAAGGCGGTTGGAGGAGAACAGACGTACAACCACCAACTCATTATTTTATAATAGTAATGATAATAAATACCTATTTCCTTTTTGGGTGTATATATTGGAGAAACATGGGCATCCCAGTCAATTATTTTTTCATTGCTTGAAAAGGAACAAAATGTATGTTATGCCTTTATAGTTTTGCGGTAGAGTTCATTGTACCCGTTGTGCTAGATAAAAAAAACAATCACTCTAGAATATCGTTTTATGCAACCTTTTTCATTCCAAAAATCACATACATGTTTTTCTTAAACTTCTAAGCATTGTCTATGGCTAAGATAAATGGCAAAACTACACAATTTTCAACCTTTGACACTTCCGTTGACAGGCTAGCTAGCAGCACTACAGGAGGTGTTGGGTGGGTTTTTTTGTGACTGTGGTTTATGGTTCTGAATTCTGACTATTCACGAGAGAGAGTATGAAGAGAGAGATAGTCGCATGTGATTTTTGCGATTATATCAAAATTCAGTACAATATATGCTACAATCGATTAGAAGACTCCGTCTTAAAAAATATGACATTTGAAAGCTAGGTACTATAGTAAAGGATAAAAGCCAAAAAACCATGAGCCCTTTCGAACCCAGCCATTGTAGATGATAAGGAGAAGGCAATACAGACAACAAGATAGATTACAGAAAATTCTATAGGAATTTTGAAAAAAAATGAAACATCAATTCTCAAAAGATTTGAGGTTACATACCATTTTATATGAGAACCCTACATTCCAAAGGTAGCCTAAGTTAATGACCAAATGTAAATTGAATGTTCTTCCAGATGATAGAGAAAAGATGTGTTAGGACAAGGCTATTCTTTTGGATTACGGCTTAATAGTTTTCAGCTACAATTTATTAGTATAATGAATAATGATTACTAAGAAAAGCCAAAATCTAAATAAATAGGCCTAGTCTTTGGAGGTGGAGAGGGGGGACTAGAGTCGGAAGGTGTGGGAGGGAGAGAGTACAGAGTGGTAGAAATTAATGGATATAGGGATGAGCAAATGATGTGGGATTTTAATACAATAACTAAACATATCAACTTTTTAAGAAAGTAAGGTTCGATACATGCACCCAGACGCATACACCAATCATTTTTTTATATTCATTGGAGAAATATGGGTCTCCTAATCAACACTTTTGTCATTGACCGAAATGGAAGGAAATGTATGTTTTGTTTGTTTTAAGTTTTTCTGAGAGAGTCCTCTTTTCGCGTTGTGCTAGATAAAATGTACTTGTTGAGTTGTTGTGCTAGATGATGATGGTGCGTGCCACTACTAGGGTCAATAATGACAAAAGGTAGATATAAGGTTGCATGTTAGAGATAAGAGGTAGTGAGGCTAGAGTCGGAATGTTGGTGCCACTACTAAATTAATATCCATATTCACGTGGAAATTAAACTATTTAGTATGATATTACTGTATTTCAAGTCCCTTGGTTGGTCCAAAACAAGGTCATTTTTGAGGAAGTACCTCTTCAACAATTGGCAACCGGAAAAGATTTATCCTTTGAGGATTTGGCACTAGTTTTTTATAAGGTGACGTGAGTTATAAAATTGTTGATGGAAAATTGGCTGAATAACTTTAGAAGAGTTGTCATTCAAATATTGGGTGGGTTTTTTTTGGGCTTTGGCTTGTGTGTTATGGCTTAGGGTTTTTGAATTCTGATTGTTCGCAAAAGAGATTACAAAGACAGAGACAGTCTTATACGATTTTAACCGATATAACTAAAGTTAGTATAATGTGTACTATAATTGACTAGTAGACCCCGTCTAAAAAACGTATCGTTTGAAAGCTAGTTACTATAGCAAAAAATAAAAAGTCAAAGCCTAAACCAAAACAAACCCAGCCAATTACATTCTTTCTATCCTGTAAAACATTTTTATTTTATTGATATAATATTATTTTTATACAATAGGGTATATTCTGTTGCTTCTCCTTCTCCATAAAAAGGGAATTAAAAACCTACTAATATTTCAGTCAAGGTGAATGATTTATAAGTTCGCAAACTTTGGAGGAAAATATATTTCCTTGGTTGAATTGCGAAGGATGAATCGCCTTGGTCATGGTCAACTTAAAAAATCACAGGACGTTGAACTGCGAAGTTTTAGGTCTTAGTCCAAACAATTTTTGACTTTAGAAAACAAAAGCTGTTTAGAACAAATTGTTTTTCCTTTTTTTGCATTATCTATAAAGATATAATAATGTTTTTTATTTTTCTATTTTTATTTATCTTTCTTTAATTAAATATCTCAAAAACTAATAACCACAATAGTATCATTTCAACTAAAAACGAAGTACTTTTGAATGGGACTCTAAACTCCAGGGAATAGGGGAGTGTAGCCTCCATGTCTATGGCCCAGTTTGGCCCAAATAGTGTGGTGATAATAAGTGTTCAAATAATATCGTCACTCTCAGTGGTAGAGCGCATGGCTTTCAACCAAGTGGTCGTGGGTTCTCAATCCCCACAGACGGCAATCATCACTCATTGGTTGTTTTTATTTTTTTAAAAAAATAGTGTTGTGAATGGTAGTTTCGGTTAAGGGCATCTTTAATAGTCTATATCAGCTGTCTCTAAGAGATACTATGTAGGATTTTTTTGATGATATGGAAAAGATTAATTGAAGAGAGAGAGTAGTAGTCGTCCTTTTGCGAAGCTACCGGCGAAGCGCTAGAAACAAAATGCTTGCGACGACACTTGAACTGTTGGAGTGGTATCGTCAGTTCTTCACGCGTTTTTTGGACTAGTTGTGGGAGCACACGAGGGAATCCATTGCCCGCCATTTCTTCCGTAAGGCATCGATTTCTTCCACGCAGAAAGTGGTTTTTGTCACCACGGTCGTGCTGAGTGAAATCCCATCTAGCGCGAGGTGGAATCCCCTCCGACGCGAAGTGGAAACCCCTCCGGCGCAAAGTGGAATCTCCTCCCTCTCAATTCAGTCCATCTTCCCCTTCACTTCTCTCAGATCTGGCCGTGCGAAGGAAAGGTGAAGGTGAAGCTGCTTCCATGCCTTCTTGTTGAGTGTGAAATCACCAAACCTTTCCATGCCTTGTCCTCTCATATCCACCTCTCTCTCTAATCCCAGGCCGCAGCGGAGGGGAGGCCGTGACCCTAGACGTGGACAGTTTCGATGAGGCTGTCGCCAAGCACCTATTCGTTGTCATCGAGTTCTACGCCCCATGGTGAGTCGTAGAGATGATGTAGTAGAGATGATGGATGAACAATGCTCGCGCCCTTCCCTATATCCGGGGCAGGCATATATATTTCCATGAGAAGTATTTTACAATTATGCCCTTACATCCATGTGCCCCCATTAGGGTATTTATGTCATTACACTCACTTTATTTTGGGCTTTACAACCCTTTAGTAGGCCAGATGAGCTTAGGTGGGGGTCACCCCTACAATAGGAGCCTCTCACGGTGAAGGGCTTCACAGGCCGAAGCCATGTCGCCGAGCCATTTGGCCCCCTCCGTCTCCATGGCCTGTGATCTTTTGTGGTGTTGTGTGGAAACGATTTTGCCGGTTGTAAGATCGAGGTGGCCGACTAGAGGGGGGTGAATAGGCAGTCTTAAAAATTCTGTACAAATTAATACCTTTTGCCATGAGGCATTGAGTTGATGTGGAAGGAATGGTGGATTCATCATCGTCGGAGCTAGAAGTTGAGCATTCTTCTCCCGACATCCACTCTTGTATGCAATCCTCATCGGATGAGGTGGATGCTTCATATTCTTCTTGAATTTTCATCCACATATCATGAGCATTTTCGAGATTGCATACTTTGTTGAACACCTCTACACTCAAAGCACTAAATAAAGCGTTAGTTGCTTGAGCGTTGAGATGTGAGCATTTCTCATCCTCAATTGTTGGAGCATGAGGATCCTTTTGAGGAGAAAAGCCCACATCTACAATCCGCCATATAATTAGGCTCATGGCCTTAAAATAACAAATCATGCGGATTTTCCAATTATCATAATTTTGGACACTAAAGTGAGGTGGTTCATCTAGGTGCACAAACCCACTAGTCGCCATCCTTTACTCTCTAGACGGTTAAGTCTAACATATGAGAGACCAAGCTCTGATACCACTTGTAAGATCGAGGTGGCCGACTAGAGGGGGGTGAATAGGCGGTCTTAAAAATTCTCTACAAATTAATACTAGCAATTCAAGACCTTTTCTATTTGCCTAAACCAAGTATACAATGCGGAAGCTTAAATCAATTTGGTTTAGCTCAAATAGCGCCTACAACAAGTAAATTCGCCTAAGTGCACCAACAAATCTAGCCTAGGTCAAGGTTTGCAATTCTAGATATACAAGCAATCAATTCAATTCTATGAATGTAAATTGCTTGAATATAAATAAGGAACAAGGTAACAAACCACAATTTGACACGGTCTCTTTTTACCGTGGTGTTCGGAGAGTTACCGCTCTCCCCTAATCCACGTTGAGGTTAGCCCGGACAAATCGGACCGGCTCCACAAATTAAGCCGAAACACCTCAATCCACTTGTGGTAGCTCTTTCCCGCTCCGGGTAGGTGAGCTCCAACCTTCACAACTTTGCGGGCCTTCTCACAACCTTCGTTGAGAAGATCACCGCATGACGCCTTCAACGTCGTCTAGGGTGAGTAAACTCCAAGAGTAATAAGCCAAGTCCTTCGCTGACTCTCACCACGTGCAGCGGATGCACAAGCTCGCTGGACACTAAGTCCTCACCTAGAGGCAACACATGCACTCTAGTCCTCTTTTCCTTTCTCACAAAGTGCAACACATGCACAATAGAGTGGAGAACCTCAAACTAGCTCAAGAGTCAACAAATGAATACACCAGCAACATCTCCAACCGGCCTCAAGGGGGTATAAATACCCCACACCAAAAAACTAGCCGTTGGAGCAAAGTCTGAAAAATTGGACGAGCGGAACCACCGCCGCCAACGGCGGTAGTACCGCTCCACTGACGCCATTTATGTGGCTATGTCGAGCTTACGAACTAGCCGTTACACGTCGGTAGCGGTAGTACCGCCGTTCACTTTGTTGGTAGTACCGCTCGACGGTAGTACCGCAAAGTCGGTGCGGTACTTCGCTAGAGTCGAGCCCAAACTTGGCTCTCTGGAAAAAGGCTCCGCTCGGGGTTCGGAGCTTAGGGAGCCGTAGTACCGCTCAACACATGCCGGTACTTCGCTCACGGTAATCTGCTTCCACAAAGCCGGTACTTCGATTTTTTTCGGCGGTGCAGATATCTCAACAGATTTTGCAAAACACATTCGCAAACTACGATATCATGCACACAAGGATCACACATGATTTCCAACAAGTTGCAAAACACATTTGCACACTTTTGAAATCATGAAGCAAAGATTAAATATGAGCTACAACCATTTGCAAAACACATTTGCAAATCTAAGCATCATATTACAAAGAATAGAAACATGGACTTCAAGCACTTGCAAAGCACATTCGCAATGCATAGTCCTATGTTGCAAAGATGTTTAACACAAGAGCTTCAACTATTTGTAAAGCACATTCACAAATATAAGCCTCATGTTTATTTGAGCTAGCGAGGTGAGGATGAGCCATCAACACATGAGAGACTCAAACTACTAGACATGACCCCTCTTAATAGTACGGCAACCTATACTAGCAATCCAGTCTTCCAACCAAACACCAAGACCGGTGAAAGACTAGGAACATATCCTTAGCCCTAACTAGTCATACCTTTGCCTCGGGTCAACAACTTGATATGCATTAACACACAATGCATCTTTCACATCAACTCCATCAACACATGATGGTCTTTGCTTGATCAACACATGATTTCCTTGATGGCCTTCAACACATGAAGTCTTCATCTTCTTGATAGCATTCAACTCATGAATCTATCTTTTTCTCGCATTTTAACTTGATGATCTTCAACACATGAAGTCATCCCAAGTCATCCTCATTTGTGGAACCTAACATATTCATCCAACTCATGAAAATTGTTAGTCCACAAAATAATTGTCATCAATTACCAATCTTCACCATTAACACATAATGGCATGACAATCTCAACAAATTGTGAGATATAAAATTGATTTGTGAGTATACAACTTGTACACAACAATTTGTACACTCTTTAGATAAGCACGAAACTTACTTATCCGGTTGTCATTTGACTATTCAACCATTAACATATAATGGAGAAGTTAGTTGACAACCCTGGTTACATGAGTATATATGAACTACAGGTTATATATATATACCCAACAATGTATTTCAAAGTAAAGGTCCCAAATATGAATATTTAGAGAGGCATAGATCATTACTTGTGAAACTCCAAAACATATAAAGAGCCCCCCCTAAATGTGTGCATACAAGTGTGTATATTGAATACAAATGCACATATTCATTTTGTACAATTTATGGAGTTCAATCTATATTTTGGATCCAAGGAATGCACTAATATATGAGAGAATAATTTCGAATGCATACATCTTTGATTTCACTTTTCCATCCAAATGAGACTAATCATAGATAAACTTAAACAAACATATTAGTCTCATATATGCATTAGTCAATATCACCAAAACAACATAATGGTATATGATATTATCTTTAGAATCACATTTTGACATTTGTCATTAACACCAAAACCAAGTTAAACGGAGCTTGATCTTTCAATCTCCCCCTTTTTGGTGATTGATGACAAATCCATTTATGATAATAGCATATTGGTGAAAATGACTAAATGAAAGGCAATTAAGTGCATAAGAGAAAGTGAAAGCATTATTCATCATATAGAAATAAAAAATTTAATTTCTACTCAAGAAATATATTATCACATTTCTCCCACATGGCATTAGCATTTCTATTCTATTATACAAGGCTATTAATCTCCCCCATTTGACATTATCACAAAGTTCTAAAAGAAATGAAAACTATTATCACAAATTTCTCCCCCATTTGGCATTAACCACCAAAAAGAGTCAATGAACACAAATAACATTGATTATTACATTCAGAGGGGTTCAATATCAATTTAGAGTATGAGGAGCTTGATACCATGTATATGAAGGGCACTTGTAATATGTGGAGCATTTCCTGATTTTTCATTCCAAGTGGCCTTCAAAAGCTTCCTGAAAAATTGACTTACAAATATCCAATAAATCTGAGAAAATTTGTCAGTATAGCTTAATGTCTGAGGATCAAAAGTCATAATTTCATCTACCTCAGATTATGAGCACATTTAAGGATATGAAAATCACAAATCAGCTCAAAACATGATTTTGCAGAAATCTGAAAGTCTGGAATTTCAGATTTTTACATCTCACTTTAGCTTCTAGTGAGAGATGGAAAATTGATCAAATAAGCTTTATAAATTCTGAGCAAATTTGACATTGAAGAGCAATTAGAGAGTATCAATTTTCATTATTATGGCTTCCTTTAAATCTGAACCCAGTTTGAGATACAAAAATCATAAATTGGCTCAGAATCATGGAAGTTCTGAATTTTCAGCCATTTTTCAAAGAGAGAAAAAGATCATAACTTTTACACATTTATTTGAAATGCTTTCAAATTTTGCAGATATAAATTTTATGCTATTGGTGACCTTCTCCAACAAGAATTTTTGAAAGATACTTATCCAATGAAAAGATATGGCAAGGTGCCCTTTGAAAGCAAAAGGATGAAAGATTTTGCAACAAAAGTTCAATATCTAAACCAATTTGATTTTCATGGATTAAGAGCTTCCACATTTTCATATGAGCTGAGAATGCATTACAAACTTATGAGGAAACAAATTTTGACACCATATGCAAGCAATTTAGATTTATCTAAGCATAGTCCAAACATAGCATTCATCATAAAAGTCATTACACCCATTCAATCCAAAAGCAAGATAAAGTTCATTACATCCAAAAGATACAAGAATTAGACTTTTAGCCCATTTATCCTATTCTTGCCCATCTACTCAATTTCTTCGCCTTTAGCAACAAATGCTGAAGGAGGCTACTCCTGAGGCGCCAAGGAGAGGGAACACGGCGGCGGCGAGTAGTGAAGAGGTGAAGGAGGCGAGTGAAAGTGCTCGATGGCGCAACTCGTCCATCCAAAGAGGCTAGTCTCCGTCAATAGAGTCCATGCGAGAGGAGAGGGAGGCAAACCCCTCAATCTGAGAGTCTCGGACCAAGAATGGCGGAGTAGATCCGTGAGGAGAACCGCTCATCAACTGCCGGCCGAGCTGCTGGGCCGGAGAGGAGGAGGGCTGCAGGGCCGAGGAAGAAGGAGCTGCAGTCTTCTGAAGTAGGCTGCCGGACGTGAAGGCGAGAACGTCTTTGCGGCGAGGATAGGAGGATCAGTGCAGGCTTATATGCCACATGAGCAGTGTCCATGCTCCTCGTACTCGGTCTTCCTCGGGATCAATGCCATAATGAAAGGTGCATAGTTAATCCGCTTTGATCTGTCATTCTTAGAAGCGGCTATCTCACGATAATCGATCCACCACATCAAATTTGCGACCTTCCATAACATACTCAATAAGGTTCCATGCATGGCGCGGTGCATCATAATTCCCACTCTTGGGAAGAATGGTGTGGTTGATGATTACATTGATCGGTGGGAAGGGACTCGAGCCAACTAGCTTGCCTGGAATGAATCTGGAGCCCTGATCATAGTACTGAGAAATAGCAGAGAGCTCTAGTGCGGGCTGTCATATACTCTCTCAAAGTCACCGGACTCGATCCTCAATGCCACTCAAAGTCATGCTGGTAGCCTCTGTGGTGATTCCACATCATCCGGGCTATATCTTTGAAAGTTTGGCGAGGCGTGAGCGGTGGCGAAGAACCGCCTAATGATGTCCTCATTATAGTCTGTCCTCAAAGCCACCAAATGGTGCAAGCCAGCTCTCCGAAACATGCCATATGCTCCATCATATTTGGCAATGGAGCCCAGATGATCCCAATCCACAAACTTGTGGTCAAGAAATGGTCTAGTCTTGTATAGGCGCTCATAGACCTGCTCCTGGCGAGTGTGGAATCTAGGATTTGTGGAGTTGCATGGCAGCAAGAACTGACTTCTATGCCTTATCCTGGCATATTCATCTGCAGGGATTTTCTTCAGATCAATTTGCTCTTCTTCCCTATCACCCAAATCTTCATCAGATTCTTCCATTGGCGAATTGACTTGCTGCTCAGACTCAGTATCTGACTCTGAAGCAATGTCTTTGCCTCTGTCATCCCCTGCCTCAGAAGCACCTTCGGAGGTATTAGAAGGAGGGGAGTGCGCCCTTCTCCCGCCATTCCTTGTTCTTGCCATCTAAGAACAAGGAGGAACAATATAAGAGTCAAGGAAGAATAGATCAAGGAATGATTTAAACAGGAATGAAACTTCTTTGTTTTACCGGGGAGCGGAAGTACTGCCGCTAGCAATAGAAGTACCGCCGAAGCGGTAGTTTCGCTCTGTCGAGCCAGTAGTTCCGCTCTCCCGGCGATTAGGGTTTGGCAATGCATGCAGATTTTGGTGTTTTCTTGGATTGATTCCATGGAATGGATGTGTAAACATCACAAGACACCAAAAAATAACCATTTACCCCAAATCTACCTCAAGAATTCATTCGGATTTGAGATTGAACCGAAAAGACCTAGGGTTCAAAAATGAGGGCAAGAGAGGGGATTTTATCCGGATTACCTGGAGGATTGAAGGAGTGGAACCCTTTGCAAGCCGAAAATCACAAAAGATTGGCGAAAACCGCGAGGGATTTGGAGATCGGATGGGCGGTTTTGGAGGATTTTTGAGGAGGAGAGAGAGAGAACTAGGAGAGAGCCGAGCACGGGCGCGGGCGGAGGGAGTGGGCGGAGCTTCCGCTCGGAAGGAGACAGAGAGAGAAAAAAAGGACCCATGGGTCGGGCGGACTTCCGAAGCCCCAGACACAAGCGGAAGTTCCGCTCGGTCGAGCGGTAGTTCCGGCCGCCGGAATTTCCGTAGCCAGGAACGGAAGTTCCGGTTAAACTGGGAGCAGCCAGGAGAAGGAAGAATTTTCAGGGATAGAAAAATATATTGTTGTACATTGCTCCAAAGTCTTTCACACAAAGACAAAAACTACTTGTGGAACATTTCCAACTATTTACACAGATTAAAGAAATTTCAATATAGTTTTTACAAATTAGGCTTTTAATTTTACAGAAACAACCTCATTTTCAATAAATTCTTCAAGAATGCATAAGTGAGCTTTTTGGGGTATTTTAAAGATTCAATTATGTGTATGAGCTGTGAATACCCTAGTGAGCTAATATAAGTCAATAGATATAGCTCAAATGGCAAAACTCACTTAAGTGCTAGATTGTGACCACTTTGGTCAACTCAATGTTTTGGATGAGTTTCAAAACCAAATAACTTTTGATTAGTTGGCTTTTTGGAAAACTTTTGAATACCAATAATGTTTAAAATAGCCAACTTTAGGTTTTTGGTATTGAACATATTTTCAAATTCCTTTTAGAATTGATTTTAGCAAATTTTTTAGTTTAAAGCCAAAACAAGATACTAGATTGATAGTGTTGGGTTGGAAACTCAATTTTACTTGAAATAAGTTTTTCTAAAGTCAAAACCTTTGTAAAACCTTTGAAATGCTTCTGTATACATTTTTCAACTAGATTTTCAAAGATATACTTATTATTTCAAGATTTTGACTTTTGGCTAAATAGCTCAATTTTGAAAAACAATTACTAGCATTTAATTAATATGGGCACACTTAGGGATGTGATATACATGGATATGATTTAGCACTCCCCCTTAATGTGCCACTTTATCTTGCTCAAGATTTACAATAATGAAATTAAGCACAAGAGCAAGAGAACCTCTTTTAATTGATTTTCATGAAATGCAACATACACAAGGCTAGGAGTTAAATACAACAAATGTAGATACTTGTTACCGAGATGTCATTGGTTCATGATGTGGCAAGATCATCTTCATGCTTGGCTTCCAATGTGCATATGGTGAGATTCACCATTCCATGAATACGCCAAGTTTCCAATGCCTCTTCAAGTACCTATTAAGCTTTTAAGCACATTTTGGTACCCAAAACTTGGTTGGGTCCATGAATGTTAGTTACAAGAGATTTGGGCACCCAAATGGCCCTAACATTTAATTTTTGTGAACTAACATTCTTAGCAAACATATTGCTATTCTTATCTTTCCTAAGCAAATAATGTTCATTGAATAAATATGGCTTAGGAATGATACCTTTGGGACAATCCTTACTAAGATGTCCTTTTTCCCGGCAATTGTAGCAAGTACGGCAATTATTCACCCTTATAATCTTCTTGTCTTGCTTATTATCGACTTGCCTCTTCTTTGATGGATTTTCTTGTTTTCCACCTTGTTGGGGCACTTAGAGGCGAAGTGACCGTCTCATTCAACCATGGCACTTAACTTTCTTCGTGTGTCTTGCATTGTGCCTTGTTTTGCTATTTTCCTTCTTGGAGATGAAACCTATACCTCTCTTGTCATTTAACAATTTTTGACTTCCCAAAATTTTGTCAAGAGAGGCTTTTCCTTTATAACTCTTTTCCAAGTCTTTTCTCAAACTTGTGACTTGGGCCTTGAGCTCCTTATTCTCCTCTACAAGATTAGTCTCAATATGCATAGAGGAGTTAGTAGCATCTATTTTTGAGCAACAAGGAATTTCTAGCAAATCATCACAAGATGTTGATACGCTAATTTTAGATGAATTGCAAGAGCTAGGAGCTACGCATGGTATATCATCTAATAAATCTTCATATGAGGTGGATATATCAATTTTAGATGAATTGCAAGAAGTAGAACTTATACATGGCAAATCATCTATTAAATTACAAGTTATGCCTATATCCACATTTGGTTTAGAATATTCCTTGAGAAGGAGAATTTCATGTTCCTCTTTTAACACATCATAATTATTTTGAAGAGAGACATATTCTTTCTTCAAAACCTTAAATTTTGCTTTCTCCTTTCCAAGAAATTCATTTAATTATTCTAACATGTCTATCAACTCATCATATGAAGGTTCATCATGATTATCATCGAAATTTACCTTCTTGTTACCTTTTGCCATGAGGCATTGAGTTGATGTGGAAGGAATGGTGGATTCATCATCGTCGGAGCTAGAAGTTGAGCATTCTTCTCCCGACATCCACTCTTGTATGCAATCCTCATCGGATGAGGTGGATGCTTCATATTCTTCTTGAATTTTCATCCACATATCATGAGCATTTTCGAGATTGCATACTTTGTTGAACACCTCTACACTCAAAGCACTAAATAAAGCGTTAGTTGCTTGAGCGTTGAGATGTGAGCATTTCTCATCCTCAATTGTTGGAGCATGAGGATCCTTTTGAGGAGAAAAGCCCACATCTACAATCCGCCATATAATTAGGCTCATGGCCTTAAAATAACAAATCATGCGGATTTTCCAATTATCATAATTTTGGACACTAAAGTGAGGTGGTTCATCTAGGTGCACAAACCCACTAGTCGCCATCCTTTACTCTCTAGACGGTTAAGTCTAACATATGAGAGACCAAGCTCTGATACCACTTGTAAGATCGAGGTGGCCGACTAGAGGGGTGAATAGGCGGTCTTAAAATTCTCTACAAATTAATACTAGCAATTCAAGACCTTTTCTATTTGCCTAAACCAAGTATACAATGCGGAAGCTTAAATCAATTTGGTTTAGCTCAAATAGCGCCTACAACAAGTAAATTCGCCTAAGTGCACCAACAAATCTAGCCTAGGTCAAGGTTTGCAATTCTAGATATACAAGCAATCAATTCAATTCTATGAATGTAAATTGCTTGAATATAAATAAGGAACAAGGTAACAAACCACAATTTGACACGGTCTCTTTTTACCGTGGTGTTCGGAGAGTTACCGCTCTCCCCTAATCCACGTTGAGGTTAGCCCGGACAAATCGGACCGGCTCCACAAATTAAGCCGAAACACCTCAATCCACTTGTGGTAGCTCTTTCCCGCTCCGGGTAGGTGAGCTCCAACCTTCACAACTTTGCCGGGCCTTCTCACAACCTTCGTTGAGAAGATCACCGCGCATGACGCCTTCAACGTCGTCTAGGAGTCGGTAAACTCCAAGAGTAATAAGCCAAGTCCTTCGCTTGACTCTCACCACGTGCAACGGATGCACAAGCTCGCTGGACACTAAGTCCTCACCTAGAGGCAACACATGCACTCTAGTCCTCTTTTCCTTTCTCACAAAGTGCAACACATGCACAATAGAGTGGAGAACCTCAAACTAGCTCAAGAGTCAACAAATGAATACACCAGCAACATCTCCAACCGGCCTCAAGGGGGTATAAATACCCCACACCAAAAAACTAGCCGTTGGAGCAAAGTCTGAAAAATTCGGACGAGCGGAACTCTGCCGCCAACGGCGGTAGTACCGCCCACTGACGCTACTTATGTAACGGCTATGTCAGAGCTTCTGAACTAGCCGTTACACAGTCGGCGCGGTAGTACCGCCGTTCACTTTGCCGGTAGTACCGCTCGACGGTAGTACCGCAAAGTCGGCGCGGTACTTCCGCTAGAGTCGAGCCCAAACTTGGCGCTCTCTGGAAAAAAGGCTCCGCTCGGGGTTCGGAGCTTCCGGGAGCCGGTAGTACCGCTCAACACATGCCGGTACTTCCGCTCACCGGTAGTACTGCTTCCACAAAGCCGGTACTTCCGATTTTTCTGAGCAGTGCAGATATCTCAACAGATTTTGCAAAACACATTCGCAAACTACGATATCATGCACACAGGATCACATGATTTCCAACAAGTTGCAAAACACATTTGCACACTTTTGAAATCATGACGCAAAGATTAAATATGAGCTACAACCATTTGCAAAACACATTTGCAAATCTAAGCATCATATTACAAAGAATAGAAACATGGACTTCAAGCACTTGCAAAGCACATTCGCAATGCATAGTCCTATGTTGCAAAGATGTTTAACACAAGAGCTTCAACTATTTGTAAAGCACATTCACAAATATAAGCCTCATGTTTATTTGAGCTAGCGAGGTGAGGATGAGCCATCAACACATGAGAGACTCAAACTACTAGACATGACCCCTCTTAATAGTACGGCAACCTATACTAGCAATCCAGTCTTCCAACCAAACACCAAGACCGGTGAAAGACTAGGAACATATCCTTAGCCCTAACTAGTCATACCTTTGCCTCGGTCAACAACTTGATATGCATTAACACACAATGCATCTTTCACATCAACTCCATCAACACATGATGGTCTTTGCTTGATCAACACATGATTTCCTTGATGGCCTTCAACACATGAAGTCTTCATCTTCTTGATAGCATTCAACTCATGAATCTATCTTTTCTCGCATTTTAACTTGATGATCTTCAACACATGAAGTCATCCCAAGTCATCCTCATTTGTGGAACCTAACATATTCATCCAACTCATGAAAATTGTTAGTCCACAAAATAATTGTCATCAATTACCAATCTTCACCATTAACACATAATGGCATGACAATCTCAACAAATTGTGAGATATAAAATTGATTTGTGAGTATACAACTTGTACACAACAATTTGTACACTCTTTAGATAAGCACGAAACTTACTTATCCGGTTGTCATTTGACTATTCAACCATTAACATATAATGGAGAAGTTAGTTGACAACCCGGTTACACATGAGTATATATGAACTACACAGGTTATATATATATACCCAACAATGTATTTCAAAGTAAAGGTCCCAAATATGAATATTTAGAGAGGCATAGATCATTACTTGTGAAACTCCAAAACATATAAAGAGCTCCCCCTAAATGTGTGCATACAAGTGTGTATATTGAATACAAATGCACATATTCATTTTGTACAATTTATGGAGTTCAATCTATATTTTGGATCTAAGGAATGCACTAATATATGAGAGAATAATTTCGAATGCATACCTTTTTTATTTTACTTTTCCATCCAAATGAGACTAATCATAGATAAACTTAAACAAACATATTAGTCTCATATATGCATTAGTCAATATCACCAAAATAACATAATGGTATATGATATTATCTTTAGAATCACATTTTGACATTTGTCATTAACACCAAAACCAAGTTAAACGGAGCTTGATCTTTCACCGGTGCAGGCCCGCGTTGTGCCGCGGGCACGGAGCCAAGGTGCAGGTCGGCCTCGTCCCGTGGGCACGAAGTCGAGGCGCAGGTCGGAGCCGTCTTGTGGACGCGAAGCTGAGGTCGGGCTCGTCCTGAGAGCACGGAGTCGAGGCGCAGGTCGGAGTCGTCCTGCGGACGCGAAGTCGAGGTTGGGCTCGTCCCGCGAGCACGGAGTCTACGCACAGGTTAAAGTCATCCTGCAGCCGCGAAGTCGAGGTCGGGCTCGTCCCGCGGGCACGGAGTCGAGGCGCAGGTCGGAGCCAGTGGCCCATGGCCCAATGATGGTGTTTTAATGGCGCCGAGGATTGCACCGGCCGCTGGCGCGCCATGGAAGTTGCACCATGCGCTGGCGCGGAGTAGGACAGGCGGCAGTACCAGATTGGCGCGCCGTGGGACGTTAGGCGGCCGCACGACTGTGGTTGTGCGTTCCTTCCCAAGGCTGCGGGGCACGTGGCATAAGGGGATTGGCGTGTCGTGGGATGTCAGACGGCCGCACGACCACGGTCGTGCGTTCCTTCCTAAGGCTGCAGGGCACATGGCGGAAGGGGATTGGCGCGTCGTGGGATGTCAGATGGCCGCATGACCACGGTGCGTTCTTTCCCAAGGTTGCAGGCCACATGGCAGAAGGGGATTGGCGCGTCGTGGGATGTCAGGCGGCCACACGACCGCGGTCGTGCGTTCCTTCCTAAGGCTACGGGGCACGTGTGCATGCGCACCCGGGCGACCGTGCAGCTTCGGCTTCCGCCGGTTGCACTTCCCGATTGTGGGGAGGTGAATAGTCTTTATATATGTTCTTGTTGTCGTACCACCGTGTTTCCCCACTCACTGTCCTTCTTGCTCTTTGCTCCTGCGCGCACTACTCTCGCGTCGTCTGTTGCCACCGCTCGCCACCGCACCGTACGCACGATGGCTTGCTGCGAAGACCATTCTCGCTGGCCCAGAGGTGGCGCCTTCTCCAGCCACGGCTGTCGTCCCACCGGCGTGCCTCCTCATCGACGGAAATGGAGTGCGCCCTAGTGGGGCGTGACCCGTCACTCACCAACAAACGTTGGAGCGCGGAGAAGGAGCTCGACAGCGTATGTTCTAATGTGCTGGGGTAGAGCCTCGTGACGGAAGAGATAGTCTAGTCTCTTCTGGGCGAGGGGGAGTTGTTCGACTGCAGCGCGGTGCGACTGCCCCACCGGTGAAACGGAGCCCCATCCTGCGGAGTCGGAGGCGATCGTCTTTGTTGCCTACCTCGAAGCCGGACTCCGTATCCCGTCGGCGACGTTCTCTGGACGTATGGACTGGAGTTGGCTGGCCCGACTCCACGCGACGATGCGCTGGCCGTGTGCGGTGGGCGTCGTGGACAGAGGGGCATTACCTAGCGCCGCTCTGTTCGCCTTCCTCCACGACGCTCGGTGCCAGCCGAGGAAGCTCGAGGGGGGATTCTCGAACTTTGGCAGCGTGAACTTCGTGCCGCAGTCACCGTGCACCAAGATCTTCCCCGCGAACACGATGCGGGCGAAGTGGGAGTCGAACTGGATGCGGCGCTGGTTCTACCATCGCGTGGTGAGCGGCTGCCATCTTCACTGGACGGGTCGACCCATGTCGTTCACTACATCGCTATCAGTGGTCGTGGACCTCGAAGACGAGCAGAGGGCGCGGAGGCTCGTGGGAATTGCCCTCCGCTTTAATATGCGGGACCTCACAGAAGAGTACACGATGTACGGCGTGGACTCGCTCAGCGGCGGCATGTCGGCCCGCCCCGTCGACCGATGGGGTTCGGTCGTCTGTGTCTTCACTATCGAAGCCCTCGAATCCTCGTAAGCTCCTCAGCCGTACACTTCGCACGAGGTTGTCTTGATACCTTTGCTGTAACGTTGGCTCCTTGTCTTGTTATGCAGGGCTCCTTCTGGAAGATGTGGAGCGCGCAGTGGTTGTGTTCCTTGGGCCGTATGTGGCCAAGAAGCACAGCCTGCGCGAGTCTATAACCGCGAAGCTCGGGCGGATAAACCGGGTGTGCGAAGCTTTGGGCATTCATGTGCCAAAGCGCGCCATTCCGGCCGCAAGCTGGGCTTGCCTCTGTAATGGCGGCGACAAGGGAGGCCTCCCCTCGAGGAGGCTCGGTCACCGCCGCGCATCGGCCGGGCGCCCTCGATAGATCTGTCGGGCCAAAGTGCGGCGATCACCGGCTTCAACTTGGCGGAGTACGCCAATTCGGACTTGGAGGCGAAGGCGAATCGCCCAGCTCCCGGTGAGGAGTCTTTGGGCGGCACACAGGATCAGGGGCACGGCGCTGACATCTAGGAGGGCAAAGCTTCATCGCCCGAGCCGGCCGCGGAGGCCGATGAGTCGTCGCCCGCAAGACTAGAGGAGGCGTTTGAACTAGCAGTCGGGGGTCTATCGGAGTCGGACTCTGACACGGAGGCTGCCAGGCCCGAAGGGGACCCCATCACGCCAAACATGGGCGGTGCTACCGCGGTTGGGTCCGAGGCGGAGCAGACACCCTGAAGAGTGCACGCGGAGGTTTGCCTCTGCGTGTCTTATTTATACCCCGAAGAGTACTGACATCCGTCATTTTTACATATATTTACCCATCATTTTACCCTCATATTTTTCATATTTTGGAACCATTTATCATCATTTACACGATTTTCCATATTTAATTGCTCGAAATGGACCATTTTACATTTTTCTATATTTTCTGTAGGCCGGCGCAATCGAGGCGCATAAACTACAAATTCGGCATTCCGGGACTACTCCATACAGATGTACGCGTCGTCACGGATGCGTAGGATCAA
Source organism: Bonia amplexicaulis (assembly GCA_036346245.1). Taxonomy (NCBI): domain Eukaryota; kingdom Viridiplantae; phylum Streptophyta; class Magnoliopsida; order Poales; family Poaceae; genus Bonia; species Bonia amplexicaulis. The sequence goes on from CM070750.1 coordinate 9,227,960, forward strand.
ACCGCGATGAAAACGGAGCTCTCGAGGACCAATTCAGAAGAAATCAAATGGAAAAGGACCTATTCGCAATTCCTGAAAACTTGGAGGGCTAAAACGCAAAATAGCCAATTCCCCATTCCGGCCTCATAACCCTAGCCGCCGCCTATGGGAGAACCGAGCGTCGCCCCGACATCTCCACCGAGTCAGGCGATCGTAGCACCACCGACCTCCATCAGCGCCGCCATCCCGACGCCAACCTCGGCAACCGCGACCAGACTTCATCTACTCCACCACCGCGCCGGCAAGATGACGGCGACCGCCCTGCTTCCCCTTGACACGCGGCGGCTTCTAGACTCCCCTAGTGCTTCTCGACTTCCTCTTTCTGTCTAGCGGTCGGTAGTTAGTTAGGTCGTCGATCGGTGGTCGTGTTCGTTCGTGTAGTAGTTAGTGTCATTCGTACGTCGTTCGTTTAGTTTCTTGTTGTGTTGTTCGTTCGATCGTACGACGTCAATTCACACTGTCGTTCGTTCTGTCGTCCTTTGATCGTTTAGTTCGTTTGTCATTTTGATCGTGCGGATTAGAGTTCGTTCGTTCGGCTACTTTGGTAGTCGTTCGGTTGTTTATTTCTCCCCCGTTTTGTTTGACCTAGATTTAGCTGAGCATCAGTAGTCTCAGTCTAGTCCCTGTGGAGAACACGACACTCGCCGCTATTTCGGTGACAACCTGTGCACTTGCGGGTGTCCTATTTTAGCACGATCAAGAAATTGGCGTCGTTGCCGGGGACTAGCTTTGAGCGACTGTGTCAGGCTATAGACTAGGTCATTGTTTGTTTTCTTTTTCTTGTGTTTGTGCTGACTTGTATTTCATATTGTCATTGTCCATATTTGTGATATATTGCTACCCTCCTAACCCATTCCCTAGTCATTTCTTTCTCTTGTGTCTTTTAGTATCCATTCTCGCAGGTTGATCGATATAGGTACTTATTGAGGCTATGGCTTATTGTTATGATTCTCATGGTTTTATGAGCACTCCTACTTATGATACTCTTCAAGAACAGGTAAATCTATAGTCTCGTCAGTTAGAGTGCTATGCTTTAGAGCGGGAGTTGAGTTAGAGCGGGCATGATCGATGCAGGTTCTTTATTAGGCGTCCGCTCTCCGGTTGTTCCTATATGCCAGACTTGTGGTTTTCAGGGCCATTCACCCGCTGAGTGCCAGCGTGGTTATTTGTCCACTCTAGAGTGTTACGGGATGAGCCTTGCTCAGCCGAGTGGGCCATACCCTGACACTTATCACCCTGGATGGCCTGAGCAGTCGAGTCTGTCATATGGAAACAACGACCCTGATATCTCATCATTTTCTTCTAGTATACCATTGCAAGGTTTTAGATATGGAGGTCAAGATGGTTCTCATTGGTCACACCAGCACTATCCTGTACCTCAGCATCAGACTCCTACTCCTGAGCTTGATCAGATGTCCATATTTGAGGAGAGGATGTCTAGTATGATAGGAGATTTCGAGAGAAGGATGAGTAGTGACTTCGCATTGGATCCGACACATCCTCGGCGGTTTACTGCACCTTCATCGAGCAGTTCTGGTCCCTATGTCTGAGTTCTTAGAGCAGTCTCATGAGCCACCTCCTTCACATGGAGATCAAGCTACCAGACCCGTGCACTTGCGGGTGTGTTATTTTGGCACGATCAAGTACGCGCGGAGGCTTGCATGCGCGCGTCCTTACATGGGAAGAGACCAGCTTTGCAAATGATGCTCTTTATTGATTTCCTGTTTACGCGGGTGAGTTATTACAGGGGCAGGATGCCGGCCATGCTGTGGAGATCCCTTCGACCTTATGCGTAATATTGCCGCATCCTGTCTGCATTCCATGTGTGACGGAGAGTCTGCCTATCCAACATCATGAGGCGATATGCTCCATGCTGCAGAGCCGCAGTGATGAGGTAAGGGCCCTCCCATTTGGACTCGAGCTTGCCTATGGTTGCTGCATGGAGCGCCATCTTGAGGACGAGGTCTCCCGGTTGAAATTCGCGCGCATATACGGTGCGGTCGTGCGCGCACGCCACTTGGCGCGCATACTTCGTGGCATGCTGGGCAGCGCTCACCCGATCCCCGTCAAGAAGATTGAGGGACAACTCACGCTCATCCACTAGGGCCTGGGCGAGGACTCTCCTCGAGCCGGCCTTGATTTTCTCTGGTGTGACTGTCTCATCACCAAAGAGAAGCTTAAACGGCGTGAATGCCGTCGGACGTGTCACTGTCGTGCAGTACCAGAGTACGCTATGGAGCTTGTCTGGCCACTTGCCCTTCGGCAGCCCAACGAGGTGCTTCTTGACTCCGGCGGAGATGTTTCTGTTCACCCGCTCAACCGCCCCGTTGGATTGCGGGTGCCTAACAGAAGCGTATCGATATGTGATGCCCATGCGGTCGCAGAAGGCCTTGAATGGTGCAGAGTCGAATTGCAGGCCGTTGTCGACGGTGACCTCCCTGGGGATTACAAAGCGGAAGATGATGCTTTGCCAGAGGAAACGCTGCATGGCTGCGGAGGTTACCTTAGCCAATGCCGCCGCTTCGGGCCAGCTGGAGAAGTACTCCAAGGCATGACGAATCGAAGATCTGACACGGTGCTACAAATGTCGCAGCTCGAGGGGGTCGTCTGGCTCGGCTATGCCTTGCAAAAAGCCGTAGATGGGCTCTCGCTAGTCGCCTTGCTGGGCAATTTGATGGATAAGGGCCACATCACGACTGTCTTGGACGATGGCTGTTGTAGGCAAGACCTCATAGAATGCCCCTCGGGAGGGGAGCTAATCGGCGGCTTTGGCGAGGACATCGGCCTGTTCATTATCCGCCCGAGGGATGGCCTTGACTGTGACGCCCAAGAAATGGCGCTCCTTCGCCCTCACCGTGACGTGGCTCGGGGTCCCTGGCCTGGTAGGATTTGTCGACGTGGCTCGCGACCAAATGCGAGTCGATGAGGACAAGGGCCCTTCGGGCACCCAAGGCTTTAAGTTTGGCGAGGCCGAAGAGCAGTGCCTCGTACTCGGCTGTGTTGTTTGTCGCCGGGAATCCCGGCCGCGCCGAATACATCTGGCAATGTCCTTCCGGCGTGGTGACTACGATGCCCACCCCACGCCCGAAGCATCGTAGGCCCCGTCGGTGTTGAGGATCCACACCGGATCTTCTGGCTGCTGCGCGTGGGGCTGCACTGGCTAAAAGAATCTAGGCCCCTAAAAATGGTTTTGGTAATTAATAAATTTATGTGAATATGGGACTAATGTGTTTAATGAGTGTTTAAAGGTTAAGTCCATATATGGTTGACAAGATGCAAGCTAGAGGAAAATTGTGAAGATCAAAAATGGCTCAAGGCAAAGGTATACTTAGAATAGGATCCCTTTTTATTTTTACCGGTCTTAGGGGAAAAGGTGGAAGACCTGATTATAGGTTAGATAATCGTACCATAAAGAGGGATCATGGCAATTAGCTTGACATCAAATTTTATGTGCCATTTGGATCAAACTAGGATCTTGCATTCATTGAAAATATGTTTTAAGATCAAAACTGTGCTCTGTCTGGAAGAGCGGTAGTACCGTAGATTTCAACGTCGGAACTACCGTAGCGCGGTAGTTCTACAAGCAAAATCGGTACTACCGGCGACCGGAAGCTCTGGAACCCGAGCGAAGCCTTTTTTCCAGAGAGCACCCTCCGATGCATTTGAGTTTCTACGGGAACGGAAGTACCAGTGTTTTCAATGCCGGAACTACTGCTGGGTGCGGTAGTTCCGCAGTTTGGAGTGGTGCTTTCGGATCCCAGAAGATCCGGAGGTAGAGCAGAGCCTTTTTCCAAAGAGCGCCAAGTTTGGAGAGTTTGGGGTTCAGCCCAAGCGGTAGTACCGCGCCGACCTTGCGGAACTACCGCAGAGAGGTAGTACCAGATTTTACAATGGTGGTAGTACCGCGCTGACTTTCCAACGGACACTACAGAGCCTTTGACATAGCTATTTTGCCGCGTCAGAAAGGGGAGCGGAACTACCGGCCATAGGCCGGCGGTAGTTCCGCTCGCCCTAAATTTGCTGAAATTTGTTCCAAACGGCTAGTTTTGGTTGGTGAGGGGTATAAATACCCGTACCACTGCTCAAGGATAGAAGTAAGAGACCCATTGAACATTTGTTGAGCATAGATCATTCACTCCACACCTCCATTTCACTTTGAGCTTTAAATTTGAGGTGGTTGAGCAAATAGTGCATTGCATTCATTAGTTGATCCTTTGGCACTCATTTGCAATCAAGTGAAGCCCTGGTTTATTACTCTTGGTGCTTGCCGGCACCTGGACGATTGGGCGGAGGATTGATCGGTGATCTTCTTAAAGGAGCTTGTGAGAAGACTCGATTTTCTTGTGAAGGTCGGAGCTCACCTACCCGTAGCGGGGAAGAGCTACCTCTAGTGACCGAGGTGTTTTGGCTTAATTCATGGAGCTGATTCGATTTGTTCGCGCTAACCTCAATGTGGAAGGGGAAACCGGCAAGTTTCCGAGCACCACGGTAAAAATATCGATTATGTACATCTCTCACTTGCTTTCTTCTACCTCTTATTTGTTTGCATTATTGTGATCATTTGCTTGTTTTAAAGCTAGCATTGTTGCTTACTTGACTAGAATTGTGTAGGCTTAATTGCTTTACACTCTTGCTATTAAAATTGTACAGAATTAATTAAATCGACAAGAAAATTTTAAAAACCTCCTATTCACCCCCCTCTAGTCGATATCATTTATCCTACAAGTGGTATCAGAGCTTGGTCTCTCATTATTAGACTTAACCGTCTAGAGAGAAATGATGGCTAGCGAGGGGTTTGCGATAGGAAAGGCACCATTCTTTGATGGATCAAATTATGCATATTAGAAAATTGGGATGTCAATTTATTTAAAGGCCATGAGTCTAAATATTTGAAAAATTGTAAAAGAGAGCTAAGTCATGCCTCTTTATCCATTGCACCTCACGGAACAAGACGGGCGTAACGCTCGTTTAGATGCCTAAGCCATGAATGCTTTATTTGGGGCTTTAAACGCGGACGAGTTCAATAGGGTGAGCAACCTAGAAACGGCTCACGCTATTTGGACAACCATTTCTGAAATTCATGAAGGGACGTCCACGGTTAAAGAGGCCAAATTGCATAGGCTTAGGATCAAATATGAGACATTCACAATGTTGCCCCATGAGGATATTAATAAGATGTACACACGGCTCAACAACATTGTAAATAAACTCAAAGGCCTTGGTACTAACCTTTCCGATATTAATATTGTAAGGAAAATGCTTAGGGCTTTGCCGGAAAAATACGAGATGTTGGTGACACTCTTCCTCAACTCACAGGAGTTGGCAAGAATGACACCAGCACAACTCTTGGACAACCTTATTACAAATGAATTGTACAAGAAGGATAAGGAGGAGCTTTTAGAGCAATCCACCTCCAAAGGGAAGAAGATCACCACTTTCAAAGCCAAGGCGGTGGCAGGTGAGGAATCCGAAGACGATGAAGAGGATTCCAAAGAGGAGTTGGCCCTTCTAGTAAGAAGGATGAACAAATTCATGAGGAGGCGTTCGAACCGAAGCACAAGTCATGAAAAGGCCAAGAAGGGGCACTCCTCCTCCAACAAGAGATATAGCAAAATCCGTTGCTACGAATGCGACGAGAAGGGGCACATTGCTTCTCAATACCCCACCAAGAAAGATGACAAGGAGAAGTCATCAAAGAAGAAGAACTATCACGGCAAGAAGAAGCTTTTTAAGAAGCTTCACAAAGATGGCAAGAATGAGGCCCACATTGGCGAGTGAGATTCCGAGGAGTATGACTCTGGCTCAAGCGAGGACGAGTCTCCCAAGAAGAAGGGGCTCGTTGGCATCGCCATCAAGGAGCCTTCATCGCTATTCTTCACTCCTACATGCCTTGTGGCTAAAGGAGAGAAGGTAAAATTGCTTGACGATGAACATACTTATTGAATTAAATGAGTTTCTTGGAAAAGAAAAATCAAAATTCAAGGTCTTAAAGAGAGAACACATATCTCTACAAGAATCCTATGAGGAACTAAAGGAATCTCATGATTTACTTCTCCAAGAAAATCAAAAGAAATCATGTACTAGCATTGGAATTACATGTGATATTTTGCCTAGTATAGAGATATCAAAATCTAGCATGTCTACATCTTGTGATTATCTTCTTGCAATGCCATGCTCTTCAAGTATTGATTCCAAAAATGCTTTAACTCTTGTAGAATATAACGGTGTTTTCTATTTTTTCTATTTTTATTTATTTTTTAATTGAATATTTTAGAAAAAATAACAATCACTATAGTATAATTTCAATAAAAAATAAAAACCACGTCACTTTTGAGTGGGGAAGTGAGTTGGGATCTCAATTGATACCTAGAAAGAGTAGAGGGTGGATAGAGATAGTTTAGAATAGAAATAACACAAGTAGCTGAAAATAGCTTAATTTCCATCCTTATCAATCTAGCACCAAATCAATTAATAACATGTTTTAGACTTCCTCGATGTCCCGAGACTCGAAGAAATAACATGGAAGCAATGAATTCTACTTATAAACTTCATGCTCGGGATTTATTGAATCACATACACTAATTTTGATGGAATGTATGCACCAGCACATCAACCACATAGCTACGGGAGTGGATCAATCATGTATGAATAGAAAATATGAGTTCTTGCACTGATCATAGCTTATTACAATCACAGTCAAGCATGAATCACAAGTTGCGTCATTGGATCACAAGAGCACAAAAAGGAATCATACAGGCTCAGCCATGAATCAACCAACCACATCGACTTGTGCACTACCTAGCTGTAGATGGCAGAGAGAGGGATGTGTGACTTAAAGGGCAAACATGTGAGGTAGTAATTTAGTAGAGCTCTCGGCTAGACCGGCGGTGCGCCGCTGCAAGACTGTTGAGCAAGAGTAGATGGCGCGAGCGGGATGCGACCGCCAGTGCAGGGATCGACGGCGACGCCGTGGCGACGAGGCGAGGGTGCCTCGGTCCCAAACCTAGAGGAGGGCAAGATTATTGTGGCGACCCATGTCATTATCGATGGGTAATAATATTAGTCAACGAATTATCATTCGTTTATTTGGTAATACACCGTTTTAATAAATAACAAGCCTATCAGAATAGCTGCAGCAAAACAATAATTAGTGACTAAAAGTAGTCCATTAATTACAAACCATGCGTGACTTAAGGTCTATACATACGGATGCCCTAGGTTATTACAATTCTTAGTGTTCGTCGCCGGACAGGACACTGAACAGAAATAAGCATATATACATATATTATAATACCCGTCCAACTCTGTATGATGAGCTACAGGTCGTCTAGTCCTCCTAGCAGCCATATACGGTCTCCACCTCGTCATACTCCTAGTCAGCCTCAGTCTCATATTCCTGGGTATCCTCATTATTAACCCCACCTCATCAATTCCCAAGTCTATCCCAGCTGAAAATGACTCTGAAAGGGAGAGATTTAGTAGCAAGAGTGAGTACGAAGTACTCAGAAGTTTTAAAATGCACACTTATCCTTATATTTATCTGGTTCTTACCCGAGCTGTTATTCGAAAATCCATTGATTAACATTTTGAAGAGTTTGCAATGTTTTAACTTCCAAAATTTGCTCTAACAATCATTCTACGGGAGAGTAAAACCCCAATGGTTTTCGTAGACTCTTATCTAAGAGACTGGCATAAAGTCATGATTTATTAAGTATTGCGTAGACTTGTATCACTTTACCCATAACTATTCTGAATTTTTATGGATACTAGATATTTAGCATTTCCTTTGATGCTACCTCAAATTCAGAATACAAAATATTTTCTCAACTTTTATTACTATATCTCCACCCAACTATTTAGATAGTCGTTGGTCGAGCAGATCTGAACACTCGGCACTTCATCTACGCTAATATAAACGCCTTGGAACTCTCGGGTTCTCTACCGGTCCTGAATTCTTCTCCTAGTTTATTACTTACCCATCATAGAGATATTAGCAATAAAAAAGAGTAACATGTTCCGCCCACTCGAGATAGGAAATATGGTTGATATTATTTTACGACTCACTCCAGAATGAAGGTTGTTTTTAGTTTTTATATTATATTCGTGTAGAGAGTCTCACCTCTGAATCTCTATCAGAGCATCCTCTAACCTTCTTTAATATTTTTCTTTCTAGACCACCGCTCCTTTAGTGGTCCTACTCTCTTTATTTTCTTATCATGTTCCCTTTCTTCTTGTCACTTTTTTCTTTTAGAAATTACTTTTGATGCACGATGATCATAGAAAATAATTGTATTCAAAATATTTCATATACCACAGCATGCTTAAAAGCCTGCTTTACTTGCCTAACTAATAGGTAGCAGTCGCAATGGTGGTCTGGATGGTCTCCTCCCCTGAAACCAAAACTTCCCCTACACTATTTTGGGCTAGAATTCATTTCCAAATTTTTGGTCATATATTAGATGAAGCGACAACCACTTGTTAATAAATTTTGTATGGGTATTTTTAGATCCTCTTGATTTTTAGGAGTTATACTTTGTACTGACCAGTTAGTATTATTTTGCTAAGTTTTCTGAGTTGTAACTTTCTATTTAGTATAATTATTTGTATATATAGGAAAATGGTTTTATACTCCCGGGAGTACATACTCATACTTCTAATATACCCTTTTATTGGTGTTGTTATACCTCTTTATCTATTTGAGCATACTCTAATAATGATTATAAGATACTCCAAAGTGAGTTCCATAAAATATTTCATCAAAGTCCACTTTTTATAACATAATTTGTGTATGTACTCTTTTATACGTGAAAAGTGTACATACCAAAAATAAAGGGCTCCAATAAAAATTTCCAACCAAATCGTATTGGAGTATCTTAGAATTAGTATTTAAGTATACCGAAAGTGATAAAAATGTATAAAAATACATGTTTAAGTGGTATATTAGAAGTGAGAGTATATACTTCCTAGAGTACCAAAAAAGGCTTCATATGTGTGTGTAGACACACACACACAGTTGCGCTATTCAGCACGTGCGAGCACGCTACGCGCAGATCATGCTTCCGACCTTCCTAGTGCGTGGTGATAAATTCGGCAGTAACTTTATATAGTGTCGCAATGTGAAAAGTTATCATCGACAAACATAAAGTTATTGTCACTAGTTATGCCAAACATTTTTTGTAAGGAAGAAACTAACATACGTTCTAATATGCTAAAAGTTATCACTCTTGTAATAGAAAGTTATGATCTATTACACGTGAAGTTATCATAAGTTACTTACTTGCGACTGGTATAAAAAACATGAATTTTGCAGCGTCAAAACATATTCAACATAGTGTAATAGAAAGTTATGATCTATTACACGTGAAGTTATCATAAGTTACTTGCGACTGGTATAAAAAACATGAATTTTGTAGCGTCAAAACATATTGTACATAGATCTTATTTTATTTAACTCGTAATTTCGAACACAATGGCACAAACGGATCGCAGATTGGACTTTCTGTGAAAGTGTTATTTTAATTTTTAGCTTGTAAATAAGATAAAAATTCTCACATCAACTATACTTATTCTCTTCTCTCTCCTGCTGCATGCATGCATATTTCTCTCTCCTGATGCGCGTGAGAACTATAAGTAACTTCATGAATTACAGGTGATAACTTGATGTGCAAACGATAGTAACTTCTAATGCGCGTGAGACAGTGAGAACTGTAAGTAACTTTATGAATTACAGGTGATAACTTGATGTGCATATGATGGTAACTTCTAATGCGCATGAGAACAGTAAGTAATTTCATAAATTACAGATGATAGCTTGATGTGCATACGATAATAACTTTACCATACTTAACAAATACTTCCGCTTTGCTATTAAATGTTCGTGTGGGGAATGGTGGGGCGATTGACTGATTTCGTATCACGTGGCTCGGAGGGTCATGCGCTTATTATGTGTGTAGCCACTAATTAGTAATTCTCTCTCTCTCTATGTATGTATGTATGTATTTGAGTTTTTCTCATATCCACTCTTTGGTTTGGCTCATAGGTCATCGGCCTATCTAATCTCTCCTCTATCTCTCCCTTATCTCGCTCGCCCACACCATTCGTCGCTTCGACTTTTCCTATAGGATTGTATAGCACAATCAGAGGGGATGAATGATTGTCTCCGCTTTTTGAACCTGAAACCAAAAACTCAAACTAGAAGAAAAACGAGCTAATCTTACAGACGTGGAATTCAACCGCAGAACACTCGATCGTGTGTACAAGCTCGATGAAGATTCTGTCCACTCGGTTGCTTGCTACTATCACATATCGCTTGACTGCTCACTATGATCACGTAGTCAAGATCTTTTGTCGCTCGAAAGACTTCGACTACTCGAACCGATCGACAACTTGATTGAAAACAAGCCGAAGAGAATACCGTGACGTACTCGAACGAGATCTGTTAGCCAACCGCTGACGACGCAAGAAGAACGAAGCTCAGAGAAACATCCTACTGATCAACTTCTTTTGGAATAGATCTGATCTATTATTTTTGTAACAAGTTTTGGCTACAAAGCGCCCTCACGGCACCCCTAAAAACTTCATCGATGAAAACCCTAAAAATCGGTTCGATTAGCACAAACATGAACACAACACCTAATCTCTTCCTAAAATCAAGGGACCCGAAACCCTTCCTAACACAGGTTTTATCAAACTCCAAATCTTCCACGTTACAGACTCCATACATAATGTTTTCAATCTCATCACGTGACGAAGCCTCCAGGATAGCACCTCTTGTATCTTCATCACGCACCATCACCATGTATCGAAGCCTCCGGGAACGTACCTCCCGTAGCTTCTCCATGAATCTCCATCTTTGATCTCCATATTCTCCAACATGACATCTCCGACCACCTTGCGTGGCATCCTCAATCGTCCAGATCTCAGACTTCCCCCATCCTAGTCCCGATCCTTCTTGTCACCGATCATGATCGTCTCCACGCCCACCTACACATCAAAGATGAAAGAAATCTTTTTCTCGGCACAAGTTTTTTTCAACTTAACCGACATCAGCACACACACACTCAAAACACACCCTTGTCCATCCATAATAAGACCAAGACCATCCACGTCCATTAACCTGGTCGTACACGACCACTCACTTTATCGCAATCCAGAAAACACTCTCAGACTACTGATTACCGAGCACATACCACAAATAGCCAATCGCAACACCCAACGACTACCAATCACCGACCATCGAGTATCGGGTACTTCAGATCACTGAGTACCACGACCACTTGATCACCACGCACCCACCAGTAAACCACTGGCCTAACACGAGTACTCAAAATACTCAAAGATCATAAAGAAGTAAAGTACTCGTACCGACAATGAAATCTCCAAGTATCGACCGTGAAGCCTACGGCAACCGACAGCGTGGTCTACGACAACCGACCGAAAAACTGAAGACAACGATAGAAGACCACAAAGACTACGAGTATGTCAACAGTCTACGAAGTCTGTGAGTATAATAGCAGTCTGCAAAGTCTATGAGTATCGACTGCAAAGACTACGACTATCGCTTACAAAATCCAAGACCACTGACCAAAAAGATTTACGACTACCGATTAGTAAAAGTTACGACTACCAACCAGTGAGATTTATGACTACCGACCAGTAAAAGTTACGACTACCCACCAGTAAGATTTACGACCATGAAAAGAAATATTGTAGCTTACGATCAACAATCCAGTAAGGTCATTTTGTGGTGGTCGACTTACTATGGTCGAAATGCTATGGTCGAAGTCATACGTAGCAGTGCTAGACGTGGTTAGAGATGGCAACGGGCATAAACTCGCTGGGTTTTGCTATCCCAAACCCGTGCCCATGAAAGTTGGACGTGCCCGCTAAAAAACCCATGCCCGTGACGGGTGCAGAATTTTGCCCAAACCCATGCCCACTCGGGTAACGGGTACCCACGGGTCACCCGTGCCCGACAACAGTTGTGCAGATTACAGACTGTGCAGTAGATCCTCCCCGAAACTGAAACCCGATACCCGGTCCTAATGTAGTCATAATCGAACATGATCGAATCTAGGCGTGATCATAGAACTGTTCGGTAGTGGTCATAGCTCTGTGGTCGAGGCATGCCGTAGTCGTACAATCGTGGTTGTAAAGCCGTGCGTGGTCGTAAACGATAGCTATGGTCGTAAAGCTGTTCAGGTGTGATCGTATCATGTTGTAGTCTTAGTTAGTCATGAACAAAGTCTGCGTGGTCGAACTCAGGCATGGTTGACATCAGTCATGGTCGAGGTCCATCGTGGTCGAAGGCTGGTGCGGTCGTAAAGCTGTGTGATCTTCTAAAGCCACTCGAAAGTGATGAAAACCCCACTTGAAAGCATCAAAACCACTCAAAAGCTTCAAAACCATTCGGAATAAAATCCTGTAATTGCGATTAATTGAAACTTTCTCAAACACAAATTCCAAAGTAAACCAAATATCAATTACTCATCATTTCTTTATTCACGACCATCACATGGTCTAACATTCCCCTTTACTTTTATTTCTTCCTCCCCCCGATGTTGCCACTCGCCTCAGCTCGGTTATGGCACCACCGACAGCACCCCCTTGTCGTCCCCGAGCTTTGCCTATTCTACCCTTGGGATTCCCCTCTCTGTTGTTGCCAGTGTGCCCAGCTTTGCCCGCTCCTCCCCGATTTCCCTTTTTTGCCACCAGTCTTGGATCTGGCCACTCCGAGATGAGTTGGGATTTAGGGCATGTTCTTTTCCTCCGAAGCCGACTTTTGGCTTTACTCTGATGACCTAACTTTCAAACGGAGTATTTTCTCAAGACGGTGTCTACAGGTAAAACGATCTACATATTAAAAGCCCAACATCTGTACCATCCAAAATCGTAAGTGAGTATCTGTCTCTCCGTAATCTGTACCGTAAACAGCCAAAATTCAAAAATTTCAGCCAAAAGCCATAAGCCGCAGCTGAAAAGAACAGGCCCTTAGCTTCATCAGATCCGGTTTTGAGGTGAGTAGATCCGGTATTTTTCCTACTGGATTCATTTTTTCCCTCTCTTTTCCGTGCCACTTGCTGGAGTTTTCTTTGGTGTACCGTACCTGGTTTTGAGGTGAGTAGATCCGGTATTTTTCCTACTGGATTCATTTTTTCCCTCTCTTTTCCGTGCCACTTGCTGGAGTTTTCTTTGGTGTACCGTACCTCGTTGGGGTTCTTCAGCCCACTGATGCTACATGCCCAGCCATCATCACCAGTGCCTCCCTGCTCCATTGTCAAGAGCCTCTGCAGAGCCGAAGCCCTGTTGGCTTCCCTTGGCTTTGTCGGCTCTTCCTCCACCGGGTTGTGCATATGACGGCGGTGAGCCGTATGTGCATCGCATCTTGGGGATTACTTGTCACTGGCACCATGCTTCGTTACTCGTCGGCTCATCCCCTAGCTACTCTACTCTCTGTCAGTGTCGTGCATCTCGGTGGCCACAAGCTATCGACACCATGGCTCTTGTTCGTTGGTTCTTCCCGGTTCCTTCATATTCTCTACTCCTACCTTATTGCATTCCTTCCTATTCTACTTTGTTGTTGATTTTGTTTGTGGAATGTGTCGTGCATTGCTTGGTGGTTACCCATAGCAGTGTTTAGAGGTTTGGGCAGTGTGCGTGAGCAGCCATATCGGTGCTTGGGCATTGGCATGCATCAGAGAGTATTGAAAATGCCCAAGAGCTCATGGATAGCCACCAGTCCGTTCTAGTTTTTAGGGGGTATTGTGGTGAGCAACCATGATTCTCTTGGGCCTTGGGCATACACTAGAAAGGAGTGACCCATGGCCCAAGGGCTCACTGGATAGCCACCGCCCACTCCCTTTTTTGTCTAGTACTATTAGCTGGAGGCGGTGTTCCACCGTGGTTGTGTTGGTCATCTCTAGGGTTAGCAAAATGAAATGGTAGCTCATGATATGACCTTACTGGCTCTTGTTGGCTTGAATTAAGGGTTTGAGGATGCTCTTGTTCTCACTGTTTTTCCTGATTCGGCTAAGTTATGTGGTGTCTTGTGGAGGCCTTCTCTGGCCATCGTACCCTTCAATTGTCCTTCAATCTTGGCTGCTCTCTTAACTTCCCTCTTTCAGTTAAGTTAGGTTCTGTGGGGAGGGGTTTAAATGGGCAATGCTACTTCTTGGTTGTCTATTGTCCAATGGTGGATTGTGAGTATTCTGGAAATGGCTGCATGTGATTAACTCGCTGTGGTGGTGCTTGTGAGAAGTAATGGATGAGGGCAGTCTTCCGTCTGCTATTGCAGTGCCTATGCATTGGTTTCGGCAGTGAGCTTTGTAAACTCACCAATGGCTTATAGCGGTGTGGGTATTGGCTTCCTTTCTCCACACTACTGGCTTTTGGTGGCTTTACTACATGCTCTTGGCTGGCCTTAGTGAGGACTTGTGGCTTATAACGTGACGTGTGCTCGGTCAGGAATGGAATGACTCATCTAGAAGGGTATAAATGTAAAGGTAAAAGGATAAGAGCGGTAAGTTTACCGCCAAATGATGAAAACCCAATATGTGAGATGTGCCGATTGGCCCCGGACAATCCTAGCATCTCGGTGAGCGATTACCCTTGTGCAATATTATAAAGTACTGGGTTCTGACGACAATTCATTTTAGATTTATGTTTTATGGTTTTGGCTAATATTATTTTGTAAGCATTTCAACTTGAGCTGGCTTATGAAGACTTGAAGATGTTCGATTTAGTTGATGTATTGTCTTTGTAAAATTCTGTTCTTGTAAATGAATGGGGTTGTAAATTGAAATGCTTACTTTAGAATTTTATTCCTTTGTAGTTCATGTGATTGCAATTTCTGTATATTGGATTGGTAGCTTTGTAAAATTTTGAGGTTCAATTATATAATTAAGTTTATGTAATTCACACTTTTGGATAATGACTTTTTATTCATCTTAATTCTTGTGTTGTATGATTAAAGTTTGAATCCCACTTTAATGTATTAATTACTTCTTAATAGCATGACTTTGGTTAAGTAGATTTGAGGGTTATCACAATTATTAAGCCAAGGAAGTAAATAAGGAGAATAGGAGAGAGGAGAGAGCACACCGAGGCTTGGGAGTCAAAGAAAGGACCACCAACGAGGCCGCTGTGGCTTGGCAAGGCCAACCGTGGACGACGGCGCCAAAACCCTAGGCTGTAGAGCCATGGGGCAGCGTGACAATCGAAGAGGGAGGTGCCAGGGAGATAGGGGAGAAGGAGTTCAGAGATGTCGTGGATGCGGGCGTTAAGCCAGTGGTCAGGACAATGGCGGTGGCCGGGGAAGCAGGTGAAGAGAGGGAAGAGAGACTAAGGGAAAAGTGTCGATGGGGAGTCAGCGGAGTCGCGGGCGACGGTCAGAGGCGACGAAGGCACGCGATGGTGTCACGCGAGAGTAGGCAGTTGCAGAGTGTGTGTAAGCGAGAAGTGAGGCGGCGATGACTTGGGCCTGGGCTGGGAGAAAGAAAAGAAGATGGGAGAGAAAAGAAAGGAAGAAAAAGGGAAAAGAGAGAAGAAAAAGTAGTGGACCTGTGCGGTCCAGTTAGGAGGATTCGGTCCGTTTGACCCTAAAAAAGGAAGCAATTCAATGAAAAAGGTGAGGAATTAGGATGGGCATTTGGGCTGGCCGGTTAGGCCCAACGAAAATAAACTTCACTTTATTTTCCAAATTTCTATAATTAAAATCTCCCTAAAGAAAATTCATATGAGTGTATAAACATACAGACAATAGTAAGTAAAATTCATATAAATGTACAAAAAATCATAAATGACAATCATTTTATCCAAACAATAATAAATAACGCACTAGAGCACTATACAACATTAGTATAATCTCTTAGGTTCCAAAATTAATTGGGATCTGCAATGCACAGGATCGGGAGCAGATGGTGGTGGGTTCGAGCTATAGCTTGAGGCCTATGCTCACACAGTCAAGTCACGTTCTTCGATGCATATTGTTATGGGATAATTTCCTATCAAAACTAGTTTTATTTTTTTAACTAATATCACATGCATGAAAACCTACCTTCTAAATTACAATTGTTGAATGTTTAATAAATAACATATAATTTAATAAATAACTTCCACCTATTAATATAGCGTCATATTAGCCGTATCAACCATAGATCTGATATAGGACGAACTAAGTGAAAGTATTTAATGTTGTAGCATGCATGCCTCCACAACTAGGAACGTAACTATGTATATACAATGGGCGTCCCTGGTCACATGATAACATAAGGGGCGTCACAGATTGCTCGATAATAATCCAGATGGGTTTTACGGGTTGCTTGAAAGTACCCAGGATTTATATACTCAACCGGTTGGAAGTAGTCTTCAACGGCTTGACTTTTATATATCTTGCTAGGTGGAGGTATTGTGTACAGGTTAGCGAATAGGCTTTGTACTCTTGTTTAGCCACACATTAAGAGGGATGTGTTAAATGGTCTGTCATGTTGGTTAAGAGTTTTTGTGGGTAAAGTGATGCATCTCTGCAGAGTAAACACGTGAATATTAATTCACTTCTTGCTTTCGGGATGGAAATTATATCCACGCTGGAAAAAAGGCGTATAGGAGACAGACATTTTCCCATCCACATGAATGAATACTTGTAATGAATGAATGCTTTTCTCATCCACAAATCCTATTTTCCTCTACGAAACTTCCTAGTCTTATCTCGTTCATCAGGTGTATATAGTTATTCATACATTCTTGTTGCTATATCTCAACTTGTTGGGTACCTTCTACACTCAGCGCTACTAGTATCCGTCCTTCGTAGATTCTAATTATGCGGAGCCTCTGGAAGTTGTCTTTGTCCTGTATGACCCAAACAACCCTGACATAGAGGACGTTGATTTTAGGAACTACGAGTTCGACCCCCTGGTGGAGTGGTGGAGCTGATCCCGAGGATTAGAGGACGACTCGTCTGGGCTAGCTGGAGGAGGAAAAGAAGTTGAAGACTCTTTAGTGTTCAATTAGTGTATATCTAGTTTGCATGTAAATAGGTTTGAAATAAAAGCTGATGAACAATTGTTATGTGATGTACTTAGCCTGTGAGAGGCTTTTGTAAACTGTCCTTAGGTAATATTACCATGCTCTTGTTTGTGCTACTCTGATGTGAGATATTGCCCTGTGAAGCTAGTATTTACAGATTAATAGCTCTAAGCCTGGTGACGATCCTTCGAGATGTGCCACAGGTCGTCACAAAAATGCTTTCGTAATTTCACACTGTTTTGAAAACTTAGCAGGAGCTCTGACATCCTTTACGGAGAGGAGAAAAACTTCAGAACAACGGCCGAAGCTAGGGGCTGCTACCGGAGGATTACAAAGGAACTACGTGAAGAAAAAATCCATAGGAACCAAGAATACAGCCGCGGGAAGCTATTCTGGAGTTTTTACTGCACGCCATCTTTGTTGTTGGATGATCGAAAAAACCTGCTGAGCCGTGAGCAACTCATTGCGATATTGCGATAGTTTTACACTTTTTACAGATTTGATAGACATATTGCGATAAAAACTAATTATCAAAATTGCGTCACGGAATTTCTTTTAAAAATGCATCGAGAAGACCGCGTAAAGTGGAAAAAAACCATCAATAAATTTTTGGTACCAACAATATTTTTTCATCAGATATGATACATAACTACGCTAATATAGCATTGTACGAGCATAGAAAGTGTCTGTTATTTAGTTCGTTAGATGATCTTGAGAAAATGATCTGCCCAGCTGCTCACACAGTGACTTGCTCAGAGCACTCACATGCATGGCGCAGCATTGGAAATGCTCATTCACGTTAAGGTAAATGATTTGTTCATAACATAAAAAAATACGAAGTAATTCCTCTGGAATTTAGAATTCTGCACAGTTTGTTTGATGGAATGGACAAAAAATGGCAGAAAGCAGCTGGCCCTGTAATTAAGTCATCAGATAAGACCGAGGAAACGAATACACAATTCAATATGAATGGGGAATTCTATACACGATGAGATAACTATTCTCATGCGTATATAATTTACATGGAAGCAACAAAGATGCTTCTGGGTACATGTGCGCAGTTACGGCATCCCCGCTAAACAAAAATATTTGAAAAGCTGTATTCTGATGCACTAAGACCACGCAACTGCGCCTTCTTCTCTCTTCACTCTACATGATTTCTTCCACACAAACATCTGACCACCACCCTGTGTCCTGAATAGAATAGCTTCTATCTTCTCCATGCAAGTAGGGGAGAGACCACCGGAGATGTCAAAAGCTGAACAACAATATCAGCATAGCTCACTTCATCAAATCCAAGAACACAAAACCATTCCACAAGCTATGCAGCACCATCGATGCCAATAAGTTACGCGATCTTGCAAATACTCCTCCCATCACAACCCCAAGAAAAATCAAAGGCATCACCCTCTGTGCGTTGAAATGCGCCAGCGCAAAAGCTGCAGCACTTACCAGGATTGACCATGGAAGAGGCATGTATCGTGTTAGAGATGGGAGAAGGAAACCTCGGAATACAATCTCTTCCCATATAGGTGCGCATACAGTGACTACCGCAGCATACAAGGCCATTGCCACCGGGTCACGGGCCACAATGGATTGTTCTACACTGGAGACCCCGACAACCGGCCCTGATGACATTGAAACTAGGCTGATGTTGATGTGAGAAAGCAAATTAACCAGTGGGAATGACAGGCACCCCAACGCTACATCCCAATGCCATCTGCCCTTTAAATTGAACTCAAACCAGCCTGAAGGAAGGGGACGGAATCTACCAAGACATTGGTGAAGGATAGCAATCCCAGCAAGGCCTTCAGTTATGTCCGTCAAGAGGCTGTATAGTGCTTGGCCCCTGTGCGTCAATGTTTCCTTGCTAAAGCCAGCAGCATGAGCCAAGAATGGCACTATCCAGGAACCCACAAACCAAAATGTGGCAATCCATAAAATCATGACCTGTATTCGGAAAGTATGTAATTTTTCTTAATACCACATGTAAACTGCTAAGAGATCTTTAGATTCAATCAACATCCCCGGTTTAACTTATTAACAATCAATAACCAATATATTCCCTGTGAGAACATAGAGTTAAATGAGACCTCTAGTGATAAGCCATCCATCATTCCTTTCTATTATGTGTACATATCTTGCTAGCACATACATCATAACCTTTCTTTCTTTCTTTCTTTTTTAAGAGAGAGAGTGACAGATATCATAACTAAATATGCAACATGAATGGAAGTATTAAACAGTCAATTGCAGTGCATAAAAATTAAATGGAAATATATTGTTATAAGATCTGCTACAGCCTATATAAATCATAGTTGAACAAATAAGTGCAACATTTGAATCATAATTTTGGACTATACCTCCACAGCACATTTCATGTTTCAATTACTACAGAATACCAATAGTCAGTGTGCATTATATCTATACAGGATGCCATTTGAAGTACAAAACACCCTTTTTACAAAATTCGATTATAGCACTAACAAGATGTCAGTGAGTACTACCACAATAGACAAAGGAGCACATCAGAAGATGGACAGAAGAACAAACCTGAGCAATGGTTTCTCCAGTCCAAGGTACTGTCCAGCGTTCAGTCTGAAATCTGAATAATCTTTCCTGTAGATTTTCCTTTATCTGAAATACAAATATTTCTCATTGACTCACAGGATAAAAATAAAGTCTAAATTCTGATAAGGACCAAGATCAAAGACCAGTAAATTAGACATTAGCGCTGAATAGACATTGAATGCCTGAAGAAGTAAAATATGTAGTAATAGGAGCAACTAATTTTCAACAGTATATTTAGGGGTGGGCATATTTATACCGAACCGATTAAACTGAACCGGACCAAACAAAATTCTCGGTTTGTTCGTGTTTGGTAGAAGCATCGGTTTTATTTTCTGTTTTATTTGGCGATCAGTAAATGGCACAGTTTCTGAATCGCTGGCACCGATCAGATGATTAAACCAATATAATGTAGAGTCCGTGACTCCCTTCCCTGCCTAAGGCCCAAGGCCCAACTCGTAAACATCCAAGTCACCCAACCCAATCCCCCTCTAACTTCCCCCATGGCCCACCTCCAATCTAAATGCCATACGCCCATACCCTTATGGCCTTACCAGACACACGACCAATCCCTCAACCTGGCAACCGGCGAGTCACCTGCACCCGCCGCCACCGCTTGCTCCGCAACCCCTCCCCCTCCTCTTGCGTCTGCCACGATTACTGCGGTGTCCGTGAGCATGTAGATTGTGGCCACGTGTAGGCCCCCCAATCCCTGCTACAAGCGGGCGCTGGGTGATGGCGAGCTGGCGACAGCGATTTGGAGAGCCAGCGATGGGCGACGGTGACTGCGACTTGGTTCGGATGTTTGGTACACCGAAATACCGAACCGATTTAAATTCGGCTTATTAGGTTCGATTTGGAGTTTTTGTTTGTAAATTCGGCATTGACATTTCAAAAACTGAATTTGTTTTGTACCAAAAAAACCAAACCATATAAACCTAATAAACCAAATGCCCACCCCTAAGTATATTAACAACAAGATGAAAATGTCTGCTGCATGCATTACATATTCCGCGCGATGTTTGCAACAAGAATTACAAATAAAACATTGCAATTTAGATTTCTTGGTAAAAACCTGCAAGATATCATACAACAATTGAGCTTGTTGAGAATGTGTAGCATAAGGCCAAACAGAAGACTCAGATCTTCATAAGGACAAGTAGTTTTTGTTACATATTTTAAACATTGAAATGATCAATTGATCATCAAACAATTCCCTACAAACTCAGATAAACATGTAACCCAATACAGCATGGCAGGATAACTATGTCCTCCTATGCATTTAGATGGTATGAAAATTACTTCAACTTAACTTGAATTGAGTTTGATGTAGGGTGGCCTAATGGACCTTGGTTTAAAGAAGTTCAAGACAAATGCATTTAAGTCAGATCCAATCCTAAATGTGGGTTAGATTAAAAAGGAACACTGAAGTACCTAAATCAATAGGACATAACTTATGCCCTCATTTTGTAGCACTATTCTGAATGCCACCTATTTCTTCCAATGAAATTAAATTAAATTAAAAGAATTGAAAATGCACATGCGCAACCACTTCCCTTTTTGCTTCATCGAGAAACTGCCCAGCAAATCCCAAATGGTGTATAACTGCATACAAGTGGGACAGCAGTTCTGATGTCTGCACTTGGTTTAGTTCCACATAAATGCAGTTGAACTTACTTTTACTCACATTTCATCGAATCCCAGTGACACTTCAATTTCTCATCTCCTCACAAGTTACAACTAATTGTGTTGGGTTAAACACACACTATACAAGTTCTTTGTGCTGGCAGTTGAAATGCTATAATGGGTGTACTATGAACCAACACCAATCAAGAGCAAAATATAACTGGTTTCCACCAGTCCAAGCATTGACTAGCACCACATAAAACAGAGAAAAGTATAAATGCTTGATAAATATAATCCAAAATTGAAGTCCTGTGCTACAACTAATTTTGTAATCGGTTCAGGTTAACAGTTATGGAAGTGATTCAGTACACAAATTGCCAAATGAAAGCCGTTGTACATTATCACGGACACAAATCATGTTATGAGCTCAAATTGAACATAAAACAGAGTGATTCAAAAAGTCTCTTTGTTCAGCTGCGAAGAATTTCTTACAATGGGACTTCTTACATGACTACTATTTGTAATCTTATCTCAGGTTCTCAGATGGCATTGCATGTAAGAACCAAGGCAGGTAAAGGGTGGATTCTTTTGGACTAATGGCTTATGGCTTATGGTCCAAACATTTGAATTCTAGCTGTTCGCGAAAGATAGTACACATAGGAAAATAGTCGCATGTGCTTTTAGCCGATACAGCTAAACTCAGTACACGTTTTACTACAATATTCCTGTTGACCCAGCTTGGAAAAAATGTACCGTTTAAAAACTAGTTACTGTAGTCAGTACAAGTATAAGCCGGCTGAAAGTCGAAAAGAACTCAGCCAAAGTCAACAAGTCCGTTATGCAATTGTTTTAGTTCTGTTGTACCCTAATTCCTATAGTACAGAATGTGATGCTGCTTTCTTTTTGCAAAGTCCAACTAGCATATTCTATGTCCTTCAAAAAAACCTAGCATATTCTATATCTGAAATTACTATTGCTCAAAATACAAAGAAGCTGGAAGGCTGCAAATAAATTAGACTTGCCTTCTGCAGTCTAACAAACCAATTGCCCTTCTTGCAATTCCGCTCCTCTGCCCCCGTGGAACTTTCCCTCTCTTCCTCCTTCGCCTCTGCGCCCTTCGAGTTCTCCGATCGCACAATGTACTTGAAGCCAGTGCCATCATCAGATGCTGTTGGCCCATCTTGTTCTTGCCTGAAGCCAGAGATGTGCACCAATCTCCATCCCTAAATGCTCCCAACAAGAGAGAAAGAGAAACAGCGCAAATTATTCCACACAGGACGCCATTCCAACAAGAACAGTACATATTGGCACAGGAATTTACACTCGCGAGTTGTTGATCAATGCTGCATCTTGGAAAAACCTAGCTAAATTCACCAACCGAATCGGGTAAGCTTTCTTCCTTTAACCAATCTAGAGCTACCTACCTATTGAACACCGCGCGCGCAACAATTTAAGGAACCAATCGTCAATTCCAACTACGAAAATGGAACCGATATAACCTCGCCGCCTAAAGAATTTGCTGACGGCCCTTGTCCACCAATGTTTACCGGCAGACCACAAAACCATACGAAAGAGGGTTTAGCCGCGGAAAGTAGAAGCAGGCAACCACGCGACCAGCTACGCAGAAACGAAATCGAGCAGCCGAATCTAGAAGTTGTAGGTTTGTGCCGTACCTTGGCGGGAGCCGCCCTCCGAAGCCCGGACCCAGGCGACGGCCTCGCGGCGGCGGAGGAGGAGGGAGGTGGAAGCCTAGCCCTAGAGCACGACAGCCGTGGAGGGGGAGGGACGAGGCAGGAG
Source organism: Bonia amplexicaulis (assembly GCA_036346245.1). Classification (NCBI taxonomy): domain Eukaryota; kingdom Viridiplantae; phylum Streptophyta; class Magnoliopsida; order Poales; family Poaceae; genus Bonia; species Bonia amplexicaulis. The sequence goes on from CM070750.1 coordinate 9,251,012, forward strand.
GCGGAGGACATGGATGCGGTGGAGGAGGAGGAGCCGCGAGGTAGCCCTGCCCTCTGATCCGCTGCCCGCCTCCTGCCTAGACTTACAAACGGGTCGGGTTAATCTCGATCGATTCGGCACCGAATTCGATTGGTACCGAATCCGATTGATGCCGAATCCAGAGAAAAAATATGGGTTAGGATATGGTAACAGCAATATCTGTCCCGAATCCGATATGTCTTCAAGTTTGATTTCAGGTTAGTGCTACTATTTGACGTTTCATTTTCTTTTACAATGGTATTAAGTAGTAATATCAAGTTCTTGACAGTACGTCCTCCTACTCCATTTGTTGTACTGCATGTATTCCTTACAAACAAGTAGGGGTGCAAACGGCTCGAGTTAATCCCGACCGATCCGGCACCGAATCCGATTGGTACCGAATTCGAATAAAAAATATGGGTTAGGATATGGTAACAACAATATCCGTCCGAATCCGATCCGTTTGCACCCCTAACCTAGACCACCGCAGCTCGGCTGAAATCATGAGTTTTTTATCGCAATATTATTTTGTAAAAATAAATCGAACAAACACACGATAAGTACATATTTTTGCACTAGTATTTTTGTAAAATTATGAAAGAATATGTTTTGTATTATTTTGATGCAAGGTTGCAAATGGAAGATTTGATGATTTACCCATCTTTCTCTTGCCACTTGATAAAATACCCCGTGATATCTCACTGACATACGGCAGTGAAACATCACTTACCATTTCAATGAAAAATAGGGCAAATCATCAATTCATTCTGCAGTGGCAAATAGGATATGATGTTATGTCAGCACTAAAATTTCCTACAAATATCGTAATCAGTGACTTTCGCTAATGCAGATAAAACATAATAAATCGGCAAAAGTCACTGATTATGATATTTGTAGGAAATTTTAGCACCGACATAACGCCACATCGCTGCTATTTGCAATTTTGCATCAAAAAAATACAAAACAAATTCATCGTAAAATATTTTTTAAAAGTTATATTTTCATAATCTCTACTACTTAAAAAGAAGAGTTGATGGTACATACGTTCGTTCTTCCACTCCTCCCCTCTCCTTCCTCACAAACCGATTTATCTCTCCCTATATCTCTCCCACGCTCCCTCTCCCTCCCTCCTCGCCGGCCGCGTAGGCATCTTCCCACTGCCACGGCGATGGGTGCTCGGTAACGACGGCCGGTGGATCCAAGAGGCGGTGCTCGACGACGGTGGCCGGTGGATCTAGAAGGCGGCGATCAGCGGCAGTCGATGGATTCGAGAGACAGGCGCTGAGAGACGGTGGGAGCCGCCTTCTTGTTCTGAACCAATCACAGGATAAATTGAGTTGCTTGCCATTTTAGTATTAATTTCATTTCCTTTTCCTTTATTGCAGTAGAAAATTTTGGATTGGGCATACACCGCACAAGAAATTGATTTGCCTGGTTCTTCTATGTGTGTTCCTCTTCCTCATTTTCGTGGTGCGCCGCTGGTGCCGGTGGTGCATGTGCAAAATTTTATGTTTCTTCTTTGAACCAGTAATCACCATTGATTATGTTAGCCATTTGTTAGTACAAAATTTGGCCATGTGTGGTGTAATCTTGTATTGCTCTTGGTTCAGGTACTTGAAGCTGCAGGCTTGGAATTTTTCTAAATATATGTACCTTTGCATGATTGTATCTAATCAGTTCTGTGCGTTGTTCCATTCATCGTGATAACTCGGACCCCTGTGGAGACAGCAGCACTAGACTATTGTATATTGAACTGTAAGTCTCACAGGTTCAGTTGCTCATGCTTAGTATTGTTAATCTGTTTGTGTGCTTGGCTGCAAGCATTCTCTGTAGGATCAATGTAGCTAGCTAAAAAGATTACACTTGTATGTGTTAGATATAGATATGGATGGCCTCTGAAAGGACGTGCCCTTTGAGTTTCTTCTATGCTTCAAAGATACTTAGTTCATGCTCTCAATCTGTGTGATAGTCATAAGAAGGTGGTCGTGACCACTAATGAGTTAGGCTCTTTCAGCTATGCGGAACTTGCTACTTTATCTTCTTTTTTCCCAGTAAGTTGTTCCAGATAAACCATAGAAGTACGCATTATTAGCCTTCAGAACTAATTCCATGTTTTGGTCAGGATATTTCTTTGTGTATTTACCTATGTAGACATCGATTGTCATGAGAATTTTTAAGTCAATTTGTTGTGCAGATTACTACTGATCCAATAGGTTGGTAAACTGAATTACTGCATAGTTGTGGGAAATGTGTCAGAGATATGCACTTAAGCAGCTTTGGTGTTTTTTTAGCATACATATTTAGGCTATTGTTTTCTGCTACAAACTGCCTATTTGAAAACCAAGAATGGAACTGTCTTTTATTGAAACAAGTGTAGATTTTTCTATTATGCTCATCAGCTCATATATTAGTTTTCGTAAGGTAGAAACACTGCAATTTTGTGCATTCTCAAAGTAGAGTTTTGCTCCTACTCCGGCAAATTAAAACTCAATAGGGAGTTACATTCCCTGCTTTCTTCCATTTTTATACTGCTCCTTTTTGTCAAGTAAAGAAAAAACTACATTTTCTATTGCCTTTTGTGCTATAGCTGGGGAGAATATTAAGATAGATAAGAAGTTACTTTTCCTGGAAGTTGGCTCCAAATGATTTTGTAATACACATTCCACTTGAAGATTGTTTACTTGAATTACACTTTCTGACACCGATATTTGGCAACTGAGTGCTGGTTTCATGCCTCTATCTAGAGCAGCACCCTTTTTTTAGCAATTCAGCTTCCTGCGCTGCTTCTAGGAATTGTGAGCAAAAAAAGAGAAAAATATTGTGTACTAGCCATGCCAACACATAGCCTCCAAGAATGGAGATGCATCTCTACTATTTATATTTACCCATTATTAGTTAGTATTTTTAGTTAGTTGCACATGTGAACCATGCATGGTTGTCACGACGTCGCCAAGTCGTCGTCTTGGCGACGCCTAGGCATCGTGGCGGTCTAGGGAGACGCCATGGAGCTTCGTCGTGGCCACCCCCTCCCATCTTCTTTGGCTCCGATCAGATCTGGATTCGGTAGAGATAGGGCAGGACGCAGTGGGGAGAGGAGGCACCGAACGAGGGGAGGAGGCGGTGGGGAGAGGAGACGAAGGGGGAGGAACCGGGGAGAGGAGGTGGCGGGCGAGGGGAGCTGGCGCCGGGGAGGAAAGGAGGCAGCGGGGAGAGGAGTCGTCGGGGAGAGGAGAATGCGGGAGAGAGCGGGGGTTAGGAGTCGAGAGGAGTCGGGAGTTATATACGAGGGGAGGGGGACCGGCTACGGAGTGTATGACGGACTGACCGTATGCCTGTAGAGGGTACCTACTCGCCGTGGCGTCGCCGTGGCGTCGCCATGGCGTCCTGGCGTTGAGCACTCGCCTTGGTCGCCGACTCCGCCGTGACAACCAGGAACCATGAACGTTTACATTTCTAGACTGAACTTATATTATGTACTATATCTTCTCCTGGGATTGGCTAAATAATAGAATTCAAGTGGTTACAGTTGTGGCGGATCCAGGATTTAAACATGCCCTGGGCTAAATTTAAACTAAGTAGCAACTAGTATATCACAAATCTAGAACTATATTATGATATAACAAAAAAATATGTCACAAATACATCATTGATATGAAAACTTTTTAATGCTCAATATTTGAAGAGTTCAAGTTTTCCACACAAATCACAATAAAGAAAGTATATAAAACTATATAGAATGTAGCGTAATAAAGATACATCAAGTACCTCAAATCCTAAATAGAGACCTTAATAGTTATCTTGTGTTTCTGGAGACTGATTTGAGTTGGATTGTCTGTTTGACTGTGTATCTTGTGTTGGAAAATATGATGACAATGTCTTGCTCCTCTTCATTTTGTAATTTATATCCTTAAACCTTAATAGTTAGTTCCTAAATAGCAAATGTAAAACATTAAATATATATCATTTCACCTAATCATCCGTACTAATTTCAAAACATAAAAATATTTTTTTAATGTTTTACCCGCTCCACTACACAGCCTCGGTGAATGGTTGAATCGATCGCTCAGTCACTTATTAAATCTCGCCTCGGCCATTCCGCTTCTGCCATTCGGCATTTCATCCCCATTCCCCAGCCTGTCTCCCCGTCTCGTCTCACTTTCTGCTCCGGTGCTCCCTGATGTGCTTGCCGCCGCCGGCGCCGACTCTCGTGTCCTCTCGCCGCGCTCGCCTGGTGCTCACCGGCTCACCGCTCGCCACTCGCCTGGCGCTCGCCGTGCTCGGGGCTCGGCTGTGGCTTGCGGGTCCATGAGGCGAGGGCGGGCGGAGGTGGAGCCGCGAGGCTGGGGCGCATCCGCGCAGTCCACGACCACGACTCCATGAGCAGCGGCGCATGCGAGGGCAGCGGTCACCGGCGGTGGGGCGTGCAGACCGCGGCGTCGCTACGTGCCTGCATCCGCGTCGGGAGCGAGGGGCGAGGGCGGCGGCTGGCTGTGGAGGCACGTGCAGCGGCGCAAACAAGCCGACGGCCGGCGGTGGGGGTTCGTGCAGGAGAGGACTGGGCTGTAACATCATGAAAACTTAAGAGGAACTGTATAATAAAATGTTGTAAAATATTCTGTAGCGCATTATGTTGAGTTGGGTTTTTGAAAGTATTTATCTGAAGAACTTCGTGGAAGAACCCACCTGTTTAACTAATAGAGAATTCTAAATTTGAATTCGAATATGAAAAGATGATCCATAGAGAAAACTTCAAAAGTTAACATAAGTAGGCTTTCAGGGAACCAAAGGCAGATTTAAAATTTAGAAGTAGAAGTGGCGAAATGCTCGATGAAAGCTTTAGAGATAAGTAGGGCAAGCTTAGATATATATATATATGTATATGTATGTATATATGTATATATATGCATGCTTTTGCACAAAGTAAATATATCTCCAATTATAAAAGAAAAGAGGAGAAAAATAAAAAGGAAAAAAGGAAAAGTAGTCAAGATAGGCCTAAGAATATTAAATGAAATAACCCTTTGTGGGAAATAATTTTCTTAAGCCCAAAATGTCTCTGGGGATTTCGAAAAATTTCTAGAATTTTTGGTGGTAATATAGTATTTTTCGAATTATATTATGCCCTATATCATTTAAAATTCAAAATTAAAATAAAGCCCAGCCCCACCTCGACCGACGCGTGATCTGGATCATCCGCCCACGCCGCCCGGAGCCGCCCACCCTCTCCCTCGGGTTGACGCGTCTGCGTCCCGGCGCCACGTCGCCACCGCGCCCATCTCGGCGCCCGCGGACGCCTCCACCGCGCTCTCTCGCGACAGCGGGCCCGCTGTCGTGGCCGTTTTCCCTTCTTCCTCCTCCTCACGCGGCGCCCGGACCCCCGCCACGACCCGGCCACGACCGCTCTGCGGGAATCTTGCAGAGGGGCGGCATGGGAAAGGCCACGACCCGCCCACCCCGCCGCTGGCCGCCACGACAAGGCCATGGCAAGCGCTTATGTCCCACGGCGGGTCCGCGTGGCGCCCCTCGGCCGGCTATAAAGCGCGGATGCGCCAAAAGGATCGCAGTGGCACCTCAACCTTTCCCCAAAGACGCATTGCCCCAAAAGTCACCCGTGCGCGGTGAGCCTCCTTCTTCCCCAATTCCCGTCCGCCCCTCCCCGCAATTCCTGTCGAACCACGCCGGGAGCTCGGCTCCTTGCTCCCACACCATCCCTGGCGGTCGCCAAGCTTCTCCCGGCATCCCAGGAGCTCGCCGACGACCGTAGCTCGCCTGCCAGTAAGCCTCCCGAGCCGCCGCCGCCGCCGCCGACCCACCTCCGGTGACCCCGCCCTCCTCGTCGTCGCCATCATCCTCGCCATGAGCCCAAGATCGCATTTCACCGCTTCCCGAACCTCGGTGAACCTCCCTCGCCGGCGACGGCCACCGCCTCCCGACCTCGGACCTGCCCACCCCAACAAGCCCCTTAAGAGGTAAAGCACCCCTTAAGGGGTGAGATCTGTTGCTAGCCCGCTAGCGGCACCACCCTCTTTCCCTGCTCCCTCGGCTGCGTTCGAGCCCCGCTCACGTAGCGCCTTGAGGTGAGCCATTTCTTTAAAACCCGTCACGACGGTGGGTCCCACTGCCAGCCGATCACAAAGGCTCACCATTGCCTCCGGGTCCCGCTTTGTCGGGGCGCGGGGGCGGGCGTGAGCCGTTGCGCTGGGGCCCCACGTGTCGGCCATGCCAGCACACTGGTCACCGGCAATGGGCCCACATGTCGAGTTTGTTATGTTTAGGATTTATTCAAACCGAAAGTATTCAAATGTACATAACTTGTTCATTTTAGCTCCAAATTTAGTGAAACCAATTTCTAAATTCGTCTAAAATCAAGGGCTATCTAATGAAACCAGAACCAACATTTTTGAAGCTTGTTCAAGTTTTTATTGTGTTATTTGATTGTTGTGATGATTTTTATCTAAATTTTCGCGCGGGTAAAACGTAGCTTTCGAGGCCCAAGAAGAGGAAGCTGCCGCTGCTATAGACTCCAACAACCCGAATCCCGACCCTTGCATCCAAGGCGAGTCAATGCTTTGACCATTTTGAGCCTATGTTTTCAATAAAGTATTTTGGTTTAAGTATTATAATTTGCATGCTTATATTTATGTTGCAATACATGTTAATTTCAGCTTCTAGATATATGCACATGTTCTCTTGGTTTAGTATATGTTCTTTGCAATACTTTTGGCTATGTGATCCTTGTCACCCTAGTAAAAGTAATAATGCTACCAACTCCTTTGAAACTAAGTCTATAATTATAAATGCATGCTTAGAGTTGTTTAGATAAACAAGGGTGTGAGAGCACCTAGCATATCTTGCAAATTAAAGAAAGCGTGATTAAGCGTCATTGTGATGATGGTGGTTTATGTTGGTATAAGCGTATTTTTCGTCCGAAAGAACCCTACATGCTTAATTATCCGGGCGGATGGTTGAGGCGTGAGTGTTGAATGGTGCCGTGATAGCACGATTTGTGATAAAGTGGTGCCGTGATAGCACAAGGGATTGTGGTAGAACCGCCCAGATAACCATTAAGGACTGAATCTTGTGATGACCTCCCACGGTACAACCTGTGCAACCACATGCTAGCAAAGTGTAGGCAGGGCCAACTAATTTGCATTGACTTAGTAAGAGTTGCGTCGGTGTGAACACGGGCGGGTAGAGGATGGCCACATCCTCCGCGTGATGGCGCAAGAGGGGCTTCGGAAGGGTGGTCGTGCAGGAGGAAGTGGAAACCTTAGCGGTCGTAACTCGCTAGAAAAATGCATCGTAAAGCTCGTGATAGTCTACTCAACCGCACGCCTAAGGAACCGTGGGGCAATGAGCAGATCTATCTCATGTGGGTAAAGTGTACACACTCTGCAGAGTCAAAACTATTCGAATAGCTGTGCCACGGTCATGGGCGGACATGGGAACTTAACTAGATATAGTTCTGTTTCGAAAATTTTGGGGATGGAAATGGAAAAGTGGAGGGCAGAGAAAGACCCTTATTTGAGTTGTCCTGGGTGTCGTCCCAGTGGTAATGTAAGCGACTATACGCTGAAGGCATGGTATGAGGAGCAGAGACCATGTAATGGTGGATGGTCTCTGATTCGATAAAAATAAATGTATATATCATTGAGTATCATGTTTTAAAATTCAACTGGCTAGGTCCTAGTGAATTTTAAGTATTATAGTTCAAAAAGCATATTTCCGCAAACAAAACAACTTGAGCCTTCCCTTGTTAAAAGCCTTGCATACTACCTACTGCATTCTGTGTGTTGACTCGCTGAGCACGGTGGTTAGTGTGCTCACTTTCGCAATACCAACAATCCAGATTCGGGAGCTCAAGATCCGTATGCCTATGAGGAAGCACCTGCTACAGATGGAGAAGACCACGCCGGGAATTAGGGCGAATAATCCGCGCTTAGAACCTTAGGCATCTAGACTAAGGTGTGGCTTCATCCAAATGTTACTAGAGCCCTAGTAATATTTGTATGACCACTTTTGCCCTCAGTCTCTGCTTGTGGTTTAAAGGCCTACTTCACTTTTGCAATGTAATAATATTATGGCTTGTTGTGAATTCCGCATGTATGAAATGATTCAGCAATGTATCTGTGTGCATTATCTACTGATCCAAGGAATAATGCAGTAAGGCACAGCAGATTCTGGATTGCAAAATCCGGGTCTGACATGGGCTCAGATCTGATTTTGGGCAGCTGGGGGCTGGGGTTGGGGATTATGGTTTTTTTCTCTAGTTCTCTTGGTCTTAGTGGATGACTCATGTATGGGCTATTGACTTGATGGGCTACTATGGGCTGATTTGTCTGCTGTGTGCTGAGTTGTTGTTTGGGCTGCTAGACTGATAATTTTGAGGCCTCGGGCTGGGGTGCCAGCCTAATAATTTTTAGGTATATATTAGAGGGGATACTATTAGTAGTATTGTTGGGCCTCAGGCAACCCAGCCCGAGGCCCAGTTCCACTCCTGTATCCTTGATATTGAACATATGAAAGTGATACCAATACAATTTTGTTACAAATAATGATTCTCAACATTATAATTTGATAGCCTCTTCCAGACATTTGATGATTAAATGTAATAGTTAGACTTAGTTTTCTTAACTTGTGAGGTGATTTTTTCCCTAGGCGTATTTTATACACTAGAATTGCAAGTTTGAACCCTTCTTATCTTATGAAATGAACTATTCTGGTGTTGAGTTTTTGGTAAAATTTTATTTATTTATTTATTGCCATGGGAGTTTTTGACAAGTTCTTATAGTTGAGGTGGTTAGGGCGACAATTTTTTGCCGGGCAACCCTGCATTGATACTTTCCTGAGCAAAAGATACTTTAAGATGGACACAAATCGGTTTGAATGAATTCCGGATGGTGTAGTGAGGTGCACAGTCCTGAGGTAATATTTTAAGCCTGCGCAATTGTAACTGTACATTAAATTCAAATTTTATTGTATGAAATTATGGGATTGTGAGCTTATTGCAGTGTCACGGAGGGAATGGTCATAGTCTCTGATAATGCTTGCACACAAGCAAGTGCGTTTTAGTAGAAATTTTATAAATTTGCGGATTTATCTTCGGCCTTAGTATTTCTTGGTGTGTGCATAAGGAGGCACTAGCTTATGTATGGTGTGTGTGCATGTGTATTTTTTTGTAATCACAAAGAATCTACATGCTAATTAATTTGATTATTTAACCGTGGCGAAGCACGGCAATTAGCTAGTTTTTACAAAAAAAAATACTACGGAAAAAATATGTACTTATCATGTGTTTGTTCGATTTATGTGGTGCCATGCACGACATACCACTAATATCGGTCATTTCTGTTGTGGGGTTGGGGTGAGTTTTGGCACATGATGCTCAGCCCACTAAGACCCGGCAGCAATATACTTGTATATGAGTCGGGCTGTAAATAATCCAAGCTCAAGCGAGCCTGCTTTTTTAGACTCAAGCGAGCCTGCTTTTTTGCTTTTTTAGACTCAAGTTCGGTAAAAATTTGAGCAGAACTAGGGTTCGAGTTTAGACCTGAGCTCAATCTCGGCTTGATCTAAGCTCGAGTAGGCCGAGCTTGGCTCGTTAAAGCTCGATAATAATCAAAATAATTTATTATGCACTAATTTTCAATAATAAGAAAAATTTGAGCTCAAGCTCGGCTCGAGAAAGCTCGATAATAGTCAAAATAATTCAAACATACACTAATTTTCAACAATAAGAAAAACTCGAGCTCGAGTTCAGCTTAGGTAAACTCGGAAGAGTTAATATGTATCACTATTTAAGTTCGAATCGAGACTCGCGAACTATTTGAGTTCGGCTAGGTGAAGCTCGTGAGCTCGAGATTAAGCTCGAGTTTGGCTCGTTTAAAATTCGAGCCAAGCTCGAATCAAGCCTAGAACAAGCAAAGCTTGAGTAGCTCGCCTCGAGCTTTTTTTTACAGATTTATATATAAGGTTCAGTTTTCCTTGTAACCCTAGTAGCTTCAATTCTTCTTGATCTATGGGGATATATGTATTAGCTTTTGTTTAGACAAATTAGAAGCCAACATGCACATCTAACTTCTTAAAAGCGGTTTCCCCTCTCCTCTTGCTCTCGTATCGTTCTGAGGATAAGACAGAAGGTCATAGGTGTATCACGCACCTTACTCATCTCACTTGTATCTCGCGCACATTTTTCTTACTTTTTTCACTGCTTACCTCTTCTAGAAAACAATTCTTTCAGTTACAATCAGCCCTGTTCAACACCAATCATATATAAGTCAAGCTGTTATCTTCTCCGCAGTTGCTCATCTTCGTCTCTGCGGCTACTGCTTCATCGACTTCTCCGGACCCGTTGTGTCTTCCATCTAGCACGTATTTGTGATGGTATCTTGTTGAACTTAAAAAAACTTATTTACGTATTTCGTAATGATAAATTGGGTTGGGTAGTTAAACTTCATTTGCTAAGCCAGCTTACACTCTTTCTATTGATAAAAAATAGTCTTATATAGGATATATCCTGTGTATTCTATTAATTATTTTAACTATACAAATATTTTATGGAAATGATCTTATAATCATGGTTTCTTAACAATTATCTACCGACATATCATACTATATCGTGAAACGCTAAGTTTGATGTGATCAATAGATCAGCATATTTTGAAAACTATTATTTGTTAAAGATCAAAAGGCTTCGCGAGACTCAAAAAGGAACCCATTTAGAATGTGGAAAATTTTCCTGATTTCTACGAGCATTAAACTTTTTCTACGAATTTCTTGTGGATTTTCCCCTGAAAATCCTACGTTCAAACAGGGCGTTAGCCATAAGATTCTCAGCGACAAAACTCGTGACTGGAGAGCGGAGAGGTGTACTGGATAGACAAGCAGCTGTCCAACAAGTCACCCTGTGCAAATCAGAATGAATTAGAGCATACACCATGCACTGACGACATTGAGGTGCACAGATTATATTAACAACGGATAATTTAGAAGCACAACTTGTCGCCATTCTGCTAAATAGAACAAGATTCACTAGAGCACCGCAATCAAATTTGAGGCTAGAAAAAGACACCACTTATAACAAAGAACGTGCAAGATAGTAGCACCAATCTTACATCATAGCCCAAACATGCTATTGAACTCGTAAACTATACAAAGGATTCATGTATGTTTCAGTCATCTAGGCACTTGGGGTGCGTGCTAGTGGTTACTTGCTTATTTGTAGTTACAATTTACGAAACATCACCGAAGATTATAGTTGTCCCTGTGGTGAAATGATACAGATGAATTGAACAAAAGAATCACACCTGTATAAGTAATCAAACACCCATGCCATAGTTACCGGTTCGCCCGAGGATCTCAGATCTGTAGGCTCTGACGTGGCTGCTAGAACGTCAGTTTAAGTAACCATGTCTGAGCATAAGGTTCACAAGCCAAGTGGTGTTACAAGAACATTCTGCTCGGCAAGGCGCTGCTGAAAATGTGCCACGCGTGCCTGCAAGTTCATTAGACCAGCAGCTTTCTTGCTTATTAGGGCATTCATTCTTGTTATGTACTCATCTAACTGATTGCCTGGTTGGTCTGCTTCCTCTAACAGTGTCATCTCCTGTATAAACAAATATACATACTCTCAAATTATTGGGTCACATATCTGAGAACTAAAGGCATGCAACTGCGTTACTGCACATACCTCTCGAAGAATGTTGATAGTCTCCTCCACTTGTTCACGATGAGCCATGACCAGATCTTCTTCCTCCTGAATTGACGACGACAACATAGTTCAAAAATTGAAGGCAAACACTGGATATTCAACAGATAGCTTCATTGACATAAAAGAACACCAGCAGGTGAATCTAATCCAAACATTGTGTACAAAAAGATTTTACAGAGGTGCATGAGATTTCAGAATTCAATCATAAAGCTAGTGGCAAGTATATCATTACCACAGTTTTGGGCAATAGCTCTAGCCGTATAAACTCCAGAAATCAAATAGAAAGTAAATATCAAAGTATTCAAACCTTCAAGAGGGCATTGAGGCCATCATCTGCATCCAGGCCATTAGCATGTACTTCAGGAATGTTTTTCCACTGCATTTGAGAACTAGTTTTTCTCATTCCATCCATGGTTGCAGATGAGTATATATTTGGTGAAGTTCCTTTGTTTCTCCGTGAGGGTTTGTCTTGCTCAGATCCCTCTTCTGATAAATCGTTGTCACTTCCCCTCAAGGAATTCCTTGAGGATTCCCCAATGTGATTGGAGTATGATGGTGGTCCATGCAGAACCTCCCTCCCACTAGGAACACGGTCTATATTAGAAGACAGAGAATCATCTGGCGCAATTTGCTTGGACCCAAATCTCTGGAGGTCGCCAGCAGCTTCATGGCTGTAGTCAAGATTTGATAAAGGAGGGCCAGGACTTGAATCTCTCATATTTGAGGATGCTGGTAGTGCATCCTTCTTGGAGCCTCCTTTCGAAAGGCTTTTAACTCTGCTCAAGGTGACCAAGTCTTGTATTGTAAATTGCAATATTCCAATATAGTTAATTCTATATGAAATACCAAGTTGAACTGCCACATCACCTGTCAGCATATCTCAGTGTATTTAGCGTGTGTTCGCAAGAGCCCGAATTTGGAGAAATACAGGAGATCATCACAGTCCGTGAGTTTCCAATAAAAGAATCTCTCAATACTTCTGTTAGTTTACTTCCTCTGAAAGGAATATGAACTTGATCATTGTCAAGAGCTCTGATACATTCCTTCAGAGCAAGCAGACTTTTGTTGATCTCAGCGCCTTCAATTCTGAGCAATCAATACGGTGATATGTAAAGAAAACAAAGAAAATCAGAATAGCTTTATCTTTAACTACAATAAGGAAAAAGCACATTAGGCAGGACCTTGTTTGCTTATCATTATCTGTGGTATCTGCACCGCGCTCACTTCCAGCAAGATCAATGAAGGATAGCTTCCCAACAACTCGAGAAGGCTTTGATTCCTTACCCTCAACCACCTTTTTTATAACAAGCTGAAGAATTGCATGAGATCTGGATGACTCCTCATTGGCACCAGTTGTTCCTGTGCTTCTGCAAGCATTACCTCTCTCTATGAGCTCCCTTATCATTTCAACATCTGAAACTCTGTATTCTTGTAAACCCACAATGCACACTTGCTGTTTACCATCCTCCCTCATGCAAAGTTTCCTACACAGAGAATAAAGGTTTGGCATTTTATATGAAGAAAAGAACTTATGGGCAAAATATAGAAAATCCAGAAACCTCTTCTGATTAAGAAGATCAAAAAGCTTTCCGCCATAGATCTCAAAGAAGCTGACAAACAATTGAAAGCCCTGGTTTCTGTATGTGTAATGCATTAATCCCAAAATATCCTGGGAGGCTTTAAGTGGCAGTGGTTGCATGGTATATGTTTTTCCACTACCTGAAACAGATCCAGCACTGAAATGTTAGGACAGGTCAGAGTGATTCTACTTCACACAAACAAGAATATGTACACCATAACCAAACCAAAGTAGGACAGTGAGATTTACTACTTGCAAAGAGCATATGCTAATTGATTTTTTCCTACAAATGACAACTATTTAATTAAGGACATAAAAACAACTATTTGGCTGATTATTAAATCATTAAATCAATGTATAAAAAGAAGACAGAGACTCGCCTGTCTGCCCATAGGCAAAACATGTTGCTTTTGTTCGCTGGAAAATGGCAGGAACGATGGGTTCCACCGTTTCACGGTAAACCTGAAATGGAAAATCAAATATTAGGATTCAGTCCACCAAATTCTATATTAAAAACTTAAAATACTGTGAGGGGTCCACTGACCTCATTGTTCGAAACATCATCATCCAAAACAGCATCAAACACAAACTCGTGTCTCTCTACGTACTCTGTTAAGTCAACCTGTGGAGCAACCATCCATTAGTTTTGCTTTTTTTTTAAAAAAAAAACCATCCATTAGTTTTTAGGTAGCTAGTATTAGTATACAATTGTACACAAAGATACAAACAGGAACAGTGACAAATCATAACACTACTCTGACAACAATTTAAGAGCCATGAGGTCATCTCAAACAAGAACCTATTGTGTTTAACTCTCCCATTCTTTATGTGATGTCCATGACTTAAACTCCATGTTGAATAGGCTCTCAATATGGCTATCTTCTTAGTACGTAATGAGTACAGCAAAGGCAAGTGATCATTTTCGCAGGAAGTAAGGAGAAAACAGAGCAAGATCAGACATTTACAACATACAAACATGATGTCAAGCTATATCACAAAGGCTGAGGCATTTTATTTATTTTGGCCACATTGACTTCGATTGAAATGCTATTGCAGCACGATTCAACTGAAAGCATAATTTCCTTTATAACAAACAGAGTACAGTGGATATAGTTGCACCTTGAATATTTTAGACCAACTTCTGAGAACCAGAGGGGCCAATTGTTCAACCGTCAAGACTGGGTCCCAGTAACCTAGTTGGTTCATATATTCTAATATACATATAGGGCATGTTCTTTTTCTCCGAAGCTGGCGGCTTTTAGCTTTTGCTACAGTACCTAACTTTCAAACGGAGTATTTTCTCAAAACGAGGTCTACAAATTAAACGATCTACACGTTAAAAGCCTAACATCTGTACCAGACAAAATCGCAAGTGAGTATCTGTCTCTCCGTAATATGTACCGTAAACAGCCAAAATTCAAAAATTTCAGCCAAAAGTCATAAGCCGCAGCCGCATCCAAACAGGCCCATAGACGTCAAAGTAATTTATTACACCTGGATAAATCAATTTATAGACATGGATTATTACAACCAAATTACCTTCCAATTAAATACAAACATTTTGCAACATTATTTATAAGCTCAGTACATTTTCAAATAATTTTAAGAACTAAATTAGCACTAAAGCATTGCAAAAGTGTCACTTCAGTAAAATGCCACTCAAAGCTCTCATCTTAGTAAAATACCATCACAGGTAATGTTGTTAAAATCTCGATTCTATCATACGATTCTACGATTTTATGACCCAAAATTGACTAGTCCGATCCGATTCTACAGTAGAATCTTAATGTTTTTATGATTCTATCCAAACTTTTGTAGGGCCGTGAACAAAATTTTCACACAATCCTATTCGATTTTATCGATTCTATTGCTTTATTATAAATAATTACTTGTATGCTTCTTTTTAATTGAAAATTTTAACTTTTATCTCTTCATGTTCACTATAATTATCATAAAATAACATATAGTCTTACATTTACTCTACAATTTGTAAAGAAAAGTTCAAAAGACATAATTTTAAAAATGTAGTAGTGTTGTAATACACTGTAGATTTTTTAAAATGCTTCTTTAGTACAATCAGGTAAGATCTTAGATTCTACATCAATCCTATGATTTGCGATCCTATCAAAGAACCTCCGATCCGATTCAAGATCATGATTCTGACAACCTTGATCACAGGCATACTTCGTTAACATGTATAACACGTGTTATATTTTGTTAGATTTTCTGGGGACAACAATCTAACTTATAAAATTTCTAATCGAACTTCCTCCACTTGTCAATAACAGTTAGTTATCAAACTCAAACCAATCTACAATATGGTAAGAGGTCATGCTCCAAGAAATAACTTGGTCACCTTGAGCTTTGTCTCATGTACAGTGAGGGAATTGGAATATGTATCTATTGTTATAATATCTTCTTCCTTTCGAGATATTTCCTTCTTATTTAAAGGCCTTTTCCTCACCTGCATTACCCAGAAGAAAGATTAGCCTGAACAAATTTTGCAGCATGTAGTACAACAAACTGCAGACTTGCAATACACTAGATGTTTTGCCATTGTTAATTGATGCGCAGAATAATTAGTTATCACTACATTTTCGATATGACACAAAGACATACCACTACTTTGATTTTGGCCACTGAGCTGGATTTTGAAACATTGTTCTGCTTGCTTGTACCAAAGCTTGGCTCAGAGTCATTGAAGCTTTGGTCTCTTGTGTAATAAAAAGCTGCATCAGTGCCATATGATCCTGCAACAGGCATCTTCATACCAAATCCCATGGTCAACACAAAACTAAGACCAGGCATGATTTACAAATCATATACAATAAAATTTTTCTCTCATTTATTTGACAAAAAACATTCACATTTACAGCAATCTCAGGTGATACTAATAAAAATAGTAGTAAATCAATTTATTAGCAGGAACATTTCATGCTAGTTCACACTGGTATCTAATTCCAGTAGCAGCCTGACCCACCAGATACCAAACCAAAACACAGATTGAATAGATCCCATGGAGAACACTTCCATTCAAACTAATGTCAATTCAACACTAATCATAGCAGAACAATTTCCCGTAATAAAATAATCGATTTTACATAAGTGGCTTTGGATCAAATTTACTAGCTGAACTAATAAAACTAACCAGGAAGGCACAGCATACATCTCAAAGAGATTGCTTAGTTCATAGATGCCACAGGTAGCTAGATACATTCCAAAGAATACCAGTAGTTGAACATTAGCTATTTTAACTCTTGTGCTAGCTCTTGACATCCAATTAATCGAACTAAGTTTCTAGCAGATCACAACACAACGCAAACTGTCAGATACAAAACACAAACCAGCACCAATTCAATGATACGATAGCATGTCCATTGAAGAGTAATCTATAAGGGTAGCAGAAGCAACATTGAGGCCATGAACAGATTAACAACATCTTGAGCAGAGTAATCACCACAAGACGTACAATTCATGGCCGCATAATCACGGGCTCAACAAAGCACACAAAAAGCAATGAGATATAACAGGCCTGGAACAATCAACCATACGTCATAGCTCACCATCCAAAACACTAATCAAATCAAGTATAACTCATAAAAAAAGAGCCGAAATAATAGCCCACAACACTTCCTCATCTCTCGTTATTCCTCAAACGGACCAAACGACTACGGACTACCAAGAAGGCAAGAACAGCTCAACCAATCCATTCTAAACCACGTCGATTGACCAATTGGAAACAGAGGTGAAACTGCCACATCAAAATTGCGACATTTCTAACCCCAAATTCTTTTACGCTAACCAATTAAACTCGATAAGCGCCACGACAATTGAAGCTCAGACAAGTCCCCTGAGCTCCTCGCTACGCTTCGCATGTACCGGGGCAGCAACAGAAGCAACAAACCAATCCGATTCTGACTTCTGAGAAGCGAGGTGGGAACTTCCCACCACAAACCACGGCCAATTCACCCGACACACGAAAGGCGAAATCCAGCAGAGGGGAAGGCAATCTCACATCCGTAAGGAGCTCGGTGTCGAGGGAATGGAGATCAAGCAGCCCGGGGCTGTACCCCCCAGATTCCGCCGCCGGCTCGAGCGTCCACGTCCGCCTCCCGTGCTCGACCTGCGAGAGAAGCCAATGAAAACCCCGCCCGCCGAGGCCCAATTCCCGAGCCACCGCCGATTCCGCTCACCTGGGGTGGAGCCGCCGCGGACGCCGAGGAGGAGGCCCACCTCCCGCTTCGGCCGCCGATCGCCGCCGCGCCGCTCATGGTGGCGGCAGCCGGCGAGGTGGGTGGGTACTGGGTAGGACTCAGGAGGTGGGGGAGACGTGGGATTTGAACTGGTGAGGGTTTTGGTACGGAGGAAATTAGACGGGGTGAAACGCAAAATGGACACGGTGTGAGGAGGAGACGAATCGTGTCACGGTTAGCGGGCCATAATGCTGCCGAAATGTCTATTCTTCTATTCCCTCTCATGTTGTAGGGTATGGTTTATAAGTTAAATATTTAAATTCTGTTTGTTCGTGATAGATAGTATGTATAGAAAAATAGTTATATGTTATTTTAACTGGTGCAGCTGAACTCAGTATACTTTTTACTATAATCTTTCTATTGATCCTAACTTAAAACAAATATATCGTTTAGAGCTAGTTACTGTAGATAGTATAAACATAAGCTGACTTTAAGCCAAAACGAACCCACTCTTAATACAAGACTTCTAGTTTTTCTCTATTTTTTTTTTTGGCGACGAAAACGGGAAGAGTGTTATTGCTCAAGAAAAGGCACGCTCTTTACCTAAAAATTAAGCAATGCAATCAGGAGCCTAAACAAGGCTAGCCGTGCATTGGCCAGAGGTTCTAGCTAAACAAGCTCGCTCACTCATGATCAACTTGATTTTGGAATTTTATATTAAACATAAGTAGTAGTTGTTAACATTTGCATGAGTAATGTCGGCCCTAATCGGAACTCGGGTTACATAAATTTGTACAATTCTTACGGAATTCATCTATTCCAAACAAACCATAGTTGCCAATGAATGACTAGAACAACAAAATGACAGGAGCTAGCAATCTCCGCACAACCTACAAAGGGTAGAAACTGAACATGAATATTAACAGGTGCAATTGTAACATAAGAATTTGTATTATTCGACACACATCAGTGCACACTTTTGTTATTGCTTGGAATGGAGGAATTTCATAAAAAAAATTGTAGGACGCCGGTTTGCAAGAGAAAAAAAAGTACAATTCCTCCAAATTTTATATGAATTGTTTCATCGTGGACGGGACCTTGCCATCGTACTCATCATGTAAAGTAACACAGGCATGACATACCAATACGCTACATGCACTTCAATGAATTTTGGAGGAAAAGCTACACTTTTTTGTTACCCCTACTTTGCAATCATGGCCGTGAACTTAAAAATTCCTGCTAGTTTATCAAGCTAAATTATTCCATATACGTCAGACAGAACATGGCAGATGGGTTGGTGTAATTAAAAAATGCTTACTTTAATTAGTTGGCTTAGCTTGCCGGTAGTTTTCAGAGCAGAGGAGAATAATTTCCGTAATATCATAAGGATGTGAGGTGTAAAGTGGTACAAGTGCACTGTTCAAACAGTTTCGGAGTTATTTTGGGTGGGTTGTTTTAAACTGATGGCTTATGACTTATGACTTAATATTTGAATTCTAGTTGTTCGTGAGAGGCAGTACGTGAGGAAAAATAGTTGTATGCGATTTTGGCCGATACAGCTGAATTGAGTACACTTTTTATTATAATTTCTTATTGATTCTACCTTAAAAAACAAACCATTAAAAGTTAGTTACTACATAGAATAGACATAAATTAACTTTAAACCCAAAAGAACTTAGCGCTTTTTTACACCGACGGAGAGTGGGATTTTGATTCGTGCCTGTAGACAAGTGTTCATTTTGTTCTCTTTTCACATCATAACTATATTACTCCCGGGGGGATTCCCGGATGGAGAGGCATGCCATGTCATGCATTTTGCGAAAAAATCCCTGTAGTTTGCGAAATTACGTAAAGGTCCCTACTTCTCGCAAAAAAATCCCTGGTAGGTTTTTTTATGAAACCCCTGGCTTCACCCGACCATGTATTCTTTGTCGGATTAAGCCCCACGGTTTTCCAAAAATACGTACAGGTCCTCGTTTTGTTACGTACAGGTCCTTACAGGTCCTTGGTTTTTTACAAAAAAGTCCTTCGGTTTTCTCGAAATTACGCATGTGTCCCTGATTTTTTTTAAGAAACTCCTCGCGAGTTATCGTCTCTTTTACTCCGGTCCATACGGTAGCTAGCGCGGCGTGCCGCCGCGCTCACGCAGCTAGTTCTTCTAATAAACCACTTACTTGAAATTGCCACCGTTTACCTTCCATTAAAAGATCTATCAGATGTTAGATTTAACGTGTAAAAGGTAAAAATGACTCGACAATGACCAAAAGATTGCGTGTCAATACGTACATCACTGCCAGTAGGCCCCACTGTTTTAAAATTTTAAAACATGAAACTTTACTTTGAGATTTCAATTATAAATTTTAAAATGAATGTTTCATCTTTGAAATATCAAAAATAGATTTAAGGAAATTTTAAATTCACAAAAGGACCATTTGAAATTCAAAAGTAATTTCTAAAGTGTAAAGTAGACATAACTTTACATATTTGAAATTCGTATTCCAAGTATTTAAAACTTAATCCATTGGGTCTAAAATAGTTGTTGCTTTCATACCCATTCCAGTTTAAAACTTTTGTTACTTTGGCTACTAAGATATTCTTAAAAATCAAGATTGACAAAAATGAAAAATACAAACATATTTGTTGTAAAAGGTGCTTTCAAAGTGTTAGAAATTTATAATTATTTAATAACATATGGTAGTGAACATTATTGGTCAAAGTTGAATAATGAAAAATGTGTAGAAAAAGGGTTGATTATTTTGGATAAAAATAAACTATTGTTCCTATTTGAAAGTATGAATATATCAAGTTTAAAATTTGGAAACACCTCATTTTTAAGCTTCCAAAGCATCAATTCTGACAATTCAAAATACTTAACCATAGTCAATAGCAACCAGCTACAGGGCCTGTTCTTTTTTGCTGCAGCTTGTGACTTTTGGCTGTGGTTGTGGCTTTTGGGTTATTCGTGCGAGAGATTACAGAGTAACAGAAACTCACGTGTGGTTTTTGCCGATATAAATGAAGTCGGTATAGTATGTACAATAATTTCCTAGTAGACTCTATCTTAAAAAGATACTCCGTTTAAAAGCTAGTTACTGTAGAAAAGCCGAAAAGCAGCTTTTAGAAGCCAAAAGAACAGGGCCACAGATGTATTCAACATTTTACCATCGTAGAGTCCCCTCTATCTGTGTGCCTTTTAATTTTCACGGTTCCCAGTGAAAGACTTGGATTATATTTTTAAAAAACCCATGGTTTTGCAAATAACACACTTAGTTTTTTGGAGACATATATAATGACATTATTTGCTCATTGTCTGCTCACAATGAGATATATTTAACAACGGATGGAGTAGCATCATAGGTAAGGTTATCAAAATCATGATCTTGAATCTAACGACGACGTAGAATTCATGGTTGTTAAAATCACGATCTGGGTTGTAGAATCATATGATCTTACGATCCCAACTACATCAATATTGCTCCACACATGAGAAACTACCTCTCTCGCGGGGATGAGAAGACCACCACACAGGTGTCTCTCTGGAAAAAATGTACCGCAGGAAAATCCGAACTTCAAGTCCCAGTAGGTTTCGACTCTGAGGAGAGCTTGGGGTGGTTTGTCCTTATGGACTGTGAGGGGAGTTTGTGCTTCTTGCTTTACTATATTTATTATGCTCTTACTCCTTTTTGATTGCATTACATACGGGTGCATTGGGCTAGTCCTCCTAGCATAGATTAGAGTGTTTCTCTCGTCTAGTTACTTATGCCCTGTTTGTTTTGGATTCTAGACAAGCTAGCTACTTCTAGAAGCCAAAATCTCTCCCAAACAGTCTAGCTTTTGGGCCAGCTACTGAGAATCTGAAAATCTGAGGAAGGCACAATTGTACTGGGAACAAGAAGTCAGAAACCCGCTTCTCACAGATTCGTGGACTAATACCATTAGATTTCAAGTTATTTACCCGCAAATGCCACTTGAATAAATACGAGATCCACACCCCGTCGCACCGCCTCTCCTCCCCTGTGCTTCTCGTCCCCCCACCGTAGATCCCCGCCCTCCTACCCTCCTCCCACGCCTCTCCCTCCCTCTCCCATGCCGCCCACCCGGCCCCCTCCCGCCGCGCCCCTCCCGGATCCTCCGCCCCTCCTACCCCTCCTCCCCACGCCTCTCCTTCCTCTCCCCGCCCACCCGCCCCCCCCGCCGCCCCTCCCGGATCCTCCGCCGCCCTCCTACCCTCCTCCCCACGCCTCTCTCCTCCCTCCCATGGCCCCCCCGACCCCTCCCGCCGCCCCTCCCCGGATCCTCCGCCGCCCTCCTACCCTCCTCCCCACGCCTCTCTCCTCCCCCTCCCGCCGCCCCTCCCGGATCGTCCACCGCCCCTTCTACCCCTCCTCCCGCGCCTCTCTATTCCCCCCCTCGCCGACCACCCGTCCCCTCCCCACGGTGCCCCTCCCCAAATCGCCGCCGCCTCCTCCCCACGCCTCTCTCCTCCCCGCCGTCGCCCATCCTCAGGTAATCATAATGCTTGATTTGTTACAGAAAATATCATTATGCATGCTGAATAACGCATTTCCTCAAATATTTGTAGTCTGAACCAATACAAAACTGAAGTGCAGTAGTTCTAATCCCAATGGAGGCACATGTCTTTCAAGTTTTGCAATGTGATCATGAGGAGCTACACAATTTATTTTACTGCATATGAATAGAGGAATATATATCTTGATTGTGTTCTGTAGGTAGGTTGTTTCGCAAATTGGATGTTTGGCATCCATGTGTTGATCATGAGAGACATGGAATGTGACTGGTTCATAAGATTTGTGATATGATTTGTGATATCTCGAGTTTGTGCGATGTTTTGCTTATAATTATATGGAAGATCTCGATATATTTCCGTCTATCCCCTGATGCCAAAATTGTTAACTGGCTAATGAAGGTGTGGCTGTTGGCTGTGGGTGGCAAGTATTGGTAGCATACATTAACACTGAATGCTTTTACTTCATCGGCGTGCCCCTTGGTGGTTTTGCATTCATGTTTCAAATAATCTTGATAAAGCAATCTGTGATGGTTTTGCATTTTGTTACTTGTATGTACATATACAATAACTGAGGAGCTATTTTTCATTGTTTTCTCTTGTTATGGGCATTATTAACCACATTTTGTAGTTTACAGGCTTGAAAGAGATGCTTACCCTCTTTTTAGGACACTTCGACAAAAGTATAAGACAAGCATCTTTATCGAATATATTATAAGCAATGTGTATCTGAGAAAGATGATGATGTTAGATTATTTAGGGATGTGAAACATCTTGTATATTTGTATACATTTGATCGTGCTAAACTAGCACACCCGCAAGTGAACGGGTTGCCACTGAAATAGCGGCGAGTGTCGTGTTCTCCACAGGGACTAGACTGAGGCTACTGGTGCTCAGCTAAAGCTAGGCCAAACAAAACGGGGGAGAAAACTAAACCTAAAACGACTCTAAATAGCACTGACTAAACGACAAAATAAACTAGACAATCGAAAGACGACGGAACGAACGACAGCACAAATGGACGTCGTACGACCGAACGAACTACACAACGACGACACAAACGAAACACTAACTACAACGACTACCGATCGACGATATAATTAACTACCGACCGCGAGACAGCAGGAGAAAGTCGAGAAGCACTGGGGGAGTCTAGAAGCAAGGAGGGAGTCGAGAGAGAACAAGGGAGAGAATGGTCGACAGCTAACTTAGACGACGACGGCACAAGACGATACTAAACACAGAACTACGAATGCACGCACGACTTAACTATCGATCGACCACTGAGAGAAGCAAAGAGGGAGGTCAAGAAGCAAGGAGGGAGTCGAGAGAGAACTAGAGAGAGGACGGTCGTCGGCTAGCTAATTCGCGCAACTCAAACAACACTACGACACAAATTGATTTACCTAACAAGAACAAGCGACGGGATACTAACAAGCTAACACAACTAACACAACCGAAATCACAAACACTAGCCGTACTCACTGACCAACACAGATCACACACATCTACATATAACACATTGGTAGGATAGCAACTAAACATATTCCAAAATACTAATTGACAATGCTGAACAAAATGCCTTTGCACAAATAGTTCTCAACACAATTCATAGTACACGTCACGATAACATCTCAGTGAGCACAAGCATTCATTACTATGCATAATTCACCATCACACGAGATAATGGATCAAAGTTAACATCCACATGCAATAGAAATTAACAAGCACTAATAGTAATTCAAAAACAATGAATTGAGAACACAAGAAGATAAAGGGAGAGGTTTTGGGATGAACCGAGAAGGAGAAGCAGCAGAGGCGCGAGAGGAGAAGGTGAAGTTGTCGGCGGTGCCGTGGTGAAGTGGAGGTAGCGAGAGGCGAGGTTCGGCGAAGAGGATGAAGACGAGGCCCGGTCGTCGGTGGAGATGAAGCCGAGGCCGGTCATTGGTGAAGAAGGCGGCGCTGTGGTGGTGGAGATGTCGGCGCCGTGGAGGAGCAGGACGGAGGAGAGCGGTGAAGAGGTCGCCGTCGGTGCCGGTCGCGCAGCGAGCGGCGGACTCGGTGGAGCCGGGAGGCGCCGTGGATGGAGCGATCAGACGGCGGCGTCTCGGGCGGTGTGGAGACAGCGGCCGGCGGGTGTAGTGGAGAAGATGCGGTCTTGTGGAGGAGGGCGGCGGTGGATCCGGAGGAGGAGCGGTGGGTGGAGAAGGGCAGGGCGGCCGGAGTAGTGGGAGGAGGAGAAGCAAGGGAGGCCAAGAAAGGAGGTGGCGGCGGAGGTGAGGTGAGCGCGGCCGGTGGTGGGGCTAAGAGAGGCGGCGGAGAGAGATGGCGCACGGAGTAGGAGGAGAAGATAGGCGGTGAGGTGCGGTGGTGCGGTGGCACGGTGGCGAGCCGGCACAGCCTCGCCGCCGTGGGAGCTAGAGAAGAATCGGGGAGAAGAGTGGAGCAAATGGGGCGATGGGAGAAGAAAAAAATGCCGTGCTCGAGATTTCGCGGCTGGTGGGATTTTTGGCGAGCAGGGGATGTGGAGTTTTGCGATTTTGCCCTCACAGTTTCTAGGGTTTACAAAGAGGTCCTTCCTATTAGTGTTTTCTTCTGTTTTGGCCCTCGGAACTCGATTTCTTGGGTTTGATCCTACACATCCGTGATGACGCGTACATTTGTACGGAGCAGTCCCGGAATACCAAATTTATCGTTTTTGCGCCTCGATCGCTACCTCCTACGAAAAATATAGAAAAATATAAAATAGTCCATTTCGAGCAATTAAATATAGAAAACGTGTAAATGATGATAAATGGTTCCAAAATATAAAAAATATGAGGGTAAAATGACGGCTAAATATATGCAAATATGACGCATGTCATACCTCCAAGCTTAAAACTTTTACTTGTCCTCAAGTAAATGGCATGATATTGTCGAACCCGGACAACAAGTCATTATGATAAAAGACTAGTTTCATGCATGTAATAAATCAAAAGGCATACAACAATGTAAAATGAGATTATCTAACTCGAGTTTTGAGAATCATCCAAGATGAGAATGAATATTCAAGCAAAGATCTCTAGTGATAACTACAACATTTGACCAAATCAAGTTACATACACAAGTGTCGAAATGCACTAAGTGATCACATGAATCTAACCAAAATTGTAAGGCATCGGAACTAAGTATAACATCAAGAATGAGCATATCAAAGAGTCAAGCTAAGGCATTTGCTATTTGAGACAAAGAGACTAATACTTGCATGATATTTATGAAAAAGTCCACACTTGAGCCATGATACCTAATTTTTGTTGATTGATTTTTTTTAGTAAAATTAGAACACACATTGGGCACTTGTGCCACTTATTCAAAACATTGGGCAAACTTTGTCGCTTATTCACACTCACACTTCACTTGGGCAAAACTGCCACTTATTCAAATGTTTGCGAACCAATGTGACATAATCGCTTATTTCACACACACACACATTGCATTACAATTTTTTTCTTTTACTTTTTATTATTATTTTTTTTATTTTTTTCGGTTTTGATTAAGCATCTTTAACCAGTTTTCATTAATGCTAAGTAACACGTGTCCCGAGACATGGATACTTAGATAAATCAACCAAGTCATTGGCTCAAGATAGGACTACCCCTTTCACAAATTTTTCATTCAAGCAAAGTATCAATATCTAAAATAACATATGCCAAAGCATGAATCTAAGATATAATCATTCAAGAGGCGATGACTAGAACCAATTCAATCCGCAAATGGTTAAAACACATGTGTAACTCGCAATGAATCAAATGCTATAGGATCACAAGGTTTCTAAGAACATCAAGGATAATAAACAATACTCAAGTTTTAATACGATGCCAAGTGACTTAAAACATATAAGGAATTAGTGACAATATGGCTCAATTAAGAAAATTTCGACATGACCTTTCTTGATTAATCATGGCGTGGGCTCATATGGCAAAGATATACAATCAAGCATAACATGAGAGCAATAGCAAAGGCCATATATCATCAACATAAGCATAAGAATGACCATATATCATCAATTACACGACAATAAGCTCAAATGCTCACAAATATATACAAACATGCTAGAACGTCATCCATACACATACAAGTCTTCCCCCAAGCTTAAATTGAGCAATGAGTTAGAATGTGCTTAAAGGGGTAAGAAACAGCTCACTGGGCATATATGACGTAGTGGAAGTAGGCAAATCATCCCGTGGCTTCTCGCGCGTACAAGGATGAAGATCTAGCACGAGACCTGAAATAAAAAGAAAGAAAAGAGGAGAAACCAACAAAAACTAACAAAATGTATGGAAATATAAAGGTAAAGAGATGTGCTCATTTGGATGTAGCGGGAGGAGGGCCAAGGACGGGACATGGAAAAGGCACATGTCCGCCTCCTCATGAAGCGAAGATGCCTTGAAATCCACCTGGATCCCAAGGAATATCGACTCGAACCATGTCCGCTCGTAGCCGATGGTACAAAAGTATAAGCCTGAAAACAAACTCAAAAATATGGCAAGTATGTGTGATAGGGTTGACACCCTCTAAGTCATCAATAGAATATCCAATCATATAGGTATATCGATAAAGTACATCATGAGGACTATAAGTGATATGAGCACAATCAGTAATAGAGGATGTCTCGTCAGAGCCAATGAAATCAAACCTAAGGTGGTCGGGGAAGAGTTTCCAAACTACCTGAAGTGTAGGTGCAGGAGAATATACAGTAGTAGAAACCTCTACAGGGGCGATGTCGACGAAGGAAGAAGCAGGTGGTGGATCAATAGAAATGTGTTCCTCCTCAACATCGGAAGCAGCCCCCTCATCATCAAGAATGAATATCTCTATCTCAGGCTCAAAGATCAAAGAATCATCTAAGTGGCCGATATCCTCAAAGGTGAATCTCTCCATATCGGTCTCAAGAAGCACAAGATCGAGGTCAAAGCAGTGAGAGTCTACCACATCAAATCTCTGAGTCTCAAGCTCGGGCTCATCAATACAAGTATCAGGGTCCATATATGGTGAGTCCATGGCATCAAAAGTGACTAACTCTAGCTCGGGTCCATCAATAGAAGGATTATCATCAAAGCGAGGCACCTCTAAGGGGATCAGGAGCATCTCAATGGCACTAAATGAAGATTGTGATGTGGCATGATTGTCCAAGCAACTACTCAATGACTGGAGTGATATCAATGTGCTCACTGCACTCAACTGGCTTTTTATGTCACTAAACTGAGTGTCCACCCTAGTAATATATGATGCCAACATCGCCTCCAACTTGGACATATGATCAGATTGAGGGGTAGGAGGCGGATGCTGAGGTACATGATAGTGCTCGTGTGACCAATAAGAAATATCCTGATCTCCACATCTAAAACCCTGCAATGGTATACTAGAAGAAAATGATGAGATATCAGGGTTGTTGTTTCCATATGACAGACTCGAGTGCTCAGGCCATCCAGGGTAATAAGTGTCAGGGTATGGCCTACTCGGTTGAGCAAAGCTCATCCCATAACACTCTGGAGTGGACAAATAACCACGCTGGCACTCAGCGGGTGAATGGCCTTGAAAACCACAAGTGTGGCATATAGGAACAACTGGAGAGCGGACGCCTAATAAAGAACCGTACTGATCATGCCCGCTCTCTAACTCAACTCCCCGCTCTAAAGCATAACACTCTAACTGACGAGACAATAGATTTACCTGTTCTTGAAGAGTATCATAAGAGTGCTCATAAAACCATGAGAATCATAATAGCAAGCCATAGCCTCAATAAGTAACTATATGGATCAACCTACGAGAATGGATACTAAAAGACACTAGAGAAAGAAATGACTAGGGAATGTGTTAGGAGGGTAGCAATATATCACAAATATAGACAATGACGATATGAAAGACAAGTAAGCGCAAACACAAAACAAGCAAAAGAAAACAAACGACCTAGTCTATATCCTAACACTGTCGCTCAAAGCTAATCCCCGGCAACGGCGCCAATTTCTTGATCGTGCTAAACTAGCACACCCGCAAGTGAACGGGTTGCCACTGAAATAGCGGCGAGTGTCGTGTTCTCCACAGGGACTAGACTGAGGCTACTGGTGCTCAGCTAAAGCTAGGCCAAACAAAACGGGGGAGAAAACTAAACCTAAAACGACTCTAAATAGCACTGACTAAACGACAAAATAAACTAGACAATCGAAAGACGACGGAACGAACGACAGCACAAATGGACGTCGTACGACCGAACGAACTACACAACGACGACACAAACGAAACACTAACTACAACGACTACCGATCGACGATATAATTAACTACCGACCGCGAGGCAAGCGGGAGAAAGTCGAGAAGCAGGGGGAGTCTAGAAGCAAGGAGGAGTCGAGAGAGAACAAGGAGAGAATGGTCGACGGCTAACTTAGACGGCGGCGGCACAAGACGATACTAAACACAGAACTACGAATGCACGCACGACTTAACTATCGATCGACCACTGAGAGAAGCAAAGAGGGAGGTCAAGAAGCAAGGAGGGAGTCGAGAGAGAACTAGAGAGAGGACGGTCGTCGGCTAGCTAATTCGCGCAACTCAAACAACACTACGACACAAAACGATTTACCTAACAAGAACAACTGACAGGATACTAACAAGCTAACACAACTAACACAACCGAAATCACAAACACTAGCCGTACTCACCGACCAACACGGATCACACACATCTACATATAACACATTGGTAGGATAGCAACTAAACATATTCAAAATACTAATTGACAATCACGAACAAAATGCCTTTGCACAAATAGTTCTCGGTCACAATTCATAGACACACGTCACAGATAACATCTCAGTGAGCACAAGCATTCATTACTATGCATAATTCACCATCACACGATAACGATCAAAGTTAACATCCACATGCAATAGAAATTAACAAGCACTAATAGTAATTCACAAGCGATGGTGAGAACGACAAGAAGATAAAGGAGAGGTTTTGGGATGAACCGAGAAGGAGAAGCGGCGAGAGGCACAGAGGAGAAGGTGAAGCTGTCGGCGGTGCCGTGGTGAAGTGGAGGTAGCAGAGAGCGGGGGTGGCGAAGAGGATGAAAGCGAGGCCGGTCGTCGGTGGAGATGAAGCCGAGGCCGGTCCTTGGTGAAGAAGGCGGCGGCTGTGTGGTGGTGGAGATGTCGGCGCGTGGAGGAGCAGGGCGGAGGAGAGAGCAGAAAGAGGTCGCCGTCGGTGCTTGGTCAGCAGAGAAGCGGCGGACTCGGTGGAGCCGGGAGGCGCCGGTGGATGGAGCGGTCAGGGCGGCGGCGTCTCGGGCAGGTGTGGAGACAGGCAGCGGCCGACGGTGTAGTGGAGAAGATGCGGTGCTGTGAGGAGGACGGCGACTGGTGGATCCGGAGGAGGAGCAGTGGGTGGAGAAGGGCACAGGGCGACCGGAGTAGTGGGAGGAGGAGAAGCAAGGGGAGGCCAAGAAAGGAGGTGGCGGCCGGAGGTGAGGTGAGCGGCGGCGCCGAGGTGGGGCTAAGAGAGAGGCGGCGGAGAGAGATGGCGCACGGAGTAGGAGGAGAAGATAGGCGGTGAGGTGCGGTGGTGCGGTGGCACGGTAGCGAGCCGGCCTGGCCTCGCCGCCGGCCGGAGCTAGAGAAGAATCGGGGGGAGAAGAGTGGAGCAAATGGGGGCGATGGGAGAAGAAAAAAAATGCCAGGCTCAGGATTTCTGCGGCGGCCTGGTGGGGATTTTTGGCCGAACGGGGGATGTGGAGTTTTGCGATTTTGCCCTCACAGTTTCTAGGGTTTACAAAGAGGTCCTTCCCTATTAGTGTTTTCTTCTGTTTTGGCCCTCGGGAACTCTGATTTCTTCGCGGTTTGATCCTACACATCCGTGATGACGCGTACATTTGTACGGAGCAGTCCCGGAATACCAAATTTATCGTTTTTGCGCCTCGATCGCGCCGGCCTACAGAAAAATATAGAAAAATATAAAATAGTCCATTTCGAGCAATTAAATATAGAAAACGTGTAAATGATGATAAATGGTTCCAAAATATAAAAAATATGAGGGTAAAATGACGGCTAAATATATGCAAATATGACGCATGTCAACATTTTGTATATCTTGTATATGTGTATACATGAAAGATGATGATGTTAGACAGCCATTGATCATTTCAGAAGTTACACTGTGCAGGTGCTTACATAGGGATCCATTCTCTCTTCATTCTTTCTCGACGTAAGAATTTAGTATATCTGACAATGGTTTGCTTTGAAAATTAAGGGGTGCATTGTTTCCTTGTTGCAAGACTGACAGCATGTACAGAGAACAAATGCCTCAACCAGCAAGTATTGGCTTGTAATTATTGATGCCAGCAAGTATTGATGGCATGATAAATGGATGTCTTGATATTTAATATTTGAGATCTTTATGTTCTGCAAATTCCAATTTGTTTACGTAAAAATGAACTTCAGAACTCGGATGGTTGTACCTCGAAGGGTTGTATTGTATTGTTGTACCTCGAACTCGATCGAGACAACTATGCATAATCGTTCATAGAAAAAAACTTGCACAATTAAAAGCAACAGAAACAATCTTAAAATGATTACGCAACACAGTATACTTTTCAAAACAATCTCAAAACAATCAAATTTATTGTTATGAAATTTTAATATTACTTTTCAATGTTTGAACTAGTACTATAATTTACAACATGGATATCTCTTCTATCAATACATAATTATGACATCAAATCACCTAAGGGTATTTCAGTCAATACATCTATCAGGATACCAGCTGAACAGCTAGAATCCAGGATGCCAAACAGGCTAGCTACTCGGACCACCGCTACTCGGACTAGCCACTACTCGGAATCTCCACTAGCTACTCGGACCATTAGCTACTCGAATCTCAGACTCCCCAAACAGGGTCTTAGACTTATTACTCTTATCTTGTGATTCTAGGATGCTGCTTGTTAGCTGGTTCTCTTCTCACTAGGTTGAGCTTACCCACTGGTTATGGGTTCTAGCGAGGGTCGGGCCACTCTCGGGTGAGCAGTGCGTGTTTGCTCCTTAGTCTGTTAGATGACTAGTTGATAATTCTAGAGTCATATGGGGTAGATGAGAGTCAGTCTGAGCCATAGTTTCCTCTACATCTTATCTATGCTTTAAGGACTGCCTTCTTTGGTTTCTTTGCCAGCTTCTTGTTTCTATTGCTTTGGTTCAGGGGGAGTTCATTTGGGAGCTTCTGGAGCTTAATACTGACATAACTCAACTTGAACTAAAAGTTGCATCACATGTTGAGGGGGAGCTGGATTTTCTGCATGTCATTCAGCATTGTAATATAACTACATTTGAGCCTTGATTATTATCCTGTTATGACATGCTTACACTGCTTTACACCTTGCCATGACTTGTGCTCATTTGCTACATTTATCATGACTTCATATGTGAAAACTAGCTTTTGCCATGATAAGTTAATTAAACCTGCTCAATTTAAACTAAAAACTTGTCATGTTAGCATACGAGACTAGTCTTTCTTGAGCTATCCTTTTATGATCCATGCCATGTAAAATAGGCTGAGTTGAGCGTTGAATCTCTATTGAGCCTTAGATTGAGCTGTTTTAGTCTCTTGATGATGCATATGTTAGTACAATCATTTCAAAAGCAAAAAGATCTCTTTTGTGCGAAAAAACTGATCTTACCAATTCTTTCTCATGAGACGGCTTGCCATTGCACTAGGCATGAACTCAAGGGGAGTTTTGGATGACCAAGATCATTTCCTTAAGCTTCTCGCTTGGAATGATCGCATAAGGCTTGAGATTTAGCACAAGACTTAACAAAAATCTGGTTGGAAACGACCATAAGTTTCAAAAGAAAAATATGTCATTTGTGCTCAATTTGCTTAAGTTACAAAAGAACCAAGTACTTGAACCAATATTTTATTCTTGAGCATATAGCACTCTATTTGGACTCAATATTAGCTTCTTGGTTCCGCTTAGCTTATTGACATGACATGCATCATCCTTGGATATCTCTAGCTAGACTTTGCTTATTGATGACTTGACATGCTCACAAATGCATTACACTTCAGATCGTCATCTATTTGTGCTAGCTGGCTTATACATATCCTGTCATGATCTAGATAGCATTCTATTGAGTTATGGCTTGATGTAATTCTTAATGGTCAATTTGGATAATTCTCATGGCTCTAAATGATTAGAATAATCAAACTTCAGCCATTTCATCCATTATCATGACTTATTCTCCTTCTTGCATTCTTGATGTGTTTATTGCCAAAAGGGGGAGAATAGTGGTAGAAAAAAAAGTCATTTTGGGAGCTTTGAGGAAAACTTGTTCTTTCTTTTGCTCCTTCTGTCGACATGGTCATTAGCTTCATTTTTCTTGTTTGGACCATGTTGGATTCTTCAAACTCAACTTCATGCTTTTCTGGTGTTTGTCAATATACTCATCAAGGGGGAGATTGAGAGACCATGTGAGGTCATCCCGTGTGTATGATGAGTAATTGACATCAGCTTAGGAAAGTCGAGTTTGAGTTGGTTGGTTCGGACCATGTCGTTGCGGGGTGCAACGGGCTCGGTCGGACTTAGTCAAACCTGGTCAATAGGATTAGGACGATTATTCTGTTGATTTGACAGGTTTGGGCTTAATGTGGTTTCATTAATGCTATTTATGCTTTCATGTATCGAGCGGTGCTATTTGATGTGTTTCTTATGCGTGTTGGTGCGCAGGACGTCGAGGCGGAGTCGTGGCGAGACACGAGGTGACCGGACTAGACGCATGTGGCGTTGAGGTCAGAACGGTCGAGTTGTGTCGAAGACGGCGTGAACTCGAGGTGGTTGCGAGGCTTGGACGACAAGGAGCGCGGAAGCTTCCCGGAAGGTGCAGGAGGGGCGAAATGGTCATTTCGCGAGGCTGCACAAGTGGGAGCGGGCTCCATTCGGGTTTAGCCGGCGTAACGGGTGGGAGACCCGTTAGCCAGGGGCTATAAATAGCTGTTGAAGGGCTGCATACCCCTTCATGCACTTGAGAGAGAGTTAGGGTTTGCTTTAGTCAAAAGTGTCTTTGGAGAGGCCTTTTGCTTTAGGCTTTAGTGGGTGGAGACTAGTTAAGGGCAGCAAGGGTGTCTCCCTCAGGGGCTCTCCTCTCTAGGTGTGTGTGTGTTCCTCCCAAGAACATGCGAGGTTCTTGGTGTTCTTGAGGATGGAGAGGGAGAGGATGGATTGAGAGTCTTGTAATCTTTATTCTTGTTCGAATGTCCATGCACATCAGGACTCCTTGTAATTCTCTCGTTGAAATGAAAATCTGAAGTTTTCTTCTCTCGTGCACTTTTTGCTTTGATGCTTTCTAGGTGCAATTCTTGAGATTTTCGTTTTCTTGTTGATTCTTGCTTTTGAGTGGCAAAATGGGTTGCTCAGGGAGGGAATTGCATTTCTAGACCCTTTGGTCATCTAGTTCCAAGAGCAATTTGATCAATTTGCAAGAATGTCATTTTTCAGTTTTCATGTTCATTCTTTAGGGTTTTGATCCAAATCTTGTTTCCCTCTTTGAGATGGCTTGATTCTCAACTTGCAGAGTCCAGTGGTTATTGCTAACGTATCTGCAAATTTTCTTGGCCAAAGGATCAAAGAATCATTGGGAATTTGGATTTTGGTTTCGGCTATCTGAATTTTTCAGTCTGCTCTCGGGTTGCCTGGAACAAGGGAGCGGTCTGACCGGCCACAGGTTGGCGGTCTGACCGGTGCACCCATGGGGTCGAGCCGGACCTTGCCGGCGGTCGACCGCCCCAGTGGTCGAGGCCGGCCCAAGCGGTCAGACCGGCCGAACCATGGCGGTCAGACCGGCGCCCATGGAGCGGTCTGACCGGCTACCTCTTAGCAGCCTGTTTTTGTTAGTTGTTTTTGGTAGGTTTTATTTTCTTTTACGCTGTACCTCTTCCTTGGGTGCTCAAGGTTCCAGAGAAGTGTCTTTGAACTCCTTCATAGCTCTTCATAACTATTGTTGAGGAGTTTCATTAAGTAGAACCTTTGAGGGGGAATTTTTAAAAGTCGACATTCACCCCCCTCTGTCGCCATTTCGGTCCTTCAAACTCGTACTCCCAGCTTCTCGTTTAGATCTTATGGAGTTGTGCCAAATATTCAGCTTCCAAAAACTACTAGATTCTGATTCTCACGAGGAGTAGAGATAAAAATGAACTAGTAACGAGAAGCAATCTTTTAGTGGATTTTCGTGGGAAGCTAGCATACCTAAAACAATGTACCCTTGAAGTTGAAGTTATTTACCCGTAATTTACCATCCACCTACCCCATTCCCTACCTTGAGCTCCTAGTGCCTCCCCACCTTGAGCCCTAGGGGCCTTCCTACCCAAGCGCCTTCCCATCTGAGTGAACGGAGCCCTCATAAGTGTTCCTGACACTGAGCGAACAGGAGTCCACACGCCACCGTCGATGCCCGACCTCGACAACATGGCCCCCCGACCTTGACGCCATCGCTAACCCTCAACCTTGATGATGCCATTTCCCCTAACCTCTATGCTACCGCTGACCCTCGACCTCGACAACGCCGCCGACCCCCAACTGACCTCATCATCGTCCCATTCGTCCGTGGCTCTCATTGAGGTTAGCACCCACCACCACCTCTCTAACCCAGTCTCACCTCCACCCTCCATCTTTTCCTTCCTCCTCTTTCTCCCGCTGCCACCTCCATCCAGATTTACGCCGCCCTTAACCCCAGTGCCGCCACCTTTCTCCAAATCCATGTCGTTACATCCCTTTTTAATGTGATGATGGCCCCTCGCAATCACTACACCACTGCTCCGTTGGTTATCAACTGTGCCAAACACGGTTGACCTCGCCAAGAAGGCTATCTACTGCAAGCGAATCAAGAACACAAGCAAGAGAGTTCAAGATGCAATCTGAAATTGTATTGCGAATAAAGATTAAGTTCACAAGTTGGGGTTTCTCAACCGAACATGCGGTGAAACTGCTAAGCAGAATAATCTCTTAAGAAAACCCCGAGGAAAACTAAATGGATGCGGCCTCCTTAAATAGGAGAGGGGGAAGCCGCACTTATCCAAGGAAAAGGGTGTGGTACTATTCACAGATTACTGTTCACGTGAACAGTACGGCCGGCCCAAATAAACTAAGTGGTGATACAAGGCCCAAGGCCCACTTTGACTTGGACTGAAAAGTGACGTGACTTGTTTCGCAGTTTCTGATTGGCTCAGATGGAGTTTGGATGTGAGACCAGATCCATCTGAAAGTAGACTCCATGATCTTTCCAACAAGTACTCATGGACCCCGAGAAGCCTTCTGGATAAAAAGGTGTGGCCGTTTGAAGTAGACGCTATTACAAAGACCGAATCTGAATCGAACTCGCGAATAGGACTTGGATTGCGCTTGACGGTTCCACTTCTACACTTGAGCTCATGTGGTTCTTCCCCATAGTTCCTAAGGACAATTAAATCATCACAAAAATTAAGTAGTATGCCATTCTTTGAAACATTTATATGCAAACTTAGGAACACTTTCACCTGATAGTTAAGTTAACCTGCTCGTGTTCGAGTCATTGGTCCTTGTATCATAGTTTCAGTTTGTTGAGTTTGTTGTGGAGTTGGCATAGTTATATCTATGGAAAGGATGTCCTCATCACTTTTGATGATTCAATCTTTGCACAAAAATTATGAATGGTTGCATATTATTATGTCAAGTGGAGATGTCTACGACTACGAAGTAATTTTAAAATTTTCATACTTTGAATACTTTCAGTAATTGCCAATAGATGACACTTATATTAGTGATGAATGAAATTTGTGTTGCTAGGACCTTACCGATCGATGTTTACAAGGGGTAGATTGATTATCCTTGTCCCGTGTTCACAAACCGATGACGGCGAAACTGTTCAAAGACAGAATTAATCTAAGCAAAACCCAACCCTAATGGTGGGGTGGCGGCTGTATATAAAGGAGTAAGGGCGTGCAAAACCCTGGGCGCGTCCTAATGGACTCCAACACGATACAAAGCCGAACGGCCCAAAAGACGGTGTCACAGCACCCTGACAGATTCTGGACGTCCACTTGTTTCGACGATTCCCGTTGACTCAGAAGGAATTTTGATATGAGACCAGAGCCATTGGAAAGCTTATCTTCTCAGCTTTCCATACATATGTGGAACGTCCAAAACGGAGTCGGATGCGATCTGGGCGTCCGTTTTAGTGCGACCTGGTCCTGGACTCCGAATTGGATTCGAAGTGGGCTTGAGTTGGACATCCAACATGATTCGACCACCCTTGCTGGACTCGTGCGCCTCGTAGCCCTTCTCCAAGTACTTCTTGATCCTCTCCATGGTTCCTAATCATAATTAAATCATTAGGTAGTAATCGATTCTCAAATGAACAAAAGAAGTACTTAGGAACGAGCTCACATGTAAATTCAATTGTCGGTGCGAGCTCTAGTGATTGGTCCTTGAATATCAAGTGGAGGAGTGTTGTGTATATCCGAAGAAGTGATGTCCTCATCATCCTCCCCTCTTGAAGCGGAGTTGTCCTCAACTCGGTCTCATCTTCTTCTCCCAAGCATGGCTTCAAATCTGAAATGTTAAAGGTGGGACTAACCCCAAACTGGGAGGCAACTCAAGTTTATATGCATTATCATTTATCTTCTCAACTATCTTAAAAGGACCAGCAGCTCTAGGCATCAATTTTGACTTTCTTAACTCAGAAATCTATCCTTTCATAAGTGCAACCAAACAAAATCACCGGTTCAAGTTTAACTTCCTTTCTACCTTTACTACCAAGAATCCTATATTTTCATTCATCTTTTCAATGTTTGCCTTAGTAGTCTCATGCATTTTGAGAATAAAATCAGCACGCCCCTTAGCATCATTATGAACTCTCTCACTAGTAGGCAAAGGTAAAATATCAATAGGGCACGGGATTGAATCCATACACTACGAAAAGGACTTACCTTGGTGGTGTAGTGTTCCGCTCGATTATATCACGAACTCAACATGCGGCAAACACTCTTCCCATAGCTTTAAATTGTTCTTCAAAATAGCTCTCAACATGGTAGATAATGTGCGGTTCACCACCTCGGTTTGGCCATCGGTTTGTGGGTGACATGTCGTGAGAACAACAACTTTGTACCCAACTTGTTCCATAGAGTACGCCAAAAGTGACTCAAGAACTTGGCATCACGATCCGAAACAATAGTAGAAGGCATACCATGCAAACGAACTATCTCTTTGAAAAAGAGGTCGACAATATGAACGGCATCATCGATTTTATGACATGGGATAAAGTGAGCCATCTTAGAAAACGATCCACAACAACAAAATGCTATCTCTCCCCTCTTAGTTACGGGCAACCTAAAACAAAGTCCATAGAAATATCGCCTACGGAATAGAAGGAACAGGAAGTGGCATATATAAACCATGTGGATTCAAGCGAGACTTAGCTTTTTGACATGTAGTGCAATGAGCCACAAACCGCTCAACATCTCGCCTCATCTTTGGCCAAAAGAAGTGTGTGGTCGAACGTCCTCCGTCTTCTTAGCACCAAAATGTCCCATCAATCGCCTCCATGCGCCTCCTGCAACAACAAAAGACGAACGGATCCAACTGGAATGCATAGGCGGTTAGCTCTAAACAAAAAACCATCATTGATCACGAATTTATTCCATGTTTGACCCTCTTTACAATGCAACAACACATCCTTAAAATCATCATCAAAAGCATATTGTTCTTTAATAGTTTCAAGACCAAAAATGCGACAATCAAGTTGAGACAACATGGTATAGCGTCGAGACAAAGCATCAGCAATCACATTATCCTTCCCTTTCTTGTGTTTAATGACATAAGGAAAAGATTCAATAAATTCAACCCACTTAGCATGTCTACGATTCAAATTGGTTTGACTACGAATATGCTTAAGTGATTCATGATCGGAATGAATGACAAATTCTTTAGGCCATAAATAGTGTTGCCACGTCTCTAAAGAACGAACAAGAGCATACAATTCTTTATCATCGTGGAATAATTAAGAACAGGACCATTCAATTTTTAGCTAAAGTAGGCAGCAGGTTTGCCTTCTTGCATCAAAACACCACCAATACCAATTCCGCTAGCATCACATTCGAGTTCAAAAGTCTTACCAAAATTCGGAAGTTGGAGCAATGGTGCGTGCGTAAGCTTGTCCTTCAAAAGAATAAAGGACTCCTCTTGTGATGGCCCCAATGGAACACAACTCCTTCTTTGTCAACTCAATCAGCGGTGTCGCAATGGTGCTGAATTCTTTGACAAAGCGGCGATAAAATCTGCAAGGCCAAGAAAACTCCGCGCAGGAGGCTGTGGGCGTGGGCCAACTCCATATCGCCTCCACCTTGGCTCTATCAACCTCAATTCCTGTGGAGTCACAACATAGCCAAGAAAGAGACTCGATCCGTGCAAAGGTGCACTTCTCAAGGTTACCAAACAAGCGTGCATCTCTCAAAGCATTAAAAACAGCACGTAAGTGAGTCGAATGTTCATCCATGGACTTGCTATAAATCAAGATATCATCAAAGTAAACGACCACAAATTTGCCAATGAAAGGACGTAAAACCTCGTTCATTAATCTCATGAAAGTGCTAGGTGCATTAGTTAAACCAAAAGGCATGACTAACCACTCATACAAGCCGAACTTAGTTTTAAAAGCAGTTTTCCATTCATCGCCAAGTTTCATTCTTATTTGGTGGTATCCACTACGCAAGTCAATCTTTGTGAAAATTATAGCACCACACAACTCATCAAGCATGTCGTCTAGCCTAGGAATAGGATGGCGATACCGTATAATAATGTTGTTAATGGCTCTACAATCTACACACATACGCCAAGAACCATCTTTTTGGGAACCAAAAGAGCAGGACAACACAAGGACTAAGGCTCTCACGTGCGTACCCACGGTCCAAAAGGTCTTGGACTTGGCTGAATCTCCTTAGTCTCTTGGGATTGGTCACATGCGCGACGGTTTGGCAAGCTCGCTCCAGGAATCAAATCAATCTGTGCTCAATCCCTCGAATGGGTGGAAGTCACGGAGGTATCTCATCGTGAAAACATCTCTAAACTCCTCGCAAAGGTTAGTGGCGGGAGGCGAGGCAAAGTGCAAGGCATATTATCAAGAGAAAATAAAGCATCTTTGCACACAAAAGCATAGCATGTATCATTAACATCATCAATTGCAGCAAGGTCGATTTTGTGGCAAGCATAACAAATTTTTCAAATTGGTTACTTGCTGTTTTCAGATTTATCATGTTCCTTTGGATCATTAGCGGCTCTCGCCCTATCGGCCTCTATAATTTCAATTGGGGTCAAAGGCGTTAAAGTAACTTTCTTTTCTTATGCATAAAAGTGTATGTGTTACTACTACCATGGTGTAAAGCATCATTATCAAATTCCCAAGGTCGACCCAATAAAGAGAGCATGCTTGCATGGGAACCACATCACAATCAACATGATCAACATAAGCACCAATGGAAAATGGACTCGACATGTTTGTGTTACCTTAGCTTTTCGAGTCATTTAACCATTGAATATGGTATGGATGTGGATGCGGTCGCGTGGTCAAGCCAAGCTTCTTAACCAAATCGAGAACTCACCAAGTTGTTGCAACTTCCTCCATCAATGATGACACGTGCCTTGGTTCTTGATTGCAAAGAAGGTCGAAACAAATTATGGCGTTGAAGTTTATCGGTTTGTTGTACCTGCGTCTTGAGGACTCATTGCACAATGATGCTCAGTAGCGTCGGCGTGGGCGCCCACCAGGGCAGGTCGTCATCACCACCGCCATTGTCGTCCGTGGCGGCAACAACATCATCATCCTCCTCGATATCCGGTCGTCGATGTAGCCTCCATCTTACGTGGCGATGTATGCCCGTTGGCTAGGGCAATTCTTACGCACATGACCAAGTCCATGACGGTGGTGGCACTGAATGCCGGAGGCGGCCCGTTGAAGCCACGGAAGAAGAACTCTTATCCGGGCCCGCAAAGAATTTTTGAAGAATCTACAAGGCGTGTCGTGGAAAGTGGCTTGGTGGCGCTGCTGCCATCTTGTTCACGGTGGTGGAGGAGAGCAGCTTCGAAGACTTGGGTAGTCCGTGGATGTAGTCGTTCGCGGGGTGTAGAAGGGTCGTCCGGTGCGTGCCTTAGTTGATTACGTAGTCCCTCGCAATTCTTTCTCTGCAAGCATAGCAAGGTGGAACAAGCGGTTGTGATGAGTAAATTCTTTATAATCAACAATGTCACGAATTTCACGCCAGTAACCCCGTAGAAACGACAAATCTTATCCTCCGTGTCCTCAACAACCCCACAACGCACCATACCCTTTTGAAGCTCGGCATAATAGTCTTGGACAGAACTATCACCTTGTTCTAAGCGCTGCAATTTTTTCTCAATTCAAGTTTATATGAGGGAGGAACAAAGCGATTACGCATAGCTTCTTTTAAGCGCCCCATGTATCGGGTTGTAGCGCATGGTACTTAGTTCATTCCACGGATAATAGCAAAGTCCTTAAACTCACTAGTAGCTTGTCTAACTCTATGTTGCTCGGGAACTAAGTGAGAGTTAAACTTACGCTCTCCGTCATCTCCCAATCAAGATATATTTCAGCATCATAAAGACCGAAAAAGATGGAATGGTAAACTTCACTTTAGCAAAGGGTCATCGTTACCATGACGGTTCGGTTATTACCTCCCATACCATGTCGGTTTCTTTGAAGGCGACGGCGTAGTCGTGCATCTTGTGTCGCCGTAGATCAATGTTGCCATCGCATCATACTACGTGGCGTCATCATGATGATGGCCATCATTGACGGTGGTAAACGTGCCTCCAATGTGTCCATCCGACCGGTGAGGTCGACCATCCGCGCTCCACCCGCTCAATGCCTTCCGTGGTGTTCAAGCGGGTAATGGCGGCGACGATGGTGTCAATCTCGCGCCGAGATCGATGAGTGAAGCGTTTTGTTTGTCGGCGACTTGTAGTGCGCCGCGACTAACACACTCGTTGAAATCGGCCGTGTCCCGTCCTCTTCGTTTCACGCCATGGTTAGAAATACAGGGCAAACAAAGGATGATCCTATGAACTACAAAGGAAGGAAGTGAAACCCGAAAGGAAGTGGCTTACCAAGCTCTTACAAGTGTGCGTCTGAAGCGGCGGATGGTACAACCGGTGGTCGGTTCGTGATACCTTGTCGGCGTGGATGCGATGCAAGGTCAAAACGTGCTATCCGTAGTAGATATATGGAGTTTGGAAGGCCAAATATGTCGATGGAACACAAATCAATAACGAGATAGTAATCTTGAATAAATGTCCAAAGTATGGTCCTAGTTCTTTGGCCTAAATGTGTCCTATATCAAGTATGAGATGATGAACAAGGAGTCACGAATGAATATGAAAGCAACGGCGACAACAAAGATGGCGAGCCGAGAAGCTCAATTCAAAGATAAGCACAAAACAAATAAATTGTTGGCACCTAAAGCGTACTCTGTTTTCTCTTTTTTTTCTTCTTCTTTTTTTTTTGTTTGCGGCTATGGATAGCACTCTCTCTCCTCTCTACTATAGCGAAATTTTTCTTTTTGTATTTTTATATTTTTTCACAGAGCGAGCACGAAATAGGAACCACACAAAGTTGCAACTCAATCGGATGTAAGGAGTGGCCTCGAAATTAATGAATGTCTTGCAAATTCGGTGATTCAGTTTGAGCCTTGAGTACTACACTTTCGGCCGAATTTCGGGAAAATAAATTCGTCGAACCCGATTTCAAAAAAAAACAACTGATTTCGAGTCCGTATGCAAAAGTTATGGCCGTTTCAAGATGGACCTCCAAGTTATGGTTCTTTGTGGGGGAATTTGTGGGTCAAAGCGAAGATCGGTGGAGGAATTTGTGGAATCGGTGGCGGAAGCTCGGGAAAGGTGGGGATGATGCGGTGTGATCACGAGGCGTGATGGATGGCAAACAGAGGGTTAACAGAGGGTGGGATATGGGTGGGAAAACAAAAGCAGAGGGTGGAGGAAGCGCGCGGACGTGGCTAGGGTTTGAAGGGTGGTAGCGGGTGGGAAAACAACTCGAACAAAACACGATCTAAACCAGCAACACAACTCGACTAAGGACACAAACTCAACACTACGGACTCTAGAATCAACTTGTGCAAAGGCTAAACGAGATCTAGGACGGAAACAACCTATGACTACAATTTTTTTTGTAGGGCTTTTCTTGGACTCTAGGACGAAACCGAAAATAACAAAGGAGGGTAACTCGAACACGGAGGAACACAGCAAGCTCGATTACCACTTGATGGGAGCAGGGTCCCGATCTTCCAACAGGTTCGGGTATGTTCGATTTGGTGGGCGCGACACAAATCGCAGCACCACTCCTCGGTAAATGGACCCTCAATTGGCATAGTTAGAAAAATCATATATGCTTTTATTTTTTTTGAAAAAAATGATGGACAATGACATCAATGATGTATTGGATGAAGTTTAGCATTTCATTTTTCGGATAACTAGCAATGGTTCTACCATGTACAATTGCTAATGTCTCAAAGTCTTGTGCACACTATGCTCCAGCCTTTTCAAATAATTAGAATGCCTTAAATTTAATTCATATACTATGCTTGCTAAATCAATTCCTATGTACACACTGTTATATAATTTAGTAGAAATATGGTTAGACCAAATTTGCAAAGAGTGGTGGTGCATTTCTTCATAGGATTACAAGATTTGTTTTCGATCTGGTGTTATATTTGGTACATTCTATTTAAGGTGGACCACTGCAGGTTATCATCACCCACTTCAACTTTCGAACCTATTAATTGGATTTGGCTATAGAAGGTCTAAAAACATAATGTTGTTGTTGCTAGTTCTTTTAACAAGTTTGCCAATGGTGCATTTCATTCTGAGGTTACCATTTATTAGAATGAAATCAAGCCATTACATTAGAAATCGCAGACTCATTGGCCTCCGCCTCATCCTCCATGTCACTAACCAGCTCTTCTGTGTCATTCGTAGCATCCTTCACCTGCTGTAGCCATGCAGCCATTCACATGGTCTTAAATATTCATATTGCAAACGGTACTTTGTATCTTTTATGTACATTTATATGGTTGTCAAAAATTTGGAAAACATTCCATAATTTGTGTACAAATGCAAAGAAGAAAGACACAAATACAAACAAAGTGTTACACCTAGAGATAGCATGGTCTATTTGCCTCCAATCATGTCTCTTATAGTTTTTGGTGCCAACCTACTAGCCAAACCCTTTTCTGAGGCAGCTCCAGATTCTTAGAGAAGTGAATTATGAGAGAATCAAAAGCAGAAGTTGAAAAATAAGAATCTAGATCTGAAAATTGTTGAGGGGGCATTATGTGCAGATGAGCTTAAGGGTGCATCACGTGTGGTTGCACGTAACGATACTGGTGTATTTGTGGTAGCAAGGGCTCAATGATACTCTCATCTAGCGAACGCACTTTGGTTGAGGCCTTTGCGGTCTGTGATGGAGTAAGGTTGGTTGTGGATTTGGAAGCTGATAAGGTGATGTTGAGTGCGAGTAACATAATTTGGTTTGCTTCTTTTAAGATTGTTTTTGCTAGCCGTGTTGTTAATGTTCGAAACTAGACCCATATAAGTGTTAAGCATATGTCGAGACCCGAATATGCAAATCTAGAATCTCTGTGTGTTCTACACTAGTCCAAAATCACACTAGTGCACACAGTGAAAACATAGTTGAAATATTGATTATATCTTGATTAACTAAGAAAGACTCAAATATTATTAAATATCAGAGTTGCGATCGTATGACCAAGCTGCAAGTAATAGCCTGAAGAGCTTAACAAAACTAGAAGTGGAAAGACAACGAAAAGTATAGTACCATTCGATATGCCCACAAACACTCGACAGGGAAGTGAAGTCCTAATCTGAGAAGTCGTGGAAGTATACTCCTTCAAGTATCTATGGCCGATATGGCTCTTCTTCAGCAACTGAGAAAATATGGATATAGTCATGACTATATAGAGTACTCAGCAAGTCGTTTGTAATATGGTGCGGTATAATTATGCAAGGCATACCAAATGATATGTCGAGACCCGAATATGCAAATATGGACCTCTACCCCTCGTGTGAAATCACTGAGCATTGTCCATAACCGGAGCACAGCTATTCGAGTAGTTTACACTCTGCAGAGACTGCATAACTTTACCACAAGATATGATCATCTCATATTGCCACTAGATTAACACACTTCCTTTGGTGTGCGGCGGAGAGTTCATGACAAAGTCTTTACAGTGTTCAATCTCAACCCAGTTCCGCCCGCTATGGTTTCATGATTGAGTAGGCTGACCGCCTAGTCGAACATATCCCCCTTATTTCCCTGGAAAATGCCTGACCGACACCCCTTCATAAACCAATGGCGAAACCGATATTGAAACATCACAAATTAATTAGCCAGGTTCATTCCATATTGAACATGTGGTTGTACGATAAGACTCAGATCAATGGTGCAGAAAGCTAACTCTAGATATTATCCAAGCGAAACATCTACATCTCAATGTGCAAACTACACCCCGTTTACTATACAATTATTCATCCAA
Organism: Bonia amplexicaulis; assembly: GCA_036346245.1. NCBI lineage: Eukaryota > Viridiplantae > Streptophyta > Magnoliopsida > Poales > Poaceae > Bonia > Bonia amplexicaulis. The sequence continues at coordinate 9,295,668 of CM070750.1, forward strand.
GTGAAAACCATTTTGTATAACAAACACTCATAACACTACCCATGCTATGGTGTACAAGTTTTATAACTGTGGCTGACCACCACGATTCAATATCTCATTATGTCAAAATTAATTAGTTGATCAATATGTGATAATGAGCCCAACGGTACTATAGTACGCATGGCTAAGCATACTAGATGTACAACTTAAGTGGATACTAGTTGTCGGATCCCGGAGCAACAACTCCGAAACTCTCTGTGTTAATCGCACTATCCCAGGAAAAGCTAGTGCATACAGTGAAAACAAAGACAAATATCATGCGTAATGACAAACTTTATTTAACAAATATGAGCCTGATGGCCAAAGTTTACATCAATGGTCCGTAAACCAAATTTAAATATATGCAGCGGAAGAAGAATTAAATGAAGTAGCAGCCCATCCAGCCTTCCCACAAGGCGAATGACTGTAAGACGCGGCCTAGACGTTCTGATCCTCACCGAAGTCGAAGCTGTCCTCTGAAAAGAGGTAGATTGAGCAACATGAGTACAAAAGTATTCCACAAGTTACACCAGGAGAATTAACAAATTTGATGCATGCATAAGGATTGACAAAGGAATGCATAATATGGTTAGTTTGCATAAAAGGCAATATTGGAGTAAATACCATAAAGTAAGTGTAAAAGCTGAATTTGATACAATATGTAAAATCGACACTGTAATCAAAATAAATAACGTTAGTGCAGGTCCATCCCCCACACCAATCTATCCACGGGCATCCCACCCAGACCATCTTTTCCAAAACGAACAAGTATGGATTCCATCCATCCATACGGTTTTCAAAATCTCTGATGGATTCCATCCATAAGGTTTTCATAAACCATTTTCAAAAGCAAAGTCTAATCGTGAAAAACTTCACTCAGCTTGCCCATGACCGTGGGCACGGCTATCTAGGATAGATTATACATTCTGCAGAGGTTGTACAGCTTTACCCACAAGATATGATAATCTCATAATGTCGCCCATTACACGTTTCCGTATGCATGCGACTGAGAAAATCATAACAAAGCCTTTACAATGATCCATTGTCAACATAGTCACGCCGCCACTAAGGTTTCACCACAATATGAATCCACATGTTGGAACCCCCTCTTGTGCCATGTGAGACTTTTCATGGCCTACGCCGCGCCCACATTCAGCCTATAGCAAGATCATGTTGGAACTTCACAAATTATTCGGCCAGGTCTGTCCCATAGCAGACTTGCGGTAGTAAGATAGGGCTTTGCAATAATAGCTCACAGACCGGTCCTTAACTGACTTAGGCACCAACCACATACCCCTTGCGCTTGGCAATCAACATTGTGTCACCAAACAACAATGCATGCTAGCAAGCACCCACCACTCTAACCATTTGCCTAAGTCTAAACCGAGTTTTTATATTTTGTTTCGAAATAATTTCATAAATAATCTTGACTCACCAAAGTCAGGAATTTACTTCAAAAGTTTATCATTTTATGTGAAAGATTATTCCAAACCATAATGTTCTAAGCATGGCTAAGCAATGCTATGAAACTTCTAGTTAGTGCTATTGTACTAACTAGGTTTTATCTATGGTTGACAAGGTGTAATAGTATTCAATATCAGGTTTGGCTGTCCAAAGAATTTGGGTATAACTAGAGTTCAAAACAGAATTTAAACTAGACTTAAATAAAATTATGCATGCATAATAATTTAAAAATAACATAAATAATTTTAAATTTTGGGTTCAACATGATCAAAGGTGTAACTTGCCTTGCTCGAAGACTTGGTTCGAATCGTCGCAGTTGTTCTCTCCGAGATCGTCGAAATCTATGCGCGAAGAACCAAACAAATAAAATTCAAATAAAATTTAAATAAAGTTTAAAAATTCCAAAAGAGTCTAGAAATGGGTAATTTAGGATTTTAGAAGAATTTAGAAATTTGAACAGGTCAAATAGGAGTTAAAATGAGGAAATACAGGCTTCACGAAGTTTAAAAGAAAGAGAAAAGAAAAAGGCAGATTTTTTGATTTATTTTTATACTGAAAAAGGCTAATTATGACGTCAGCAGATATTTTAGTTTTTGAATGAATTATTTTTAAAAAGAATTATTGACGTGGGCGGGGACGTGGCGTGGCCAACACGGTGCCACTCGGCCCCACGTGGGCATGGCGTGGCGTGGCGGTAGAAGTGGTGGCGCCGGAGGCGGCATGCTCGCGAGCACGAGCACTCGGCGGCGGCCGACGCGAGGCGGCGTAGGGAGAGGAGGCGACAGGGGTTCGGTTCCTACTGGCGCCGGCTCAGGAGGTGGCCGGAGAGAGGTGGCGGTGGAGGAGCGGCGGTGCGGAGGGAGCTTCCCCGGGAGGGTTTTTATAGGGGAATGGGGGGCGGCTTGTCGGTTTTTGCAGGGGCAAACCAGCTCAGCCGGTGGGAATGTGAGTGGGGGAGGCGCAATAAAGGGGTGGCGAGGTGGGGAGCCGAAGTGGTGGTGATTTTCGGGAGGAGAGGCGACCGGAAGACGAAGCTTCGGCGGCATTAATGGAGGCGGGCGGGACGTAGAAGATGAAGGGAGGAAGAAGCGACATATGACAGGTGGGGTCTGCAGGTCGATGAGAGAGGAGGGGAGAGGAAGAGGTAGACGGCCGGATCTTCGACACGTGGCACTTGAATCAAATCTAGGTCGTTGGATGAAACGAAGGGGTAAGTTATGGTAGACGGCTGAGATTAGATCGGGGAGAGAGATAGATTAAATCCGGGCGCGACACGTGTTGGCCTGTGATAAATCCGGATTTAAATTCGGATTAAATTTTCAAAAAATACCAGGAAATTTATAAATACTTATAAAATAGTAGATAATGTTTAAAAATTCAAGAAAATTTATAGGAAATTTCTGAAGATATTTTAGACTTAATAAAAATACTTTTAATTCTATTTGGCCTTTACAAATTTTATAAAATACCTTTTTGACTTTTGAAATTCATTTTTAATTTCAGACAATGTTCAAAAATTCTATAAAATTTAGGGAAGCTTGGGAAATGAAAAATAAATCCTTTTTGGCTTTAATAAAATATTTGAAATACATTTTCTTGCTCTTGGCTTGGAAATAAAATTCGCATAACTCCAAATTAATCTCAGAAAAACTCAGAAAATCCAAATAAAAGTCAATTGCCTTTAAAATAATTTATTTCAACTAGGATTTTATATAGATTCAAAATAATATCTATTTAATAATATTTAATTTTTTTATTGAATTACTTTTAACAAAAGCCTTTTTGAAAAGGTAAAAACAGGCAAATAAAATCTTCACAAATTAGGCAACCAAAGAACACTTATTTTTATTTTAAACTAAATTAATTTAATTAATTTTTAATTTTTTAACTAAAATTTTGTGTTAAACAGCTGGCTGTTACACTAGTATTGCATCACTAGATAAATACCCATCCTACGGTGACAATGGAATCGTGGCATTCAAATTATCACATGAGGAATTAACCAAGTTGGACAATAATTACTAGGTACAAAGGTTTGTATCAAAATAGCAATACATGATAATTTAAAACAAAATAATAAATAATTGTTTTAAAAAAATAGGTTCAATATGATCAAAGGGGATGACTAGCCTTGGCCTTGCTAAGTTACCAATTATTGGTCTTCTGCTCATTCTTCAGCTCATTCGAACACGTTATCTAATGAGAGAGAAAGCGAACAAGGTGCAAATAAATTAAAATAAAATTCAAATAAATTCCAAAATCCTCAAAAACTAGAACCAAGAGATAGATCTCAATTTTAGATGAATTCAGGAAAAAGAATCGAGTCAATCGGAGCTAGGACGGAGAACAACGGGCTCCTAGAAAATCTAATCTAAAGAAAATACTGGAGATTCGAAAATTCCACTATGCTGTAGACCTGGTGCATGAAATAGCTAGTCTACGGTGGACTCAGCTCACGGAATAGTGTACTGGCGATGGGCTTTGATAACGTGGCAGCTAAGGCTGATGTGGTAGACATGTGGTTGACAGGTGGCAAGGTGACATGGCATGACACGTGGCAGCCGACGTGGCATGCTGATGTAGCACATGGGACGGCTCGGGTGCTGACATGGTGGACATGTGGCACGACATGTCAGCTAGGGCTGACGTGGACGATGTGGTGGTGGCTGACTTGACCTGGCTTGGTTCACGGGTTCATGACACAATAGATCAGACTTGAGGGATCCATATGTCAGTGGCTCGGCGCACGGTGATAGGGTCCATAGAGAAGGCGAAGCGTCAGCCAGGCGTGGGGGCGGTGATGTGGACAGCACGCAAAATGGGGCGTCGCATTAGTGACCGAATGGACACGGCGTGCGTCGAGAGAGGTGGAAGTGGTGCACACAGACCGAAGGGTGGTGGTGACTATTGGTGGTGAGGTAGGCGGTGGGGTAAAGCTCACTGGCGGTGGGTCGACAAAATTGGTAGGCGGCGATGAAGTGCGACTTGCCGACGGGAGGTCAACGGCGATGGCAGAAGACGACGACGAAATCGACAGAGCATTAGTCGGCTTTTATACACAGATGTCGAGGTCTCCTTAGGTGACATGGCCGTGACGTCCGATCGGGACACGGTAGCGCGAGTCCGGGATGAAAACGATGATGAATAGTGCACGACACGGCCGATGGATGACATGTGGCTTGGCTTGGGATCGGACGGCTGGCTCAGATGGCACATATCAACAGTACCAAGTGTGCCTGATGCCAGACACATGGCTCACTGATAGAATCCAATGGCTAGGGACTTGAGGTGGCTTGGACGGCTCGGATGGGGCGGTGGTCGGCGGATGCATTACGCGTGGCCAACGTGGGGTGGGCCAAGCCACGGGCCGAGTGGGTCGGAGGGACTGGGCTTTGACCCATGTAGCCTTTTAGTGTTTCTTAGGGTTTTCTATTTTTGGAAATTGAAATAAATTCTTTTGAGCTCTAACAAATGTCAAATAAATTCGAAAAATCATGGGAAATTCCAGAAAAATCTTTGAAGCACAAGGAACCCAAATAAAATACTCTCAACAATTTTTTAAGAGTTATTTAGTCATATTAAATCCTTTTAATTAACAAAAATTTATTTTATGCTTTAATTAGTCTAGAAATATTCAAATGGTGAATTTTCTTTCAAAAGGCTTCAAATAAACTCTGAAAATTGGGATGTTGCAAACCTCCCCCCTTAAACAGAATCTTGACCCTGAGATTCTGGCCTGCTGAGAAAATAGGTTTGGAAACTCTGCTCTGAGCTCCTCTTTACGCTCCCAGGTTGCTTCCTCTTCTGAGTAGTTGCTCCATTGCCCTTGCAAAAGTGAACGACCTTGCTCCTTGTCTTGCGCTCTGACACTTCCAAGATCTTAACAGGGTGCTCCTTGTAAGAGAAATCTTCCTGAAGATCAACAGCTTCCGTTGGCACTGTCTCCTCTAGCACTCGCAAACACTTCTTCAACTGAGACACTTGAAAGATGTCATGTATCCCACTAAGGGTTGCAGGCAACTCCAACTGATAAGCAACTTCTCCTTTACGCTTCAACACCTTGAACTGTCCAACATACCTTGGTGCAAGCTTGCCTTTCATCTGAAACCTATTAACACCATTGAACGGCATAATTCTGAGATACACATGATCATCTACCTCAAAGCTCAATTCTCATCGACGGGTATCCGCATAGCTTTTCTGTCTGGTCTGAGCTGTCTTTAGCCTTTCTCGAATTAGACGGACCTTATCTTCAACTTCTTTTAGACATTCTAGACCAAAGACTTGACTCTTCCCAGTCTCTTTCCCATTAAGAGGGGTTCTACATTTTCTATCATACAGAGCTTCAAATGGTGACATTTGCAAACTGGTTTGATAACTGTTGTTGTAGAAAAACTCTGCATAAGGTAAACATCTGTCCCACTTAGTTCCATAGTCTAGCACACAAGCTCTTAGCATAACCTTGAGAATGTGATTCACACGCTATGTCTGTCCATCTGTCTGAGGGTGGTACGATGTACTGAAATTCAAATAAGTACCCATGGCTTCATGGAAACTTTTCCAAAATCTCGACGTAAATTGCGATCCATGATCTGACACTATCTTTTTAGGTACCCTATGCATACTTACAATCCTTGACATATACATATTTTCCAGCTTGTCACCATCATAGGTTGTATTGACTGGAATAAAATGAGCAACTTTCGTCAAACGATCCACAATTACCCATATGGAATCAAATCCTTCCTTGGTCTTAGGTAATCCGGTGATAAAGTCCACACCGACTTCTTCCTACTTCCACTCCAGAATTCTTTATGGTTGCAACAAACCTACCACTCTCTAGTGGTCAGCTTTAACTTTCTGACACACATCACAGAGTACGACATACTCTACTATCTCACGCATCATATTAGGCCACTAATACTTATCCTTGACATGCTGGTACATATTTGTACTGCTTGGATGAATGGAATATAAAGATTCATGGGCTTCTTTGAGTAGTAACTCCTTTAACACCTTTTTATCTTGCACGCACAACTATTCTTTGAATCATAGCGTGCCCTACTCATCATGAGTAAATCCAATGCTTTTCCTTTGCTAAGATTAGTCTTGATTTTCCGAATGCCCTTGTCATCAATTGTGCTTGACCAATCTGATCATCCAGCATTAGCCTCACCTCCATTGCGGCTAGAAACCTTTCCTCAACCAACTCCAAGCTGAGATTCTGAAACTCCACATGTAAAGCTGGCTGACTTTCTTTGATCATCACGGTATTACAATAGCTCTTTCAACTCAGTGCATTAGCTACTACATTGTCCTTTTTTGGATGACAATGAATTCCCACATTATAATCCTTGATTACCTCCATCCATCTCCTTTGCCTGAGGTTAAGGTCGGACTGAGTAAAGATGTACTTCAGACTTTTCGAGATCTCACAACGATTCCCCATGAGATAATGATGCCAAATTTTCAAAGCATGCACTAGGGCTATTAACTCCAAGTCATGTTTAGGATAATTCTCATCATGCGGCCTTAGCTGTCGAGAGGCATAGACCACACTCTTCTGTCTTGCATCAACACATATCCCAAACCTTTTCGAGAAGCATCACAATAGATCTCAAATCCTTGCTGATATCTAGCAATACCAACACGGGTGCGGTAGTCAAACATTCCTTCAATTTCTGAAAACTCTTTTCACACTCTGGTGTCCAAACAAACTTCTTTTCTTTCTCTCGTAGCTGCATAGGCGGCTTGGCTACATTGGAAAATTCTTAAATGGAGCGATGATAATATCCCGCTATACCAAGGAAACTCCTGACATGCGGCACTGTGGTAGGTGATTTCCAGTTAAACACATTTTTAACCTTTTCGGGATCAACTGCAACTCCTTAGGCTGACATGATATGGCCTAGAAAAGCAACTTCCTTCATCCAAAATTCACAGTTGCTAAACTTAGCGTACAGCTGGTGGTCTCTGAGCATCTGCAACACTGACCTCAGATGTTCTTCATGTTCTTTCTCATCTTTGTAATAGATTAGGATGTCGTCGATGGACACGACAATCGATTTGTCTAGATACTCCACAAACACCTTGTTCATCAAATACATGAAGTATACCGGGGCATTGGTTAAACCAAAAGACATCACTATGAACTCATACAATCCATAGCGAGTAGAGAACATTGACTTTGGAATATCCTCCTTGTGAATCCTCATTTGATGGTATCCTGCTCTCAAATCAATCTTAGAGAACACACCGGCTCCTTTTAACTGATCGAACAAATCATCGATTCTTGGCAATGGATGCTTGTTCTTAATGGTGACCTCATTGAGTGCTCGATAACCATGCACTTGTGCTGACTACCATCTTTCTTGTTAACAAACAACGCTGGTGCTCTCCACGAGAATGAACTAGGTCTAACATAACCTTTGTCCAACAACTCTTGAATCTGTTTCTTTAACTCTGTGAACTCATTGGCAGGCATCCGATAAGGTCTCTTAGATATCGGCACGGTACCAGGTACTAGCTCATTCGAAAACTCTGGTGGCATTCTTAGTAGACCCTTTGGAAACACATCTAGAAATTCCCTAACAACAGGCATATCCTCCAACATGATTCGTTTGCTCTAACAAACCATAGCTTCCTTTGGTTGACTCAAGCTAGCTTCGAACTTCACTCTGACTCCATTTGAGCTTAATAAAGAAACAACTCTACGTCCACAATCTAACACAACTTGGTGATTCTTAAGCCAACCATGTCTAGGATTACATCCATGGTCAGGATATCCAGGATAACTAGATCGGCGAGAAATTCCACCTCTTGAATGGTGATCTTAACTCCCGAACATCCTAGATTCAAACTAAACTCCGAACCAAGGGATTGGACTAAAAGAACGGAACCAAGAACAACAATTTTTAACCATTGTCTAACCGCAAAACTCTGAGAAACAAACGAATGTGAAGCTCTAGAATCAAACAAAATCATAGCAGGTATTGAATTTACTAGAAACTTACTCATCACAACATCCGGTGCTGCTTGAGCCACCTCTGCGGTGATGTGGTTCACTAGCCCTCAGACAACCGACTGTTGCGCTCGATTGACTTGACTTCACACTTGAGACGCTCCTTGTCCTGATCCTAAAGTAGGGATCCTGCCTGGCGCAGCTCCTAGATTGAATCGAACTAGCATTGGGGCATATTTCTATGGACACCAGTTGGCATAATAACATCCCAATATTTCGAGTTTTGAAAAATTTAAATTCAAATTAATTATTTTAAAGCAATGGGCTTTTATTTGGATTTTTCTGTGCATTTCTGGGATTTATTTGAAAATCTAAAACAAGAAAATGTATTTTAAATATTTTATTAAAGCCAAAAAGAGTTCATTTTATTTTTTCCAACCTTCCCATAATTTTTAATCAAATTTTGAGAATTTTCTGGAATTAAAAATAAATTTTAAAAGATAAAAGGAATTTTATAAAATTATTAAAAGTAAATCCGAAATTAAAAATATTTTTATTAAGTCTAAAATATCTCCAAGAATATTCTATGAATTTTCTGGAATTTTTAAATATTATTTATTATTTTTCCATCCAATTATATTGTTTCTAGTATTTTCTGAAAATTTAATCCGAAAATTAAATCCGCATTAATCTCGGCCCGCCACGTGTCGCGCCCGGATTGAATCCATCTCTCTCCACGTTTTAATCTCAACCCTCCATCACAACTTACCCCTTCATTTAAATCCAACGGCCAAGATCATTTCACTTGCCACGTGTCAACCATCCGACGGCCCGTACCCCTTCACTCTCCCTCTCTCTCTTTCTCTCTCTTTCTCTCACCGATGGGTGGGCCCCACCCGTCATTCCTTTCTTCTACCTTCCTTTCTTCTACCTTCCTTTCTTCTACATTCCTTTCTTCTTCCTCCAACCTTCTCTCTCTCTCCTCCATTGATGCCGAATGGAAAGTTTTGATTGCGGCCGTTTCCTTCTCTTAAACTCACAATTAATGGCGCAATAAGAGCCCCCAATCACTCCTCCACTAATTGCCGGCCGTTTTCCCCCTTGAATTATTCATAGCCGCAATTCTCGCCGCCTCCTCTCTCCGGCCGCCGGCCTCCCCCTCCTCTCACCGCCTATAAAAACCCCCCGGGGAAGCTCATTCCACACCCCTCTCCCCACCGCTCCTCTTCCCCTCCTCGCCCAAGCGCCATAGCCGCCCGAGAGCCGCCGCCCCCGAGCTCTTCCACCGCCGACACTTGCTCCTCGCCGCCGCCCGCCTCCGTCCACCTTAGGGCTCGACTCGGTGGCATTAGAACCGCCGCCTCCTCTACCTCTTCCACTCCTCCGCCCGCCCGATCGCCCGAACACCACCGCTGGCGCCGCCATCGCCGCCTTCTTCCTCCTCGTGGTAGCCTCAGGTTGTCTTCAAGCTCGCCACCGGTGAGCCCCCTTTCCCACCGCCTCCCTTGCCTCGCCACCCTTCGCCGGCCACCGCGGCACCAAGACACCGGTGAGCGCACCGCCCGAGCTGCCTCCTCTTGCGCCGCCTGGCTAAGCCACGTCGGTAGGCCGGTCTTGGGGTGGCACCGAGTGGCGGCCGGCGTGGCCGACCACGCGTCGGCGCCCCACGTCGACATTATCTTTTCAAAATAATTCCCGCCCAAAAATTTAAATATTGCTGACATCATAAATGAACTTTTTCAGTATAAAAGTAAATCAGAAAAATATTTCTTTTTCTTTTTATTTCGATTAAAACTTACCAAAGCCATAACTTTCTCATTTGAACTCCGATTTGACCCGTTCAAATTTCTAAATTTTTCTAAAATCATGAATCCGACGAATCAATTTTTCTAAAACCAAAGCCATAAATCTTTCTAAATTCAATTTTATTTGAATTTATGTGTATTTATTTGCTTTGTTTCTTTGTCTTTTTCGTGCGTAGAATCTGACGACGCCGAAGACTTTGTCGACCCGTAGCAAGAGTATCAAGACATCGCACACGAAGGCAAGTCTCCTTTGAACATCTTGAACCTATGTTTGTGAAATGTTTTGATTATTTTAAATTAATGCATTGTTATGTTATGTTACATAAAATGATAATTCATGTTTTAGAGATAATTGTTAAACCGATAATTGTTATGCCCTCATTTGACTTTGACAACCATGCACCTTTGACACCCTAGGATTTTCTTTGTCTCAGTAATGAGATTATTATAAAACTTTAGTGAACATTGTAACGGTAGTAAAATGCTTAGTCTTGCTATATAACCTTTGGTAACCTTGGAATGAGAAATTATATTTCATTGATTTACACTTTTGTTTAGAAATTAGTGGCAATTGGTGTTGCCACTGTTCCATCAAAAATAAATAAAATGTAAAAATTATTTTAGACCAGGGCAGATGGTTGGATTGGATTGGTGCGGTTAGCACGAGATCTTGTAAAGTGTATGTTCCGCCCTAGTCAATTAAGGACCGACGCTTGTGTTTGTCCAGACTGAGCACTACCGTACACCCACAAGTCTATATGGTTACGACCTAGCTGATTAACTTATGATAGACTAGTTTAGGTACCACCAGTGGAAAGTGGGTGCCAGGGTGTACTAGTTATTCACGGTGAGGGCGGGGTTTCTGTACTCATACTGGCGCAAGAGGGGCTTCGATTGGGTGGTTTAACCCTTCACGGTGAAACCTCAGCGGGTGGTGTCTAACTAGACTAGAGTAAGGTAAAATCTTTGTGATATTTTATCTGGGTCTCATGCCTAAGGAAGCATGTTGGCTATTAAGATGATTTATCTCATGTGGGTAAAGTTGTACAACCTCTGCAGAGTGTAAAACTATTCGAATAGCCGTGCCGACGGTCAAGGGCGGGCAAGGAATGCACTCACATGGTAGCTCAATGATTTTTGGTTTTAAAATAAAAGATTTGGGTACCGGGAGTGGTTGGAACTCCCGGGCTTGTCCTGGCGGTTGTAGCCAGTGTGGGTGGTTGTAACCCGTTTTCTTGAACTTGGCGGTTAGAGCCAGTGATCTAGTGTTGGTGGTTGTAACCTTCAAAAATACTTAATGGTAATTGAAATAAAATATTGCTTGGTGCAAAGAACCATATGACCCTCCTTTGTTAAGCCTTGCATCTATTGCATTTTCCCAAGACTTGCGGAGTACTTTATGTACTCACATGCTACACTTAAAATAATAACCAGAGGAGTATGAAGCCCAAGAAGGAAACTTCGACAACGACGCGTATGGATTCGACGAAGGCTTTCCGGAGTACTAGGTTGCACTTCCCCAGTCAATTGCCTGTGGCGTATTGATGGGTTTCCGCTGGATTTACTTTTGCTTCCGCTGTACTTTATCTTTTGTGTGTGTGCGAGGTCTTGAAACCTCATTTGTAATAAAGAAGCCTTTTGGTCTGTACTCTCTCTATTATTGTAATAAAGCGTTGTTGGTTATGTATTCATCACTGTTTGACTGTGTGCACTAGCTTTGATCTGGGACTAGTGCTGTAATACATAGAGGGACCGGATTCAGAAATCCGGGTCCCGATAGTGCCGGTGCTGGAGTTCTGAATCCTAACTGCTGTGGCACACGAGCAGGCTGGTAAGCATTGAAGAGAGGCTTTTGGGGGTTGGTGCATGTGAGTTCCTTGCTGTATCATCCTTCTGTTACGAGTATCTTCTAGCTCACGGTGACTTTTCTCAATAAGGATTGCTTTGTCCACCATGCTTTGGAAATTGGCACTGTCGTTGCCCACAACTTGGACTTTCAAAGCAAGGGTTAGACCTCTTTTGAATCGCTTCTTATGGGCATCGTCAGTTGCGACATCCTCGGGGCATAACGGGCAAGCTGAGTGAACTTGTTGAGATATTCACTCGCTGACATATTCTGCCGCTGCAGCTCACGAAATTCTTCCTTCTTCATCTCAATCACCCCATCCAGGATATGGGTGTGATGAAAGGTTGTGGTGATATCTTGATCCACATGCGCGGCGCAGTAGTACTCCCACAATTCTGCGGTGGCACCTTCCAACTGTTGAGTGTCATAGAGAACTTTCTCTCGATCTGTGTACCGAGCAAGATTCAGCTTCTTCTCTACGAAACAAAGCCAATCATTAGTTTACAAGGGTTCAGAGGATCAGGAATAGGTTGGCGGTCTTGTCCTCATGAATTCTACAAACTTTGACTACCAAACTAGCTGAGTGTAGCGACCGAACATGCAAATCCGGACTCTCCTGTGTATTCCGCACCAGTCCAAGATCACACTAGTGCATATAATATAAACAAAGATGAAATATCGACCATGTCACGATTTACTAAGAAAAGACTCAACATTATTAATAATTATCTGAGTTGCGACCTTACCAAGCTTACAATTAATAGCCTGAAAGGATTAAAGAAACTAGTAGCGAAAAAACAGAAATAACCGTAATAGCCATTCGACATGCCCACAGACAATCGACTAGGGAGCGAAGTCCTAATCCACGAAGTCGTCAAGGTATCCTCCTTCCAATACCCCCTACTGATATGGTCCTTCTTCCTCAACTAAGCAAATATGGATGAAGCCGTGAGTACATAGGGTACTCAGCAAGTCGTTTGTAACAAAAATACAATATAGCATGCAAGACTTACCAATGGATGGCTGAAAGGTTAATGTTGCACAAATCAGCAATTTAAAGTAAATACAATAAATAGGTTGAAAAGCAATCTTTGAAAGTGATAATAAATAGTAATAAAAGGAATTGAGATAAACCACAAGTGAACTGACCATTCAGCCCAATGAATCACCCATGAACCAAGATTCATGACATGAACCACTAGTGAACTAACCATTCACTTCCCCAACTTAACCCAACCAGATTTTCAAGAAAACTCTTCCCCTCATGTGAAATCATCGGGCTTGTCCATAACCGGGGACACGGCTATTCGAATAGTTTTACACTCTGTAGAGGTTGTACAACTTTACCCATAAGACATGGTTATCTCATATTCGAATAGTGTGGCGAAGAGATGATGACAAGGCCTTTACAATATTCAATCTCAACCCAGTTCTGCTTCACTAAGATTTCGCCGTCGAGTAGGCCACCACCTAGTTGATATTTACCCCATCTTGCGCCAATGTAGATCATGGCTACCACCACACCACACTCATCCCAACGACGGAATCGAAATTGAAACATCCCAAATTAATCAGCCAGGTCCATCCCATACTGGACATGTGGTTGTACGGTAAGGCTCAAATCAATGACGCATAAAGTTAAGTCCTTCGATTTACCCAGGCAAAACATCCATATCCTAATGTGCAAATTGCACCCCCTTTACTGCACAATCATTCACCAAGGTGAAAACCAAGTTTGTATAACCAATACCAATTACACTCCAAAGTCATGTCACACAAATTTTATAACTGTGGCTACCACCATGATTCATTATCTCATTAAGTCGAAATTAATTATTTGATCACATGTGTTGATAAACCCAACGTTACTATAAGCATGGCTAATAAATTTAAATGTACACCCCATGTGACAACTAATATTGCATCACTAGATAATTAATCATCCTATCGTGACAATAGAATCATATCATTCAAATTCTCAAGGAGGAATTAATCAATTTGGAAAATAGCTCCCAGGTACAAAGTTTTATAATAAAGTAGCGATGCTTCATAATTTAAAACAAAATAATACATAACATGTTTAAAAACTAGGTTCAACATGATCAAAGAATACGACTTGCCTTGGCCTTGCTCAGTTAGGAATTCTTGATCTTCAAATCGTGCTTCAGCTCCTTCAAATGCGTGATCTAACGAGAGAGAAAACGAATGAGGCACAAAAAAAATTCAAATAAAATTCAAATGAACTCCAAAAACTTCCAAACCAAAACCAAAAAATAGATCTCAATTTTATATGAATTAAGAAAAAATAATTAGGTCAATCGAAGTTCGAACGGAGGAGAACGGGCTCTCGAAACATCTAATCTAAAGTAAAAGGCTGAAAATCGGAAAAGGTATTGTGCTGTTGTAACACCCCAGGACCCACATTACCCTGGGATGCTACTAAAACTGCTCTACAATGAGCCAATTTACAAGATAAATTAAACTGACAACAATTACTAAACAAGATAGTATAAACGGAAGCATAATCAACTAAGGAATAACATGATAGTGATAGCAATTCAATATTTAGAACAACCTTCAACATTTCAATCTAAAACATAGTTCACAAGTAGAGAGGGGGAAACAAGGGTGAGATAAAATCTCAGCAAGCAAACTGTTTAACAGGCTATTCAATCTACAAATAATTATACATCATCATTTATAATTCTATACAACTATAGCCACAATTCATGTCCACAATTAATATACCACCGTAAACTTCCATTAACCGTATCTCTTCAATTTCATATTTAATTGGTATATGAATGCAATCATTTTGTCCATGATTAGATGCAAGTGAAAACATTTAATCTTCTACAAACCACAATAGATTAATCATCAACATTTAATATTTCACAAATAACAATGTTTATATCATCAACCTCAAATCACCATCAATGACGGTAAAGCATTAACAAATAAGTCTTGTTTAACTACTTTAAAACGTCAACCACTATCACCACCGAGACAATTAAACATATGTATATTTTACTTCAATACTTTTCTATTTCTCACATCCACAACTCTATCAACAATTAATACAAGAGAAAATAATCTCATGCCACCATCACAATCCTTACCATACACAAGGGATGAACCCAATTCCAAGACCACAACCACAATCCTCATACCACAAATAGCTCACAAGAGCCAATTCCACATTACAACTATGAAGTTGTATATTCCACATTACAACTATGAGTTGAAAATTCCACAAAATAACTTCACCACATTATATTGCATATGTATGCAAATGATCTTTCCACAATGCAATGCAATGCATATGAATGCTTTTATGCTATGTTCCACATCACTCTTTTCAGGGCAAGATTTGAGATGCATCGTATTACAGCAATATACGATGCTCCCGCGGGATAAGAGGTGTATCGTATTACGGCAATATACGATGCTGTACCGGTACGGTCGCGGCTATGTGCGGCGACATCCACATATGCATATAACATGATATGATATGAATGATATGATAATCATAAATCACATTAATCCATCCTTATGGGGGCATCATCATGCTCACAACATATCCACATCCACATTATAACATTAAGCAAGAATTTCACATGTCTACTAGCAGATTATCAACATATCAATGGATAAATACTTGCTACCATCTCCACAATTAAAATATCATGCAATCATGGCATAATGTATCAAATTACGATAATAATGTAAACTGAAAGTAGAATGAATAACAAGTTAAACGGTAGCAACCACCGCTACGTTTACTTGCCTCAATCCGACGAAGCGAAGTAATATGAAGAGCACTCAGGGACAAGACCACATGTCCAAAAGGCATCTCTCAGCACAAAGCCACAGCATACAAGACATAATAATAAAAACGTCTCTAGAAACCTGAACCCGCACAAATTCCTCTCCGCTCAATAATTCAGCAAACTACCCTCTGCAGCAGCGCTGCTTAACAATTTCGTATCTTTAAAAATATTGATCCAATACAGCAAATGATATCTCTCTGGATTCATCACTTAAAAGCGTATATTTTTCGTGTAGAACACATATTTTTATTTTGATCGTAGCTAGGTGTAATTTAATGCCCAAAACAGAGGAAGATCTCCGTTCTGGCAGACGGGACAGCAACATTGAAATGCGTCCCAGCAATATCACAGAAGTCTAAAAATTCTGAATTTTATGCAGCAGCTAGATCTCTAAATTATATACAACTTTCTAAATTATGGCCATGATCATAAAAATAATTTACTACCTCAAATTCATAGATTAATGTCGGTCTGTACCAATCTGCTTGCCTGACGAACAGCAGTATTACCGACTCTGTAACTCCCAGATCCCGCAGTAGAATATTCCGAAACAAATATAGGAGATGCTTCTGGAAGTCCTCTACAACTTTCTTTTTGGGAGAGTCCTCAGTAAAAATCGTTTGCTAGGTCAAAACTGCGTGATCAGACGTGCTGCGCGAATCAATCTACAAGCAGACATCATCTAATCTCTAATTGGGCAATTAAACTATTAACTACCTTCAAGATCCGTGCCAAGAACCCTAATTAATCTGAAAAACAGAGGGTTTGGGATGAGAAAAAATTACCTAGATGATAGATCACCCCTCCTTTTCCTCCTCTTCTTCTTCTTCTCATTCCTTCTCCTTCCTTCTCCTCTCCAATGGCAGCAGCAGGGGGGAGGGGGAGGCACCCAAGAGGAGGGGGGTGGCGGCTGGGGTGGAAAAAAGGGTTGAGGGGCCAAGGAAGGGGATTTATAAAGGGGTGCTAGGGTTTGGGAGGGTACGGTCCCTATTTGGGTGGGTGGCCCAAACAGTGCCCACCCTCCCGGACGACCTAAAATATCTAAATTAGTTGTTTTAATTTATTTTTTTAAGTTTGAACAATTATGAAATTTAATTTTCACCTCCCGCGATTTACCAAAAAATCGGGAAACCCTGCGATTATTTTAAAACTTACGTCGTAACGACGTTTAGGGTATTACAGCTGTAGACTCGGCTCACGGAAAAGACTAGTCTATAGTGGACTCGGCTCATGGAATAGTACACTGGTTGAATGGGCTTACTAACACGGCTGCTGACTAGGCCTTAGGGCGGTCGTGGCATCCGATGTGGCTGCTGACTCGGCCGGCTGGCCCATGGGTCTACGGCTGACATGTGGGCCAAGTGCACGGGAATTCGTGTAACAGACCAGCTGTTTATTCCAAATTTTTGTAGAAAAATATTTTTAATATAACATTAAATTAATTTAGTTCAAAATAAAAATAAGAGTTTTGTTTGTGTGAAATTTCAATTTTGTTTGCCCTGATTTTCTGCTTTTAGAAAGCTGGATTTGAAAAGTAATTTAAAGTAAAAACTTAAAAAATTATTAAATAAAATACTATTTTGATTTTCTATAAAAATCCTAATTCAAATTAATTATTTAGATTTATTTGGCCTTTGTTTGGTGTTCTGAGTTTTTCTAGAGTTTTAAAATCTATTTTTAAAATAAAAAGTATTTAAGTATGCAAATTAAAATACCAACAGTAGTTGGAAATAATTTTATTAAGTCCAAAATGTCTCCAGGAAGTTGTTTGAATTTTCCTAGAATTGTTGGATATAATTTCATATTTTTCTGAGCTTTATTGAATTTTTTGGTGTTTTCTAAAAAAATCTAAATCAAATTTAATCCTCCGCCGCCCGATCTAATCTCGTGCGTCCATCTTCACCTAACTCCTTCGCTCTCCATCCGACGGTCCTAATGTCCTCCTTGCGTCGCATCGCTCATCTGACCGTCCGCTCTTTCCTCTCTCTCTTTTCTCTCTCGCTGATAAAAACGGTCCCACATGTCGGTGAATAAAATCATTTTCCTTTACAAAAATAATTCAGCCAGAAAATCGAAATCTTTGTTGATGTCATAACTTTCTTTTCCACAGAAAAATAATTCATCTGAAAATCCTTTCCCTTGATGACGTCATAATTTAATTTTTCAGTTCAAAAATAATTCCAGAAAATCAGTTTATTCTTTTTCTCTCTTTTCAAACTTCCGAGAGCTCGTTCTCTTTCATTTTAACTCCGATTGAGCCCATTAAATTTTCTAAATTCGTATAAAATTCTAATCTATCCATTTATATCCTATTTTCAATTTTTTGGAATTTGTGAATTTATTTGGACTAAACTAAAGTTTAATTAGAATTTTTATTTAATAAACTTAAATTAAACATTAATATTGGTAAAAATATTTTATTTGATTTCTTTGAGTCTCAAGGAATTTGTGAAATTTTTTTTAGATTTTTTAGAATTTGTTTGAGCTCAATTTTAGAATTTGAAAAAAGGGAGAGAGATGAACGATTGCTCGCAACCTTGTTCATCTTCCCGACGCTCAAATCGGGCCCGGCGCTTCGCAGCGTACCGCCATGTCCGTTTCTAAAAACTTTGATTTCCATTGATTTTCTCAACCGTTTTTCGTGAAATCAAGTGCATTAAAATCCTCTCATCAAGAGTTTTCAATTCCCTACCATTTCCCCTCTCATTCATGTGTATTTAAAACATTGCTCTAAATGACACCGTTAATTGATCTCTCTCCCGTCCACCTCCACCCTTTTACCCATATTGAGAGACCATGTGAGGGTCATCCCATTGTGAGTGATGAGTAATTGACTTCAGTTTACAAAAGTCGAGTTTGAGTCAGTTGGTTCGACGGGCTCGGTCGGACTTTGGTCAAACTTAGTCGTATGGGTTAGGATGTATATTCTATTGATGCGACAAGTTTGATTTTGTTTATGCTATTCTGCGTTCATGTATCGGCGGTGCTATGTGACGTGTTTCTTATCCATGTCTTGGTTGCGGGGCGTCGAGGCGAGTCGTGGCGAGACACGGTGGGCCGGACTAGGCGCGGTGGCGCCGAGGTCGAGCGGTCGGGATGTGTCGAAGGCGATGTGGACTCGAGGTGGTTGCGGCGTCTTGAGGCAAGGAGCGGAGCTTCTGGAAGGTGCGATGGGGCGAAACGGAATTTCGCAAGGTCGCACTGGCGGAGACGGCTCCGTTAGGGTTTAGCCGGCGTGGGGTTGGAGACCCGTTAGCCAAGGGCTATAAATAGAGGTGAGGGCTGCATACCCCTTAGGACACAATAGAGAGAGTTAGGGTTTCAAGAGTTCATTCCTTGTGTGTTGTGTTCCTCCCAAGAAGCTTGTGAGGCTCTTGGTGATTTTGAGGATTAAGAGATGGAGAGAGTGAGAGTTGTTTGATCCTTCTTGTAATTTCTCTCTTGTTCTTAGTTTTGAGGATCTTTGAAAGGAGAGCTGCAGCTCTATGTGTTGAGAAGGCAGAGGTTCTTCTTTTGTGTGTCGTGTTCTTTGTTAGAGATGGAATGATTTGGGTGTAAAATTTTAGCATTTATTATCTTTCATTCCTCTGTATCAATCTATGTTGCATTCTGTTTCTTTCCTTGCCGAACTGCACTAGTTTCTGGATACTGTTCTGTGCTAAACACTAGTAGCTTGATGCTATTTCTCCTCCTGTGCGAATGGTTCTCTCTGTTCTGCTTTATGGTTCTTTCTCTGCCGAAAAATTGCAGCACAGTGTTTACTGCTACCAATTCTTTTGCCGGCTGGTGACTTCTTCGGTGTACAGCAGATTGTTGGGTGCTGGTTTCTTGCTGCCAAACTAAACAATCTTTACTATGCCGAATTAATTCACCCTGTGCCGAACTGTGTGCAGCAACTCCATTTTTCGGCAGCTCCAGTCTTGGTTCTTTCTTTCTCAGTTTTCCTCTGCCGTCTGAAATGTTTCCTGCTGCCGTTTGATTGTGTTCTCTGTGAAACCTTCTTCTCACTGTTGCTTTTCTTTGTTCAAATCCACATGCCAAATAGCTATGCCGAATTGCATTCATTTCTCTGTCTTGATCTACTCTAAGATGGTGGATCTTTGTTTTGTTTGTACTCTTCGCGAAAAGTGCCAAACAGTTCAGCATCTACGCTTCTCTTTTCGAGAGGGAGCCACCGCAGTCTTGACGATCTGTGTTTCTGCAATGCTTTCTTTTTATTGTCGGCGGAGGTACGGTGGTTGCTAGGCTGTTTTTCAAAGCGGAAGTGCAGTGCCATTTGCTTTTCTTTCTTGTCTTGACAAGATAGTTTGGAAGATCGATTTCTTCATTGTGCCAGAAGTTAGAGCGGTGACTTCTTCCACATGCCAAATTGTCGTTCTTCTTGCACCATTTCACTACATCCGACGATTGTTTTCTTTGGTTCTTCTTTGCAATATTATTTTCTTTGTCGTGACTTTGTCTCCTACTAAGTATTGGCTTTGTCAAAATTGGTAATTCACCTTGCGACATTCCACGGAAGAGTCTCTTTTCTTTTATTTCTTTCTTGATCTTTGGTGATTTTGCATGCGGATCAAGCGGCAATGTTTTCACCGAAATTTTCTTGACTACTCTCGATTTATGCTGAATTTTTCAAGGTCACATCGTTCCAAATTTCAGCAAGATTAATTTTAATTTTCGTGAGGTGCTTTGATTTGCATCGTTTTGAAAAACAAAGGTCGAATTCTCGGGCGATTTGAAAAAGGCGACATTCACCCCTCTGTCGCTATTTCGATCCTACAATTGGTATCAGAGCCGGTTAGCTCTTCTTGATAGATCTTTAACCGGTCTCAAGAGCCATGGCGACGGACAAGTACTCGACCAAGCCCCCGATCTTTGATGGGATGGATTTTCCATTCGGAAGAGCCGGATGGAGTCCTACATCCGTGCTCGTGGCTCACGCCATCTGGCGAAAGGTCAAGGTCCGTTTGTTGTTCCTACCGATGAGAACATCAATGCCGGAATATGGTCGATGTTGAGGCAAGCGCAAAGGCGAGGAACATCGTCATTCGAGGATTGAGCGAGCGAATTTGATCGCATCTCTCACGGCGTCGGCCGATATTTGGGTGACCTCAATGCTTACCATGAGGGCACCACCCAAATAAAGACGGTGCGACAAGACCGCCTCAAGCGATTACAAGAAATTCGAGATGCTTGTCGGTGAGTCCCTTGACGAGTGCTTTTCTCGCTTTCACAAAATTTTGAGCAACCTCCGAGCGTCGGTCTCACATACTCCGACTCGGATAACGCCGACAAATTCTTTCTGCACTCGATCTTGGGTTTGGGAGATGAAGGTGACTACCATCAAGGACACCACGGACCTCTCGACCACGACTCTTGACGCGCTTTACTCGCCTCAAGACTCACGAGATTGACATAGTCTCTCGTCGGTCAAGTCTCGATCGATGGCACTAGTCACCGATCCCACCGCCGCTCGGTTCTTCCGCTAATTTTCTTTGCGGGTTCTCCCTATCGCTCTCTCGTGATGTAACCGATGATCGGTTAGGCGCCTAGAGGATGAACGGTGGCCCTCTTAGCTCGGAAGTTCTCCCATGCTTACAAGAGGAGGAGGGATGGAAAGAGAAGAGGACCATTGATTTGCTTTGAGTGTGGTGGCCCCAACCACATTCGAGCAAACCGCCCCAAGTCGGAGAAGGGCAAGAACGACTACGGTTCGGTCGGCCAAGAATGACTACACCGATAAGAACCGCAACAAGAAGCCTCCACTCGACGCAAGGCAAGAAGAAGTTCGCGACTTTGGGAAGGCCAAGAAGCTTTTCCACCGCGTCCTCTCCGCTCGACGACCTCGACCTCGGCGAGGTGGAGGGATGGAGCGACGACGACGGACGGGTGATCAAGACCCCAAGAGCGGCGAAGACTTCTCGGCATGTGCTTCATGGCCCTCGAGGGCTTAATCGAGCGACAATGAGTCAGACTCGACTCGGACGAGTATGCCCCACCCATGACCATTTCAATCATGCTTTTCTTAAGCTAGGTGGATTTCATGCTAGAGCTAAGGCTAGGTGTCTTGAGTTAGAGAAGGAAGTAGTTAGATTGTCACGAGCCTACTTCACTTACATCCGCTTCCTCTCGTGACGAATGTGATACATGCCCCGCCTTGATTGGTGATATGGAGAAGCTAAGGACTTCATATGATAGTGTGACCTCCGAGCTAGATATTCTTAAGGTGGAGAATGTTAGTCCGTCATTGAACTAGAGATGTCTAGGATTGTTTTTCCTTCATCTACCGTTGAGACTACTTCTTGCACCTCATATGAGGATAAGGACAATGCTTTTAGAGGTCTTTACACTATGCTTCTCGATCTGCCCGAGATTTGTGAAAGTTGCAATAACTTAAAGATGAACTTAAAGCAGGCGGATCATAAAATTCTTGAATTACAAGCTTTTCTTCTTGAGCCTATTGCTTCATGTGCGAATTATCCTAAGCTTATCTTGCCGAACTTGAATCGTCTCCAAACAGTTTCAAGATATGATTGATCATGATAGGAAGTTGGCTCAGTTTGCTTCTAAGGACCCTGTTAGCTCACCATGCATTAATTGTAACAAACTAAAATCTGACTTGATTGCATTGGATGAGAAATGTGTGAAGCTAACTAAGGACCTTCTAGAAAGCCACCTTGACTTGTAATGTGATTGAGGAGAAGGGAAGAAGCCCGGGATAAGGGTAAGATGCCTAGAGGCGAACCAACCCGCTAGTAGTAGGAATGTGCCCCAGTCGGTACCGTGCGTGCACAAGCCAAACTTTCCTCTTGTTGGTTCTTCTTACGCCCCTTACCTTCTCACTGCTCTTCTTCTCCCTGCCCTTCTTGTGCCTCTCTGTTTCGGGAGTGTCAGTACCTTATGAACACTCTCGAGAGATTTGTAGGGGGTAAGAAGAATCTTAATCTTATTCTAGACCAATCGAAGATTTGCAAATTCAATCAAGGTCTAGGATATGATTTTCGAGAGGATAGAAGGAAGCATCCACCTGCCGTGCTCAGACCCATAGCCGCAGGTGTGATCGAGGTCAAGCCCAAGAACAAGAAAGTTCAATTTAGATCGGCGGGCTTTGTCCAAGGGATTTCGGCAAGAAGGTGATTTCACTGCGACTTGCCTCTCGGAAGGCGAAGCCATCTCATGCTACTTGACCCCTCGGGCGGTATCATTGCACCTTCCGCCGAAGGATGGGCATTTGTTTGACCATTGCTTCAAGCGCCAAGATCGCGCGAAGAGGCCGTGTTGAGTCTCTTAGGCGTGTTCGAGGTCGACCCGGACCTTGAGTGCACCTAAGATCAACACGAGGTCTAGGTTTGCTCTTGTTGGTAGCTTTGGGCGACCGAGGACTTGGTTTTTCCGAGTCTTCGTTTTTAGTCCTCGTGCTCCCTCACGGTCGTGACTTCCGCCGTCCTGAGGGTAGATCTCGTTTTCTCCATCGAGATGCCTACCCGCGGCGTGATCGACTGCTGTTGGGTCGGCCGACTCGCTCGTCTGTGCGCCGGACCCGACCATGACCTCAGTCTGCACTGAGACCTTCATTTCTTTAGTGACAGGCGTGGGGTAGATAGAGGTCGGTCGTGCTTGACTACTTCATCGCTCGACGTGTTACTCGATATTGGGTGCCAAAATCACTCTTGATTTACCCCAGTACTGAGACTTTACTCTCTTGTTGACTCAGGTTCGCCGGGCAGGGAAGGGAAATGTTTGGCTTGTAGACTCCGGGTGTTCACGACACATGACCGGAGATTCCCGTTGGTTTTCTTCCCTTGTCCGTGCTCCAGGTGATGAGACTATCACCTTTGGAGATGCTTCATCTGGGCGCGTCATCGCCAAAGGTACTGTGCGCATTAACGATTCATTTATTTTGAAAGATGTTGCCTTGGTTAGTAAGCTGCAGTATAATTTGCTTTCCGTTTCTGAGCTTACCGATGACGACTTTGAGGTGAGCTTTAAGAAAAACAATTGCAAAATTCTTGATTCTTGGTGATCCGGTTTATGGGATTTCTCGTTTTGGGAGGATCTTTCGTGCTGATTTTTACGAGTCTTGACGATCCTCTCCATTGCTTGCTTGCTTCGAGTCCCGCGACCTTTCCTTCGGCATAGGAGACTTGGTCACATTGGATTTGACCATTTGACTCGAGTTAGCGACCACGATCTCATTAGTGGTCTGCTGAAACTCAAGATGGTCAAAGATCTTGTTTGCGCTCCATACCCAGCGCGGCAAGATGGTTGCCGCTTCTCATCCTCGATCCACGATTACTATGACCGATGCACGTGACACCGCTCCACATGGACACGGTCGGACCGGCTCGAGTGCGATCTGCGGGAGGAAGTGGTATGTTCTTGTCGTGGTCGATGACTTCTCGAGGTACTCTTGGGTGTTTTCTTAGCCTCGAAGGATGAGGCGTTTACACATTCCGAGGTCTTTTAGTAGGCTTTACGCTGAGCTTAGGGTGCCTTACGAGCGATCCGCAGATGACAATGGCACGGAGTTCAAGAATTCCTACTTTGAGAGTTTCTGCGTTGAGGCAGTGTAGAGCACCGCCTTCTCTTCTCCGCACGTCCCACGCCAGAATGGCGTTGTGGAGAGGAAGAACCGTACCTTGGTCGAGATGGCGGGACAATGCTTGATGAGTACTCTACATGCGAAAGTTTTGGGTGAGGCTATAGCCACCGCGTGCCATGTTTGAACGAGTTTTCTTAGGGCACACTTGCACCGCACTTCTTATGAGTTGAGATATGGGCGTAAACCCGGTGTTTCTCATTTTCGTGTGTTTGGTTGCAAGTGCTTTATTCTGAAGTCTGGAAACCTAGATAAGTTCGAATCACGTTCTTGTGATGGGATCTTTCTAGGCTACTCGACTTCTTCGCGGGCTTATAAGTGCAGGCTGAGTCTAGTAAAATGGTAGAAACACGTGAGGTGACTTTCGATGAGGCGGTCAGGGACTAGGCCCGATATCTCGAGTTCTTGAGCGCGGTCGAGACCATCTTTGTAGATGATGAGGATGATGGAGATGAGGGTTGTCTACCCGATCCAGTCCCTCATCCACCCCTTGAGATCTTAGTCTTCCACCGCACCTCAAGGCGATCGACCTTGCCTTGCTTTTCTTACGGAGCTAGTGGCTCTGTTCCTGCCGTCGACTCACGGTGAGGCCACTTCTTCATCTCTTCCAGGACCTCCTAGACATATCCAAAAAAACTCATCCTCTAGAGCAGATCATTGGAGACCTCTTCGAGCGGGTTACCCGCTCAAAAGCTGGCTTATCTCAATTTTGTCTCCATTCTGCTTTCATTGCCTCCTTTGAGCCCAAAGATATTTCTCATGCTCTTTCTGACGAGTCTTGGATCAATGCCATGCATGAGGAGCTGGAGAGTTTCGAAAGAAACAAGGTTTGGACGCTTGTTGAGCCCCCTCGAGATCACAATATCATTGGAACCAAATGGGTGTTCAAGAACAAGCAAAGTGAGGATGGGGTAGTCATTCGAAACAAGGCTAGACTGGTTGCACAGGGGTACTCCCAGGTTGAGGGTCTGGATTTCAAGGAGACCTTTGCCCCTGTATCTAGACTTGAGGCTATTAGAATTCTGCTTGCCTTTGCAGCTTCTAAGGGTTTCAAGCTTTACCAGATGGACGTCAAGAGTGCCTTTCTCAATGGCTTCATTGAGGAAGAAGTCTATGTCAGACAACCTCCAGGTTTCGAGAACTCCAAATACCCTAGTCACGTCTTCAAGCTTTCCAAAGCGTTGTATGGACTTAAGCAAGCCCCTAGAGCTTGGTATGAGAGGCTTAAGTCCTATCTATTGAGACATGATTTTGAGATGGGTAAAGTTGACAAGACCTTGTTCATTCACGGCTTGGCAATGATCTCTGCTCGTCAAATTTATGTCGATGACATCATTTTGGCGGCTCTTCCCATGCTCTAGTTTCACGCCTCTCGGATGTCATGAGCACCGAGTTTGAGATGAGCATGATGGGTGAGTTGACATTCTTCCTTAACTTCGAGATCAAGCGAGACTCGGGGGTACCTTCTTGCATCAAGGCAAGTACACTCGAGACCTCCCGAGACGATTTGACATGAGTGATGGAAAGCGGTGTCGACTCGATGGCTTCTGACCATTCTAGACCCGAATGAGGACGGTGAGCGATCGATCAAAAGGAATTGAAGCACGATTGGTTCTCTCTTGTACCTCACTGCCTCGAGACCGGACATACACTTCTCCGTGTGTCTTTGTGCTCGGTTTGAGCTTCTCCTCGCGTGTCTCACCGCCAAAGCAAGTGAAGCGCATCTTCGGTACCTTCGAGCTACCATTGACTATGGTATCGGTACTCTTCCTCCTCTGTCTATCCCTTAGAGCCTTTTCTGATGCGAGACTTTGCGGTGTGGGATAGATAGGAAGAGCACTTCGCACCGCCGCTTCATTGGCACTTTTCTCGTTTCTTGGTCTTGAGGAAGCGGTCCGGTGTTGCACACCCCCGCAGAGGCCGAGCACGTTGTCGCGTTCTGTTGTCTAGCTGTGTGCTTGCTGGATGGTCTCGACTCTGCGGGACTTTGGGTTGCGATAACACTTATGCGATTAGCATTGCCAAGAACCCAGTGCAGCATTCTCGGAACAAGCATATTGATATCATATATCATTTTCTGCGAGACCATGTAGAGAAGGGTGACATCGTGCTTCGATTTGTGAGTGACCACCGGTGGTGATATCTTCACCAAGCCTTTGGATAGCACGAGGTTTTCAGCTCTGCGGGGAGAGCTTGGGGTGGTTTGTCCTTATGGACTGTTGTGAGGGGGAGCTTTTGGCTTTATTGCTTTATCATATTATTTATGCTTCTGTCTCCTTACTATTGCACCGCATTTGTGGGTGCATTGGGCTTAGTCCTTCTAGCATAGGTTAGAGTGTGTCTCTTGCTAAGTGCTTAGACTTCTTGCTCTTATCTTGTGCTTTCAGGATAGCTGTTTCTTATCTCACTAGGTTGAGCTCACTCACTTCTTCTAGGATCTAGCGAGGGTTGGGCCACCCTCGGGTAGACAGGGTACGTGTTTGCTCTCTAGTGTGTGTTTGCTCGACAGCTGCTGTCCTGGAGTCATATTTGGTAGATAAGAGTTAGTCTGAATCATTAGTATTCTATATCTTATCTATGCTTTAAGGACTGCCTTTCGTTGTTTTTCTTTGCCAGCTTCTCATTTTATTGCTTTGGTTCAGGGGGAGTTCATTTGGAAACTTCTAGATTTTAATGATGACATAACTCAACTTGAACTAAAAGTTGTATCTCAAGTTAAGGGGGAGCTGAATTTTCTTCACTTAATTTGTAACATAACTTAATGGAGCATTGATTATTATCCACTCATGACATGTTTTCATTATATTACATCTTGCCATGATTTGTGCTCCATTGCTAATTTGATCATGACTTTATATGTGTAGTCAAGTCTTTGCCATGATAGGTTAATTAAAATGCTAAATTTGACCTAATTCATGTCATGTTCATATTTGAGACTAGTCAGCCTTGTGTTATCTTCTTATGATTCTTGCCATGTCAAATAGGCTGAGTTGAGTCTTGAATCTTAGTTGAGCAATAGATTGAGCTATATAGTTTCTTGATGACACATAAGTTAGTACAATCTATTAAAAGCAAAAAGATCTCTTTTGTGCGAAAAAACTGATCTCACCAATTCCTTCTCATGAGACGGCTTGCCATTGCACAAGGCATGAACTCAGGGGAGATTTGGATGACCAAGATCATCTTCTTAAGCTCATTGCTTGAAGTGATCGCATAAGGCTTGAGGTCTAGCACATAAAAAAATGGTTGGCAACAATCATATGATTTCCAAAGAAAAATGTCAAATGTGCTCAATTGCTAAAAATGTTCAATGTACTCCAACAATTGTATCATACTTGAACAAATAGCACTCTAGTTGGCTCAACACTAGCTTCTTGATTCCATTTAGCTTATTGACATGGCTTGCATCATTTGTGGATATCATCAGCTAGACTAAAATCTTGTTTGACTTGACTTGCTAAGCACTTCAATTAAAATTCAGATTATACCTTATGTTGCTTAGCTTCACTTTACATACTTAGTCATGATCTTTGTAGCATATTTGTATGTTATGGCCTGATGTAATGCATGATGGTCATTTTGGATAATTCTCATGGCTCTACATACTTAAAAATGATCAAATCAGTCTTTCATCTATTTTCATAACTTTTTCTCCTTCTTACTTTCTTGATGGGTTTATTGCCAAAAGGAGGAGAATTGTGGCAGAAAAAGCCACTTGGGAGCTTTGAGGAAAACTTGTTCTTTCTTTTGCTCCTTCTGTCGACATGGTCATTAGCTTCACTCTTGCTCTTTTGGACCATGTTAGACTCTTCAAACTCAACTTTGTGCTTTTTTGGTGTTTGTCAATATACTCATCAAGGGGGAGATTGAGAGACCATGTGAGGGTCATCCCATTGTGAGTGATGAGTAATTGACTTCAGTTTACAAAAGTCGAGTTTGAGTCAGTTGGTTCGACGGGCTCGGTCGGACTTTGGTCAAACTGTAGGACCGGATGAGGCAACAGAGGGGGGTGAATGGTGCCCATAAATTTTTCCTCTAAATATTCACATATTCCTTATTCTCCAATAGCTACAAAGCTATGAAGATCCAAGATATGAGGTCTAGTAGAAGGCGGAGGAATTCGGACTATCTAATGACCAAATCGAGCATTTGTGTGGTTAGATTACGACCACTTGGCGGAAGCTCAAGCGTGGTCGAATACATCCACTCCAGCAGAGGTGGTCGGTAGCAAAGCGGCGTTTATTGGGAAGACAACGTGGTCTGGACCGACACCATGGTCGAAACCGACAACTTGGTTGATAGCACATGCGATGGTCGTAACTTTGACCACTCGTCAGAAGAGCATCTTGGTAGGCAATCGATGATCAAGCGAAATTCAATGAAGTCGATAGCCACCAAAACAAGGCCGACAAGATCGAAGATGAGTCCGGTCGAACCGTCATGATCGTAAGCCAATGGCATGGTCGTGCGATCAACATGGTCGAAGACCGACTTGCACCTATAACCGATCGCGGTCGCAGACACCTCATGAGACCGTGGGGGCACACGACTACGAGATCTCGACCATCAAGCACTCGGAAACCGTGCAAAAGCGGATGATCTATGTCTTTCCGGTCGAAAATCGAGAAAAGAGCGAAGGCCAAGACTTCGTGATCGCAAGTAAATCTTGTGTTGTCGAAGCGAGAAGCGATAAACCGATGGTCGATATGCGCACACGCCCAAGATCACGTGGTCGTGGCTCGAGCAGAGCCGCTCCATGCGCATCGACCGCAAAGACCAAAACCCGATAACACAAATCTTCAAGCGAAATGAGGAGATATTTTAACCACAAAGATTTAGCATCCTCGGAAGAGAAATCACCTAGTAAAACTAAAGTCTTTGCAATGGTCGGCTAGAACGACACGGTCAAAACGAAGGCGAGAACTGGGCGCATGACCGAGAGACACGAAATTTTCTCGATTCGACCTTGCTCTCGGGAATGAGCGGCCAAATTGCCTTGAGCCGATTCTACTTACGAGCAAATCAAATATAAGCCAACTCTCAAAGGAAATACTGAAGGCGAAAATGAAGAGATGGCAAATAAATCAATGAAAACATCTCAAACGACCTCTCAACCCGGATCACAAACACGGACCCATCTCATAGATAAACTCTAACAAGTACAGAGATGAGTCCTCTCAAATCATAACATGGGAGGTTTCGCAACCACTCCCCACAGGAGGACAAGCTCTAGCCCTAGAGCTACACACACAGATACACTCCCAAGGGAGGGAGGCGGTGCCTCCACGGCCTAGCCGACCAACTCAAGTCCAACACTTGCCTCCCTCTCCCTTTTATAGCCTCACACCGAGACTAACCCTAATGGATCCATCCATTAGTCCACACTGGGATAACCCAAACCCCACCAAACACCGGTTTTATCACTCACTTTACCCGCTAACTCAAATGCTTTGCTGCTATCCTATGAGACCAAGACTTTGCGGGTTAGCGCCAATGAATCCACTTCTTTTCTCGGTGCTTTACGGAGGGACACTTCCTTTGCGACTTTGGCATTTCTCCAAAATGCCCTCACACCGCCTTCTGTCCAAGCTTGCAACCACCTCGCAAGACTAGGTCTCCTTGGCTTCCCAGATCGTTCGGACCCCGACACCACATTGTCTCGTCTCGACCATCCTAGCCTCGCTGACCTATCTCCGACCCCATTGCACCGACTCGGTTCCTCATCACCACCTTGAGCTCCAAGTCTTCTTTGGCTTCACCCACTGTTACGGACCTCAACATCTCCCATGTCTAGTCCCGACCACTCCAAGCCTCACTAAGACTTGTCTCCAAGATCATGCAACCGACCGACGGACCTCAGACTCCTCCGAGTCTAGTCTCGGTCTATTCCGCCGCCACGACCGCACCCAACCTCCCCGACTGCCCTCGGCTCCTCCACGAGCCTAGTCCGGTCCTCCTCGTTGTTGCCCGTCGTGCTCGGCTCTGGCAGTTCAGCTCGGTTCCTCGTATCCCGCTGCAACCACCTCACCACCTCGATCATCTTGGCGTCTCCGACCGTCGGACCTCAACACCTCCTGTGCCTAGTCCCGTCCTCCCACGCTCACCATGAAATAGCTCAAAGTCCCGCAACCACACGGACAAGCAAACCATCACATAGCACCGCACAATACACACGACCATCAATCGGCACAAGTATCACGGCACAACACCGGTCGTAAATCCCCACGACCACCCGAAGCACAAGACAAGAAGTGGTCAAAACCACGGAAGACTTCCACGCTTCCGACCACAAAGATGTCGTCACGACCATCACAAAGCTCGTTACGACCATGCGGATACAAGCTACGACCATCACTAGCCGCTATGACTTTATCGCACAAAGTCTAGACCTCATCGAGCACTCTGTTGCACCAACCGAGACACTCGAGCCCAACAGAAAATAGATTGCAACAAGACCATCAAAATGATGAACCAATAAGTCCACAAGGTCCATGACAACCGCAGAACCCATACGACCAAACCCCAACATAATCGGACATCACATGGGCTCATCGACCGGTTTAATGAGCTCCATCGACCACGGTCGACATCCGCTAACGTGGTCGAAACAATGGCGCCCAACGTGATCGAACGCCCGATCTCCCAACGTGGTCGAAGACCCACGCGCCTGGCGTGGTCGAACGCCAGCGCGTAGCGTGGTCGGCGCTCCCAAGCGCTCAGCGTGGTCGTAAACCACGGTGCCGACTACCGATCACGACCAGCGGTCGAAACTTCACAACGTGGTCGTAGATGGCCCTAGAGACCTCCGACCACGGTTATTTTCGCCGAGTAAGATACCGCGTGGTCCTCACGCAGTCCGACCGACTTCGATCACGTCCAAATTCACCGGGATCTTGCAGCGTGGTCGTGGCGGCACGGTGGCCTCCGACCACGACCAGCGTGTCGTGACTCCTGGCGTGGTCGTGCGCTACTCGACCGGTTCTTGATTTCGCTCAGCGTGGTCGTATACCCTTCGATCACGACCAGCGTGGTCGTCAAAGACTCGAAGGGTTTCGACCACGACCAAACATGGTCGTAAATGGCGGGGTGACCTTGATCATGGCCAAATATTCCGAGGGCTCCGCAGCGTGGTCGCACTCCACCCGAGAGACTTTCGACCACGGCTAAACTTGTCGAGAAGGCCTGGCGTGATCGTAGATCTCCACAGCAGGGTCGTATAGCCTTCCCACCACTGCTTCAATGCCTCACTCGGTTTCAACTAAGGACAACGTGGTCGTGGCGGTCTGGCGACAATTGTTAAGGCTTACGACTTTGCGGTCGACTCAAACCTCAAAACCAAACTCAATCTTCCTAGATCAAGAGTCAATTACTCATCACAACCATGGGGTGACCTCCACATGGTCTCACAATCTCCCCCTTGATGAGTATATTGACAAACACCGTAAAATATGAAGTTGAGTTTGTAGAAGGCGACATGGTCCAAAGATAGAAAATGAAATAATGACCATGTCGCGAGAAGGAACACTAGAGCAATAAATAAAGAGCAAATTGATCTCCAAAGCTCTAGCAAGTTCCCAGAAATTGAGAAATTTTCTTTTTCTCCAATCTATTCTCCCCCTTTTGGCAATAAACACATCAAGTATGCAAGAGAGAGAATAAGTCATAATGATGGATGGAATGACCGATTTGATTATTCAAAGTATGCGAGCCATGAGAATTATCCAAAATGACCAAAATGTATTACACCAAGCCATAACATACAAGTATGCTACAAGGATCATGACTATGTATGTAAAGTGAAGCTAAGCAAAATAAGGTATGATCTGAATTTTAATTGAAGTGCTTAGCAAGTCAAGTCAAACAAGATTTTAGTCTAGCTAATGATATCCACAAATGATGCAAGCCATGTCAATGAGCTAAATGGAATCAAGAAGCTAGTGTTGAGCCAACTAGAGTGCTATTTGTTCAAGAATGATACAATTGTTGAAGTACATTGAACATTTTAGCAATTGAGCACATTTGATATTTTCTTTAGAGATCACATGGTTGTTTTCAACCATCTTTTATGCAACCATGTGCTAGACCTCAAGCCTTATGCGATCATTCCAAGCGAGAAGCTTAAGGAAATGATCTTGGTCATCAAAACTCCCCGAGTTCATGCCTTGTGCAATGGCAAGCCGTCTCATGAGAAGGAATTGGTGAGATCGGTTTTTCGCACAAAGAGATCTTTTGCTTTTAATAGATTGTACTAACTTATGTGTCATCAAGAAACTGTATAGCTCAATCTATTGCTCAACTAAGATTCAAGACTCAACTCAGCCTATTTGACATGGCGAGAATCATAGAAGGATAACACAAGGCTGACTAGTCTCAAATATGAACATGACATGAATTAGGTCAAATTTGGCATTTTAATTAACCTATCATGGCAAAGACTTGACAACACATATAAAGTCATGATCGATTAGCAATGGAGCACAAATCATAGCAAGGTGTAAAGCATTGAAAGCATGTCATAACCGGATAATAATCAAGGCTCAATGTGGTTATATTACAATGCGTAATGCAATGCGAAAATCTGACTCCCCTCAACATGTGATGCGACTTTTAGTTTAAGTTGAGTTTAAGTCAAAATTATGCTCGGAAGATCCCAAATGAACTCCCCAACCGAGCAATAAAATCGAGAAGTCGGTAAAGAGAGGAGAAAGCAGTGATCCTTAACACATGGATAAGAGTAAGAAGTCTAACTAGGCGAGAGAAAGCGCTTTAATCTATGCTAGAGGACTAACCCAAATGCACCCGATGCGGTGGCAAATGAAAATGAGAACAGAGCAAGATAAATGAATAAAGAAGTAAAACACGAAACTCCTTCTCACAATAGTCCATAAGGACAAACCACCCTAAGCTCTTCCCGAAACATAGCGAATGACGGAAAGACTCCAACTCCCCTAGAGAGGCAAATTGAGAAGAACCGAGAAAATTTGGCACAAAATCCAAAAGGAAAGGTTCTAACTCAAGAAGGTGATCCTCAAACACACTCTATCCTCATGGTCTCTAGTCTATAACCTCATACCACGGGCAAAAAGCACACTATGTCAATGCAAAAGACTCTAGTGGCCAAGAAAAGTTCAACCTAGGTAGAAGAGAATCCTAGAGAACCAAAGCCCAAACTAGGTAGTAAATAATCCTAGAGAACCATTTGGATGAGAGGTGTGAATGAGACAACATCACCTAGAGTTGGCTCCTCTTGACCAAACCGACCCTTCCTACCACTAGAGGACATATACTATGCAAAGCCGAGTGGCGGGAAGCGTAACACTAAAGATCACAGGGAGCAAACCTCGGTTATAGTTGCTCGGGAGGTTGTTGTAGTGGTCGAGGTCGAATATGTGTCCGGGCGAGGTCGTAGATGAGTCTGGACATGGTCGCACATGTGTTGAGACCTCATCAGCGATCGAAGTCATGTCTTGGGCGTTGTCGAGTCCGAGTTCACCATGGTCGCAGATGAATCCAAATTGAGTCCGACCATAGTCGAGATGATTACAGGGTCGCAATTGATCCGGGTCTAGACCGTGGTCATAGGCGAGTCCGAGAATGGTCGGAGTCGTGTTCGGTGTGGTCGAACTCGCGTCGAGGATCGGTTGTAGTTGAGTCAGAGTCATGGCGAAGTTGAGTCCTGGATCGTGGTCGTGGTCGAATCAGGCTCATGGTCGTGTATGGGTTCGGTAGAGAGTCCATCTTGTGGTCGTAGAAACTACGACGTGGTCATAAAGACCGAGAAGCGGTCAGTAACAATTGTACCATTCTCCCTCATTCATAACTGCGGATTAAACATAGGGGAACATTTGGTGTCCTAATCTTGGGGTAAATAATACACAAGCATGGATCGATCTTGAGACAAATGACCACAATCGGTAGCATTACAAATGTATGAGAACACGCACCGCCACAAGCTCAATCTAGCCCTCATCAAAAGCATCTAGAACAACAAGCCTAGAGCCACCCAATACTAGAAGAAGCTTGTGACCTAACCACAAATCTCATGATATCTATGCATAGCACGGACTAATGCTACCAAGATGTCATACAATTTATTTCATGCCATAACATCAATAAGATCAAAGTATACAAGCATCACAATAAATCACAACCATACATAGCGGATGACAGAAGCAGTCACGTACATATGCTAGCATGGATAAAAGCATGTATACTAGAAAAGATACAAAGGCATGAATAAACGCACCATCATGACACGTAGAAACTATCCAAGATATACTCAAGCTCATCTTGTCCATACATATCGTACATCATGTAGACATACAACATGGCAAATCAACATCATGAAAAGTATGCTAACATGTATAAATAATGATGAATGAACATAAGGAGCAAGATGTGAACCATGATAGATACTACAGAGCACAAGGTCATGATGATACTTGACTTCCAATGCACACATTCTACTTAGCTCATGAAGTCAAGTCAAAGCTTAAGCATCTAACAAATACAACAAGGTGCATGGATACTTAGCAACATACACATAAAGGCATGACATGAAAGCATTGAGAGAAAACATGCCAAGATGGAACATGTGAGCACATGAACAAGCACAACATGCCAATTATGGTCAAACATGAGTATAAGGGCATGAGGGTATAGAGTAGCTCACAAAGTAGGTGGAGGCCAAACGTGAAGGTACATACCTCTTGGAGGCCATGAAGTGGAGAACCAACAAATGTTCTAGTCATGTGATGAAGCGTAAGACTAAAATCCATTCGATCCCATGTTCTCCATCCAGCGTCGGACACCTACAAAAACAAGAACAAAGTGCCCAAGTCTTGGATCCCAAGTGGTTAGAAAGCGATGCTTGAACCCAAGACTTGACACACGCCACTCGGCAAAAAAGAGTGGTGGTTACGTACTCGACTACGATCGAGAAGAAATGAGCGTGGTCGTAGCACGAGGCGTGGTTTTGAATGACTACGGTAGAGATGTGATCGTTGGTCATTACAACCACGGTTGGGAATTGCGGTGTGGTCGTAAGTCGATTATGACCACGGCAATCGAAAGCGGCGTGCTCGAGAACCGGCGATCGTGATCGTGGGGACTTTCGACCACGGTAACAAGCGGAAGTGTCCGCCGCGGACATGGTCGTGTGCAGCTACGACTATGTCGAGAAGTCGAAGTTGTGGTCGTGGCATTACGACTATAACGACGACACAACGAGAGGAACTCGGTTTACTACACTCTAGTAAGCTCATACTCCTCTACACAAGTGCGGTGAGTCAAAGTTTTAATTTCTCATTTGCAGATTTTAACATTCAAGTAGAAATTAAATTTTCACCGCTCTCTGAGAAAGACTCACAACCTACACATGAGAAATGAGATTTCAACCTAGCAAGAGCAATCTAGCAATTTATAATCTAGGCACCTCACAATATCCCAAGAGCAAGTATATTCATCTTGGACAAGGCCAAGGTCATAATAAGTTTTACCTTGCTCATGATAAGTCGAGCTCGTCCTTATCATTATCATCCGTGTGTTCTCCAAGGCTTTCTCCTTAGGGCACTTGATCAACCAAAGGACAAGAATGAACCACAAAGCTCACACTTGTGGTCTCTTGCAAATAAAATCATCCTCTAGCCGAAATCAAGCCTCTTGTCTCAAAGGACATCATTGGCAAAACCACCCCAATAAGATTCAAAGAAAAGTTCACAAGATTCCCTACTAGTTGCATGCTCAAGATCGGTTAAGATCCAATTCGAGCCAACCTCGCCTCGATACCAATTGTAGGACCTGATGAGGCAACAGAGGGGGTGAATGGTGCCCATAAATTTTTCCTCTAAATATTCACATATTCCTTATTCTCCAATAGCTACAAAGCTATGAAGATCCAAGATATGAGGTCTAGTAGAAGGCAGAGGAATTGCACTATCTAATGACCAAATCGAGCACTGTGTGGTTAGATTACGACCACTTGGCGGAGCTCAAGCGTGGTCGAATACATCCACTCCGCAGAGAGTGCATCGGTAACAGCGACGTTTGTTGGGAAGACAACGTGGTCTGACCGACACCATGGTCGAAACAAACAACTTGGTTGATAGCACATGCGATGGTCGTAACTTTGACCACTCGATCAAGAGCATCTTGGTAGGCAATCGATGATCAAGCGAAATTCAATGAAGTCGATAGCCACCAAAACAAGACCGACAAGATCGAAAGATGAGTCGGTCGAACCGTCATGATCGTAAGCCAATGGCATGGTCGTGCGATCAACATGGTCGAAGACCGACTTGCACCTATAACCGATCGCGGTCGCAGACACCTCATGAGACCGTGGGGCACACGACTCACGAGATCTCGACCATCAAGCACTCGAAACCAAAGCAAAAGCGGATGATCTATGTCTTTCTTTGTCGAAAATCGAAAAAAGCGAAGGCCAAGACTTCGTGATCGCAAGTAAATCTTGTGTTGTCGAAACGAGAAGAGATAACCCGATGGTCGATATGCGCACACGCCCAAGATCACGTGGTCGTGGCTCGAACAGAGCCGCTCCATGCGCCGCGACCGCAAAGACCAAAACCGGATAACTTGCAAATCTTCAAGCGAAATGAGGAGATATTTTAACCACAAAGATTTAGCATCCTCGAAGAGAAATCACCTAGTAAAACTAAAGTCTTTGCAATGGTCGGCTAGAACGACACGGTCAAAATCGAAGGCGAGAACCGGGGCGCATGACCGAGAGACACGAAATTTCTCGATTCGACCTTGCTCTCGGGAATGAATCGCCAAATTGCCTTGAGCAGATTCTCTGCTTACGAGCAAATCAAATATAAGCCAACTCTCAAAGGAAATACTGAACCGAAAATGAAGAGATGGCAAATAAATCAATGAAAACATCTCAAGAATGACCTCTCAACCCGGATCACAAACACGGACCCATCTCATAGATAAACTCTAACAAGTACGGAGAGATGAGTCCTCTCAAATCATAACATGGGAGGTTTCGCAACCACTCCCACAGGAGGACAAGCTCTAGCCCTAGAGCTACACACACACAGATACACTCCCAAGGGAGGGAGAGGCG
The DNA here is from genome assembly GCA_036346245.1 of Bonia amplexicaulis. NCBI lineage: Eukaryota > Viridiplantae > Streptophyta > Magnoliopsida > Poales > Poaceae > Bonia > Bonia amplexicaulis. The sequence continues at coordinate 9,333,278 of CM070750.1, forward strand.
GCTGCCTCCACGGCCTAGCCGACCAACTCAAGTCCAACACTTGCCTCCCCTCTCCCTTTTATAGCCTCACACCCAAGACTAACCCTAATGGATCCATCCATTAGTCCACACTGGGATAACCCAGTAAACCCACCAAACACCGGGTTTTATCACTCACTTTACCCGCTAACTCAAATGCTTTGCTGCTATCCTATGAGACCAAGACTTTGCGGGTTAGCGCCAATGAATCCACTTCTTTTCTCGGTGCTTTACGGAGGGATGACTTCCTTTGCGCCTTTGGCATTTCTCCAAAATGCCCTCACACCGCCTTCTGTCCAAGCTTGCAACCACCTCGCAAGACTAGGTCTCCTTGGCTTCCCAGGTTGTTTTGGACCCCGACACCACATTGTCTCGTCCCGACCATCCTAGCCTCGCTGACCTATCTCCGACCATTTGCACCAGCTCGGTTCCTCATCGACCACCTTGAGCTCCAAGTCTTCTTTGGCTTCACCTAGTCGCTTACGGACCTCAACATCTCCCATGTCTAGTCCCGACCACTCCAAGCCTCACTAAGACTTGTCTCCAAGATCATGCAACCGACCGACGGACCTCCGACTCCTCCGAGTCTAGTCTCGGTCTATTCCGCCGCCACGACCGCACCCAACCTCGGACGTGCGGACCTCGGCTCCTCCACGAGCCTAGTCCGGTCCTCCTCGTTGTTGCCGTCGTGCTCGGCTCTGGCAGTTCGGCTCCGGTTCCTCGTATCCCGCTGCAACCACCTCACCACCTCGATCATCTTGGCGTCTCCGACCGTCCGGACCTCAACACCTCCGTGCCTAGTCCCGGTCCTCCCACCTCACCATGAAATAGCTCAAAGTCCTGCAACCACACGGACAAGCAAACCATCACATAGCACCGCACAATACACACGACCATCAATCGGCACAAGTATCACAAGACAACACCGGTCGTAAATCCCTACGACCACCCGAAGCACAAGACAAGAAGTGGTCAAAACCACGGAAGACTTCCCTCGCTTCCTTCGACCACCTGACGATGTCGTCACGACCATCACAAAGCTCGTTCGACCATGCGGATACAAGCTACGACCATCACTAGCCGCTATGACTTTATCGCACAAAGTCTAGACCTCATCTGAGCACTCTGTTGCACCAACCGAGACACTCGAGCCCAACGAAAATAGATTGCAACAAGACTGTCAAAATGATGAACCAATAAGTCCACAAGGTCCATGACAACCGCAGAACCCATACGACCAAACCCCAACATAATCGGACATCACATGGGCTCATACGACCGGTTTAATGAGCTCCATCGACCACGGTCGACATCCGCTAACGTGGTCGAAACAATGGCGCCCAACGTGATCGAACGCCGATCTCCCAGCGTGGTCGAAGACCCGCGCCCACAACGTGGTCGGCGCCAGCGCCCAACGTGGTCGGCGCTCCCAAGCGCTCAGCGTGGTCGTAAACCACGGTGCCGACTACCGATCACGACCAGCGGTCGAAACTTCACAACGTGGTCGTAGATGGCCCTAGAGACCTCCGACCACGGTTATTTTATTGAGTAAGATACCGCGTGGTCCTCACGCATCCGACCGACTTCGATCACGTCCAAATTCACCGAGGATCTTTGCAACGTGGTCGTGGCGCCCTGGTGGCCTCCGACCACGACCAGCGTGTCGTAGACTCCACAACGTGGTCGTGCACGCTACTCGATCGGTTCTTGATTTCGCTCAGCGTGGTCGTATACCCTTCCGATCACGACCAGCGTGGTCGTCTGACACTCGAAGGGTTTCACCACGACCAAACATGGTCGTAAATGGCGGGGTGACCTTGATCATGGCCAAATATTCCGAGGGCTCATAGCGTGGTCGCACTCCACCCGAGAGACTTTCGACCACGGCTAAACTTGTCGAGAAGGCCTGGCGTGATCGTAGATCTCCACAGTGGTCGTATAGCCTTCCCACCACTCGTTCAATGCCTCACTCGGTTTCAACTAAGGACAACGTGTCGTGGCGGTCTGGCGACAATTGTTAAGGCTTACGACTTTGCGGTCGACTCAAACCTCAAAACCAAACTCAATCTTCCTAGATCAAGAGTCAATTACTCATCACAACCATGGGGTGACCTCCACATGGTCTCACACAAACTTAGTCGTATGGGTTAGGATGTATATTCTATTGATGCGACAAGTTTGATTTTGTTTATGCTATTTACGCGTTCATGTATCGAGCGGTGCTATGTGGCGTGTTTCTTATGCATCTTTGGTTGCGGGGCGTCGGGCGAGTCGTGGCGAGACACGGTGGACCGGACTAGGCGCGGTGGCGCCGAGGTCGAGCGGTCGGGATGTGTCAAGACGATGTGGACTCGAGGTGGTTGCGGGCGTCTTGAGGCAAGGAGCGCGAAGCTTCTGGAAGGTGCGAGGGGGCGAAACGGGAATTTCGCAAGGCCGCACTGGCGGAGACAGCTCCGTTAGGGTTTAGCCGTGAACGGGTTGGAGACCCGTTAGCCAAGGGCTATAAATAGAGGTGAGGGGCTGCATACCCCTTAGGACACAATAGAGAGAGTTAGAGTTTCAAGAGTTCATTCCTTGTGTGTTGTGTTCCTCCCAAGAAGCACTAGTTTCTGATTCCTTGGTGATTTTGAGGATTAAGAGATGGAGAGAGTGAGAGTTGTTTGATCCTTCTTGTAATTTCTCTCTTGTTCTTAGTTTTGAGGATCTTTGAAAGGAGAGCTGCAGCTCTGTGTGTTGAGAAGGCAGAGGTTCTTCTTTTGTGTGTCGTGTTCTTTGTTAGAGATGGAATGATTTGGTTGTAAAATTTTAGCATTTATTATCTTTCATTCCTCTGTATCAATCTGTGTTGCATTCTGTTTCTTTCCTTGCCGAACTGCACTAGTTTCTGGATACTGTTCTGTGCTAAACACTAGTAGCTTGATGCTATTTCTCCTCCTGTGCGAATGGTTCTCTCTGTTCTGCTTTATGGTTCTTTCTCTGCCGAAAAATTGCAAAAGACGGTGTTTATCGCTACCAATTCTTTTGCCTACCGGTGACTTCTTGATGTCTGAGATTGTTGGGTCTTGGTTTCTTCTTTGCCAAACTAAACAATCTTTACTATCTTAGAATTAATTCACCCTGTGTCGAACCGTGTGTGACTCCATTTTTCAGACTCAGTCTTGGTTCTTTCTTTCTCGCTTTTCCTCTGTAAATCGAAATGTTTCCTGCTTGCCGTTTGATTGTGTTCTCTGCTGCAAAACCTTCTTACACGAACTGTTGCTTTTGCTGTTCAAATCCCTGTGCCAAATAGCTATGCCGAATTGCATTCATTTCTCCTGTGCTGATCTACTCTAAGATGGTGGATGCTGTTTTTGTTTGTACTCTTCTAGAAACGATGCCAAGCAGTTCAGGCTCGCCGCTTCTCTTTTCGAGAGGGAGCCACCGCGGTCTTGGCGATCTGTGTCTCTGCATGCTTTCTTTTTATTGTCGGCGAGGTACGGTGGTTGCTAGGCATGCTTTTCAACAGAAGTGCAGTTGCCATTTGCTTTTCTTTCTTGTGTCAACAAGATAGTCTGAAGACTGATTTCTTCACTGTGCCAAGAAGTTGGATAGTGACTTCTTCCACGTGCCAAATTGTCGTTCTTCTGCACCATTTCACTACATCCGACAGTTGTTTTTGCTGGTTCTTCTTTGCAATATTATTTTCTTTGTCAGCAGCTTTGTCTCCTACTAAGTATTGGCTTTGTCAAAATTGGTAATTCCTGCTTGCAGCATTCCACGGAAGAGTCTCTTTTCTTTTTATTTCTTTCTTGATCTTTGGTGATTTTGCATGCAGATCAAACGGCAATGTTTTCATTTGAAATTTTCTTGACTACTCTACGATTTATCTGAATTTTTCGGTGTCACATGCGTTCAAATTTCAGCAAGATTAATTTTAATTTTACGTGAGGTGCTTTGATTTGCATCGTTTTGAAAACAATGTCGAATGCGGGGCGATTTTAAAAAGAGAGCGACATTCACCCCCCTCTGTCGCCATTTCGATCCTACACATATAAAAGGGAGCACCGGGTGCCCCTTCTCATCCTCACTCAACCCCTAAAATCTCAAGTCCTCTCTCCCTTTCTTCTCTCCACAATCTCCATTTTACTTTTGTGAACCGAAAGGTGTTCATCGGCCGATTGCGCCTCCAACAGTGGAGTTCCGCCACTTTTGACCACACCATTGGCTTCGTCTTCTCACGTTCTATGCGGTGCTTCCCTCGCTTCCCTCGTTTCTCTCCTCGCTGTGAGCCGACCACGCGTGTTCCATCAAAACCGAGGTGAGCATTGTGTTCCCGACGTTCTCCTCTTTGTTTCGCCGCAAACCTCACTCGCTAACTCCTCTCCGTTTGCCCAGAACGCCGATGTCAACCCGCCGGTCGCTGAATGTCTTCTTCGCCGTGTTCCGCCACCATCCGATGTCCGTTGGCCGAGCCGCTGGTACCGTTGAGTTCGCCTCGACGCGTTCTACGCCATGCTCCCATCGCCATCACTCGAAGACTCCCCGAGTCGTCGTCAACCTGGTCGAACCGACATTTGAAACCGTGCCTTGCTGTACATCACTTTTCGGTGGCGCTTTGATTTTTGTTCGCGTCATATCGTGTCGTAGCCTACAAACAATTTATCTATCATTTTTATTTAATTTTTCGTGGAGCCTATTGTCAGAAATTGAACTTTCCGTGAAAATGGCCGTTTTCGACTCCCGAGGCCGATTCGTCGTCTCTGTTGAGTTTTAACCGGTGCCGTAATTTTTCTTTGACTTGCCTCGCCGCGTTCTATGTCGTGCTTCCTTCCGTTTCCATGGCCGCCAATGGCATCTCGTGTCCCCATCTATCCGGTGGTGTTTTCCCCAATCCGTTCGCGTCATATCGTGCCAAACCGTCCCAGGTATCTACCTTTGAAATGGTTTTGGATTCGCTTCACCGAGCATCAATATATCAAGTTTTTCCTTTTTCTTTACTGTCATCGTTCAAACGTCGATTGTATCGTCTCCGTTGAATCTTCAGCCTAGCCAATAATTTTCTTAGCTTCACCATGTCGTGTTCTACCCTGTGCTCACCCTACATCTCTATGTTCCATACCCGGTACTATATCTTTCCAACTTGCCGTTTTCGCAACCATGCCGTCACTGCCATTTTTCCCTCACCGCCAGTGATTATCGCCGTTCCTCGACGCCGTACCCACGTCACCACATTCGCCTTGTCGTCGAGGTTTCATTCTGTCCGTTCGCCACCACCTCGCAACCAACTGGCACCGTTCTGCTCAAAAAATAATTCTCGGATTTTGTTATCATTTCATGTGATATCTAAAACTTCCAGATATCTGTTCTCCATCATTCGAACTCCGAAACCGTTGATTCTTTCTCCTAAATTCATCTAAAATCTTAATCTTTCTTTCAGTATATATTTTGTATTTTTGTGATTTTATTTGTATTTATTTGTTCGTTTGTATTTATCGTTCCGCACGTAGAACCCGACGTCGCCGAAGAATTTTCCGACCCGCGGCAAGAAAGTCAAGATATCGCACACGAAGGCAAGTCTCCTTTGAACATTTTGAGCCTATGATTATGAAATGTTTTTAATTATTTTAAATTTAATGCATTGCTATGTTACATAAAATGATAATTTATGTTATAAGGATAATAGTTAAACCGAAAATTGTTATGCCCTCATTTGACATTGACAACCATGTACCTTTGACACCCGATGATTCTTTTGACTCGGTATTGAGTTTATTAATTCATTGCTAAATATTAGAATGGTAGTAAAATGCTTAGTCGTGCTAAATAACTTTTGTAAACATGGAATGGGAAATTATATTTCATTGATCTAAACTTTTGTTCGGAAATTAGTGGCGATTGTTGTTGCCACTGTTCCTTTAAAAATAAATAAAATGTGAAAATTGTTTTCGACCAGGGCGGATGGTTGGTTTGGATTGGTGCGATTAGCACGAGAACTTGTAAAGTGTATATTCCGCCCTAGTCAATTATGGACCGACGCTTGTGTTTGTCCAGTCTGAGCACTACCGTACAACCACAAGTCTATATGGGTACGACCTAGCTGATTAACTTATGATAGACTAGTTTAGGTACCACCAGTGGAAAGTGGGTGACAGGGTGTACTGGTTATTCACAGTGAGGGACAGGGTTTACTGTACTCATACGATGCAAGAAGGGGCTTCTGACTAGGTGGTTTAACCCTTCAGCGGTGAAACCTCAGCGGGTGGTGTCTAGCTAGACTAGAGTAAGGTAAAAGCTTTGTGATATTTTATCTGGGTCTCATGCCAAAGGAAGCGTATTGACTATTAAGATGACTTATCTCTTGTGGGTAAAGTTGTACAACCTCTGCAGAGTGTTAAAACTATTCGAATAGCCGTGCCCACGGTCAAGGGCAGGCAAGGAATGCATTCACATGGTAGATCTTTGGTTTTGTTTTCAAAGAAAATATTTTGGAAACCGAGAGTGGTTGGAACTCCCGGAGTTGTCCTGGCGGTTGGAGCCAGTGTGGGTGGTTGTAACCCGTTTTGTTGAATCCTGGCGGTTGGAGCCAGTGTGGGTGGTTGTAACCCGTTTTCTTGAATCTTGGCGGTGAAAGCTAGTTATCTAGTGTTGGTGGTTGTAACCTTCACTGAACAATTTGATAGTTTCTGTTAAAGCAAGTACTTTATTAAATTAATGCCTTGGAAAATATTTAATGGTATTTGAAATAAAATATTGCTTTGTGCAAAAGAACCATATAACCCTTCCTTTGTTAAGCCTGACATCTATTGCATTTTCTCAAGACTTGCGGAGTACTTTATGTACTCACATGCTACACTCAAAATTAATAACCAGAGGAATATGAAGCTCAAGAAGAAACTTCGACTACGGCGTGTATGGATTTGGCGAAGGATTTCCGGAGTACTAGGTTGTGTTTCCCCAGTCAATTGCCTGTGGCGTATTGATGGGTCTTCGCTAGAGTTTATTTTGCTTCCGCTGTGTTTCGTGTGTTGCGAGGTCTTGAAACCTCAGTTGTATTAAAGAGGCCTTTTGGTCTGTACTCTCTATTATTGTAATAAAACGTTGTTGGTTATGTATTCATTACTATTTGACTGTGTGCACTAGCTTTGATCTCGGACTAGTGCTGTAATACACAGAGGGTCCGGATTCGGAAATCCGGGGTCCCGACAGAGATGGTATCACAGCCAATTTGACTATAGGACGTAACCTAGTTAGAATGGACGTTAGTAGAAGAGCTTCAAAATTTATTTTATAAAATAAAAATTTAATAATGTGCTACCCTTGTCTTTTCTTGTCTTTCTATCCTTACCTTCGTCATGGTATTCTTCCTTCTCTATCTGCTTATCTCCTTTTTGAATGGTAAATGTATCCCCTTTCCTCTGTCTTTCTATCCTTACCTTCGTCATGGTATTCTGGTGATTCATTGCTGCATTCATGTTCTGCATCATGGTATTCATCAACTGAGTCTGGGCTAGCATGAACTAGCTCAAAATTGGATCCAATCCTAGCGGTACTTGTTGAGGCACTTGAGTGGGTGGATCCACTGCATTGTTTCCTGACTCCTGCTTCATCTAATTGTGGCCAACTGACTTTCCGATATCAATCATCTGATAGGATGACACCAAGGTTACCAAGGAAAGAGGGAAAAGCAATAGATAGGAGGTAAACTCATCCACGGAGGATAACTAATGGCAACCTAGACTAGGCAAACACTTAGCCAAAAAAGGCTAACTAAAGAAATACTTTCAATTACTCCAAATTAAGGTTCTTGACATAACTACAACATATTGCTAAGTGCAAAATTGCAGCTCACGTCACAAGCAGTTGCAAATAAAAACCAAGACATTCTATTATGCATTAAGGCTATACAAGAGTCTAATCTAATGGCTTCCACTCAGGTCCTGCCAAGTAGGGCTCATCGGGCCCTGCCAAGTGGTGATGGCTCTCTTGCTTCAACTGGAATGAAACTGTTGGACCAAAATGGCGACAGAGGGGGTGAATGTCGACTTTAAAAATCTCCCCTAAAGGTTCCACTTAACGAAACTCCTCTCCAATAACTATGAAGAGCTATGAAGGAGTTAAAAACACCTCTCTGGAACCATGAGCACCCAAGGAAAAAACACAGCAGATAAAGAAATCAAAACCCACCAAAAACAACAGACAACACAAGCTGCTATGGGCGAGCCGGTCAGACCGCTACACACGAGCCGGTTAGACCGCACCCTGGCCGCCGGTCTGACCGCCCTTGTCTGGCCGGTATGACCGCCTGGGGCCGGTCTGACCACTCGGAGAGAGCCGGTCTGACCGCCATGGGTTCACCGGTCAGATCGCCAAAGGGAGTCCGGTCAGACCGCTCCCCTGTTCCAGGCAACCCGAGAGCAAAACTGAAAAACTGAAAATGAGACAAAACTTTCAGATCTTTTCATCCCAAACCATCACAACAACATCCTAGATAACAAGAGGTGCTTGGGAAATTAAGGAATTGCCTCAAGAAACAAGAATTTCAGATTTTGGTAAAAATCTGAAAACTTGCAAGAGCTGAGCCAAAAACCAAATTACTCCCCAACCGTTGATCGTTTGGTCATGAAACTTTGAGGATAGCTAATAGATAGCCTCTGGATTCTTCATACCAAGTTTCATGCCATCTTACAAAGGGAATCAAAAACTACCTCAAACCCTAGAAAAGAAAAGGATGAACACAGCAGCCCAAGAATGAAAAACTGAGATTAAACAAGGTTTGCTCTTGGGAGAAACAATCAAATGATCTTATGGCATTATGCCAACATAGAGCAACCCATTCTGGGCCTTCCCAGCAAGAAATAACAAGAAATCATGTAGAGGAGACATCGAAGAGAAAACAGTGCACGGGAGAAAAACTTCAGATTTTCATTCCAAACAAAGATTACAAAGGAGTCCCCATACGCATGGACATTCGAACAAGAGGAATGATTACAAGACTCTCAATCCATCCTCTCCCTCTCAATCCTCAAGAACACCAAGAGCTTCACATGCTTCTTGGGAGGAACACAACAACTAGAGAGGGATGAATGAGGGAGACACCCCTTGCTGCCCTCAACTAATCTCCAACAACTAAAGCCTAAAACAAAAGACCTTTCCAAAGGCTCTTTTGACTAAAGCAAACCCTAACTCTCTCTCAAAGCCATGAGGAGGCTTGCAGCCCCTCACACCTATTTATAGCCCCTGGCTAACGGGTCTCCAACCCGTTACGCTGGCTAAACCCGAACAGAGCCCACTCCCGCTTGTGCAGCCTCGCGAAACTACCATTTCGCCCCACATGCACCTTCCGGGAAGCTTCCGCGCTCCTTGTCGTCCACGATTCGCAACCACCTCGAGTTCACGCCGTGTTCGACACATCTCGATCGTTCTGACCTCAACGCCACCTGCGTCTAGTCCGGTCACCCCGTGTCTCGCCACGACTCCGCCTCGACGTCCTGCAGCCAACACAAACAAGAAACACATCAAATAGCACCGCTCGATACATGAAAGTATACATAGCATTAATGAAACCACATTAAGCCCAAACCTGTCAAATCAACAGAATAAGCATCCTAATCCTTTTGACCATGTTTGACCAATTCTAATCGATCCCGTTGCACCACGAAACGACATGGTCCGAACCAACCAACTCAAACTCGACTTTCCTAAACCGATCTCAATTACTCATCATACACACGGGATGACCTCCACATGGTCTCTCAATCTCCCCCTTGATGAGTATATTGATAAACCCAGAAAAAGCATGAAGTTGAGTTTGAAGAGTCCAACATGGTCCAAAGAAGAAAAATGAATCTAATGACCATGTCGACAGAAGGAATCACTAGAGCAACTCAAGAAAGAGCAAATTGTTCTCCAAAGCCCTAGAAAGATCCCAAAAAAATCTTTTTCTCCATATCCTCCCCCTTTTGGCAATAAACACATCCACGATGCAAAAAAGAGAATATAACATAATTTGGATGGAATGGCTGAAGTTTGTTTATTCTATGCCATGAGAATTATCCAAAATGACCATAACGGTTTACACCAAACCATAACTGAACAAAAAGCTATCTAGATCATTACAAGATATGTGTATGCTAGCTAAACCAAAGAGATGACAATCTGAAATGTAGTACAATTTGTGCGCAAGTCAAATCATCAATAAAGCTAGAGACATCCAAGGGTGATGCAGGCCATGTCAATAAGCTAAGCGGAACCAACAAGCTAAAATTGAGTCAAAATAGAGTGCTATATGCTCAAGAATGAAACATTGGTTCAAGTACTTGGTTCTTTTGTAACTTAAAGCAAATTGAGCACAAATGACACATTTTCTTTTGAAACTTATGGTTGTTTCCAACCAAACCTTTTAGTTTAGTCATGTGCTAGACCTCAAGACTTATGCGACCACTTCAAGCAATGAGCTTAAGAAGATGATCTTGGTCATGCAAAACTCCCCCTGAGTTCATGCCTACTGCAATGGCAAGCAGTCTCATGAGAAAGAATTGGTGAGATCAGTTTTCGCACAAAAGAGATCTTTTTTGCTTTCTTAAATAGGTGTACTAACTCATGCTTCATCAAGAAACTAGTATAGCTCAATCTAAAACTCAACAAAGATTCACGACTCAACTCAGCCTATTTGATATGGCATGAATCATAAAAGGATAACTAGAGACAGACTAGTCTCAAGAGCTAACATGACATGATTTAATTCAAGTTGTACATTTTAATCAACCTATCATGGCAAAAACTTGACTACATAAAAAGTCATGATAAATCTAGCTAGGAAGCACAGATCATGGTATGATGTAATGCATTGTAAACATGTCATAATCGGATAATAATCAAGGCTCTATGGAGGTATATTACAATGCAGAATGGCATGCAGAAAATCCAGCTCCCCCTCAACATGTGATGCAACTTTTAGTTCAAGTTGAGTTATGTCAATATTAAGCTCCAGAAGCTTCCAAATGAACTTCCCCTGAACCAAAGCAATAAAATCGAGAAGCTGGCAAGAAAAATAAACAGATAGTCCTTAAAGCATAGATAAGATATAGAGAAATCTATGGCTCAAACTAACTCTCATCTACCCCATATGACTTTAGGACTATCAACTGGACATCTAACAAACTAAGGAGCAAACACGTACCCTGTCTACCCGAGAGTGGCCCAACCCTCGCTAGAACCTAAAAGCAGTGGGTAAGCTCGACCTAGTAAGAAGAGAACCAGCTAATAGGCAACATCCTAGAATCACAAGATAAGAGTAAGAAGTCTAAGCAACTCGGCAAGAGAACCACTCTAACCTATGCTAGAAGGACTAAACCCAATGCACCCGAATGCAATGCAATCAGAAAGGAGTAAGAGCATAATAAATATAGTAAAGCAGTAACGCACAAGCTCCCTCTCACAACAGTCCATAAGGACAAACCACCCCAAGCTCTCCCCGTAGAGCTGAAAACCTAGAGCTATCCAAAGGCTTGGTGAAGATGTCAGCCAACTGGTGGTCAGAATCCACAAACTGGAGCACGATGTCACCCTTCTCTACATGGTCTCTAAGGAAGTGATAGCGAATATCAATGTGCTTAGTCTGAGAATGCTGCACTAGGTTCTTAGAAATGTAAATCGCAGAAGTGTTATCACAAAGGAGTGGAACACTGTCGATAACTAACCCAAAGTCCCGCAGGGTCGAGACCATCCAGACACAGCTACAAAGAATCGGTCGCAAAACATACTCGGCCTCTGCGGTGACCGTGCAACACCTGACCGCCTCAAGACCGTGAGACGAGAGAAGTGACAATGAATTGGCAGGTGCCTGAAGTGCTCTTCCTATCTATCCTACAGCCAGCAAAGTCTGCATCCGAGTAGGCTCTCAAGGAAAGATAGGAAGAAGAAGAGTACCAGATACCATAGTCAATGGTGAGATACGCAAGGAGAAGCTTGAAACTGGGTACAAAGACACACGGAGAAGTGTATGTCTGGTCTCGAGGCAGTGAGATATAAGAGGGAGCCGATCATACTACGATACTCCTTCTAATCAACTGGCTCGTCGTCCTCATCTGGGTCGAGTGAAGCTGATGTAGCCATCGGAGTGGACACCGGCATACCATCACTCGTATCGAAGCGTCTCAGGTGGTCTCGAGTGTACTTGCCCTGATGCAACAAGGTACCCTCCCGAGTCTGCTTAATTTGGAAGCCAAGGATGAAGCTCAACTCGTCCATCATGCTCATCTCAAACTCCGAGCTCATGACATCGGAAAACTAGGAAACGAGAGCATGCGAGGAGCCGCCAAAGATGATATCATCTACATAAATCTGGATGAGCAGAAGATCATTACCATGTCGGCAGATGAACAAGGTCTTGTCTACTTTACTCATCTCAAAATCATGACTCAACAGATAGGACTTAAACCTCTCATACCATGCTCTAGGGGCCTGCTTAAGTCCATACAATGCTTTGGAAAGCTTGTAGACATGATTTGGGTATTTGGGGTTTTCGAAACCAGGAGGATGTCTCACATAGACTTCTTCCTTAATAAAGCCATTGAGGAAGGCACTCTTGACGCCCATCTGGTAAGCAGGATTCTAATGGCCTCAAGTCTAGCTACAGGGGAGAACCCCTGAGCTACTAGTCTAGCCTTGTTTCGAATAACCACACCATCCTTACTCTGCTTGTTCTTGAACACCCACTTAGTCCCAATGACATTGTGACCTCGTGGGGGCTCAACAAGCGACCAGACCTTGTTTCTCTCGAAATTCTCCAACTCCTCATGCAAGGCATTGACCCAAGACTCGTTAGAGAGAGCATGACAAACGTCCTTAGGCTCGAATGAGGCAACAAAGGCAGAACGGAGACAAAAAAGTGACATGCCAGATTGTGAACGACTGACTCGCTCAAAAATGTCTCCAATAATCTGCCTGAAGGATGGTCTTTTTGAATGTGTCTAGGAGGTCCAGGATGAGATGAAGAAGTGGCCTCTACCTCGTGAGCTAACGAGGTAGGAATAGAGCCACTATCTCTAGAGGAAGTAGAAGGCATGGGCTGATCGCCTCGAGGTGCGGTGGAAGAAGGCACCTCAAGTGGAGGATGAGGAACTAGATCAGGTAGACAACCATCATCTCCATTGTCCTCATCATCCACAAAGATGGTCTCGGACTGCTCTAAAGAACCTGAGATATCAGGCCTAGTCCCCGGACTGGCCACGTCAAAGGTCACCTCACAGGTCTCTACCATCTTGCTAGATTCGCAGTTCTAGACCTTATAAGCCCGCGAAGAAGTCGAGTAGCCTAGAAAGATCCTATCACAAGAACGTGACTCGAACTTATCTAGGTTTCTGGACTTCAGAATAAAGCACTTGCAACCAAACACACGAAAATCACATATAGTGGGCTTTCGCCCATATCTCAACTCGTAAGAGGTGCGGTGCAAGTGTGCCCTGAGAAAAACTCGATTTGAGACATGGCACGCGGTAGCTATAGCCTCAGCCCAAAACTTCCGCGGCGTAGAGTACTCATCAAGCATCGTCCTGGCCATCTCGACCAAGGTACGGTTCTTCCTCTCCACAACGCCATTCTGCTGTGGGACGTGCGGAGAAGAGAACTGGTGCTCCACACCTGTCTCAACACAGTACCTCTTGAAGTAGGAATTCTTGAACTCTGTGCTATTGTCATTGCGGATCGCTTGTAAGGCACCCGGAAGCTCAACAGAAAGCCTACAGAAAAGACCTCGGAAATATGTAAACATCTCACCCTTCGAGGCTAAGAAAAACACCCAAGAATACCTCGAGAAGTCATCGACCACGACAAGAACATACCACTTCCCTCCTGTAGACTGCACTCGAGCTAGTCCAGCTGTGTCCATATGGAGCAGCTGTCCTAGTGCATCGGCCATAGTAACTGTGACCGGAGGATGAAAAGCGGCAACCATCTTGCCGTGCCGGCAAGGAGCACAAACTAGATCTTTGACCATCTTGAGTTTCGGTAGACCACGAATGAGATCGTGGCCGCTAACTCGAGTCAAATGATCAAAACCAATATGACAAAGTCTCCTATGCTAGAAAGAAAAGTCACGGGACTCAGAAGCAACCAAACACCGGAGATGATCACCAGAAGACACAGAAAAATCAGCACGAAAGATCCTCCCAAAAAGAGAAATTCCGCAAACCAGACTACCCGAAGAATCAAGAATTTTGCATTTGTTTTTCTTAAAGCTCATCTCAAAGTCGTCATCAGTAAGCTGATAAACGAAAATCAAATTATACCGCAACTTACTAACCAAGGCAATATCTTTCAAAATGAAAGAATCATTAACGCGCACTATACCTTTGGCGATGACACGCCCAGACAAAGCGTCTTCGAAGCTGATCGTCTCATCACCTAGAGCACGGTCAAGGGAAGAAAACCAACGGGAGTCTCCGGTTATGTGTCGTGAACACCCGAGTCTGAGCCAAACCTTTCCTTCCCCGCCCGTGAACCCGAGTCAAGCAACGAGAAAGTCTCGATCTTGGGGTAAATCAAGAGTGATTTTGGCACCCAATACTGAGTAACACGTCGAGCAGATGAAGTAGTCACACACGACTGATCTCTATCTACCCTACGCTCTCTGTCACCCAAAGACGCAGAAGGTGCGTGTGCGGACTGTCGCTGTTCGGGTCCGACTACTACGGGAGAGCGAGTCGGAGCACCGGCAGCACGCTTATCACGCCGCGAGTAGCTATCTCGATGGGGGCAACACGATCTACCCTCATGATGGCGGAAGTTACGACCAGGAGCAGCACGATGACCAAAACTAGAAGACTCAAAAAAACCAAGTCCTCGATGCTGTCCAAACCCATCAGAAGCAACTGAGGCAAACCTAGACCTCGTGTTGGTCTTAGGCGCACTCAAGGTCTGGGGCTGACCCTGAATACGCCTAAGCGCTGCAACGCGGTCTCTACGCGCGATCTTGGTGCGCCTGAAGTATCGGTTGATCAAGTGTCCATCCTTCTAACAGAAGGTGCAATGATACTTCACCTTCTGAGAGGTGGAAGTAGCATGGTGAGGCTTCGCCTTCTGAGAGACCGAAGCTGCAGGTGGAATCACTTTGCTGTCAGAAATCCCTTGGACAAAGCCCGCTGACTTAAATTTGACATTCTCGGTCCTGGGCTCAATCTCAATCACACCTAGTGCTATGGGTCTGAGCACGGTAGGTGGATGCTTCCTCATGTCCTCATGGAAATCGTATCCTAAACCCTGATTAAATCTGCAGATCTTAGATTGGTCTATAATAAGATTGAGCTTCTTCTTGCCTCCTACAAATCTCTCGAGAGTGTTCATAAGATACTGACACTCCCGAAAGAGAGAGGTGCAAGAAGAGCAGGGGGAAGAAGAGACAGCAGAGAGTAGAAGAAGAACCAACAGTAGAGGAATGAATGGCTTGTGCACGCACACCGAGGCTACGAGGGACGATCCTCTCGCTAGCCGCTTGGTTCACGTCGCTAGGCGTCTCTACCAAACCCTCATGCTTCTTTCCATCAGCACACACATTACAAGCAGATGGTTGCTTCTCTAGAAGGTCCTTAGTTAGCTTCATATATTTTTCATCCAATGCAACCAATTCAGATTTTAGTTTGTTACAATTATTGTATGGTGAGCTAACAGGGTCCTTAGAAGCATATTGAGCTAATTTGTTGTTGTTGTCAATCATTTCTTGAAACTGTTTGGAAACAGATTCAAGCTCAGCAGTCAGTTTAAGACAATTCACACATGAAGCAATAGGCTCAAGTAGAAAAACTTGTAATTCAATAATTTTATAATCTGCCCGTTTTAGGTTCATCTTCAAATTATTACAGCTTTCACAAGTCTTGGGCAGATCGAGAAGCATGGTATAAAGACCTCTAAAAGCAGTATCCTTATCCTCACAAGAGGTGCAAGAAATAGTCTCAACAGGAACAGATGAAGAATGAGCTACCCTACTCATCTCTAATTCAGCAATAAGACTAATATTCTCCACCTTAATTATGTCAAGCTCAGAGGACAGACTATCATGAGAGGTCCTTAATTTCTCTATGTCACCAAGCAAAGCACAGCATGTATCACATTCGTCACGGGAGGGAGCAGATATAAGTGAAGTAAGCTCCCGTGACAATCTATCTACTTCCTTCTCCAACTCGCTACACTGAGCCCTAGATCTAGTATGAAATTTACCTAGCTTAAGAAAGGCATCATTAAGCTGGTCATAAGAGGAGTATACCTCGTCGGAGTCAGAGTAGAGCTCGTTGTCGCTCACATCGCCCTCAAGGGCCATGAAGCACATGCCGGAGAAGTCATCGCCAACCTTGGGATCTTGTTCGTCCTTCCCATCATCGTCACTCCACCCCTCCACTCGATGAGGTCGAGGTCGTCGAAGGCGGTGAGGACGCGATGGAATTGCTTCTTGGCTTTGCCAAGGTTGCGGAACTTCTTCTCTTTGCTTGGCGGCTTCTTGTTGTGGTTCTTATCGGTGTAGACATTCTTGTTAGAACTGCCGAAGTCATTCTTGCCCTCCAGCTTGGGGCAATTCGCCCGAATGAGGTTGGGGCCACCACACTCGAAGCAGATGATCGGCCCTCCTCTCTTCCTGTACCTCACTCTTATGTATGCGCGGGAAAACTTTCTAGCTAAAAGAGCGAGTTGGTTTTTAGGAAGCTACTCTAGTTGATCATCGGCAATTTCACACAGAGCAACAAGAGAGAATCTCGAAGAAAAGTCAGAAGGTCCAGAAACAGAGCTGGGATCGGTGACTAAGGCCATCGACTGCGACTTCGACCTACGAGAGACTATGCCAATCTTGTGAGTCTTGAGATGTGAGTACAACGCGTCAAGAGTCAGGGTCGAGAGGTCGGTCGTGTCTTTAATCGTGGTCACCTTCATCTCCCAAACACGCAAGTCAAGAACAGAGAGCATCTGACGAGCATTGTCCGAGTCGGGGTATGTGAGACCGACCGCTCGGAGGTTGCTCAGAATTTTGTGGAATCTCGAAAAGCACTCATCTAGGGACTCACCAGGGAGCATTTCAAACTTGTTGTAATCTCGCTTGAACTGATCCTGTCGAACCATCTTGATCTGGGTGGTGCCCTCATGGTACGCATCGAGGGTCACCCAAATATCGAAGGCCGACTTTAGATGAGAGATGCGATCCAATTTGCTTCTGCTCAGTCCTTGGGTTATGATGTTCCTTGCCTTAGCATTTGCCTCAACGTCAGCCATGTTTCCGGCATTGACGTCCTCATTGGTAGGAACAACATACCGGACCTTGACCTTCCGCCAGATGGCGTAGCCCTGAGCCTGGATGTAGGTCTCCATCCAGCTCTTCCAGAAGGGATAGTCAATCCCATCGAAAATCGGGGCTTGGTGGAATACCTGTCCGTTGCCATGTCTCTAGAGACCGGTTAAGATCTATGAGGAAGAGCTAACCGGCTCTGATACCAATTGTGGGACCGAAATGGCAACAAAGGGGGATGAATGGTGCCTTCAAAAACTCAAATCTTCCCCTCAAATATCCACACAGCAGAAGAGTACTCACTGGAAATCACAGATCAGAAAAGGAAGCAAATCCAGAGAGAAACCAATATGATAAAAAGATTCTGGGTTGTTCTGCCAGCAAGTGGTAGTACCGCTGTGGCTAGCGGTAGTACCGTTGAGCCGAACGGTAGTACCGTGCAAGGACTTAGCCACTGAGCAGAGCTGTTCTGACTGCGAGCGGTAGTACCGATTGAGTCGCGGTAGTACCGTGAGCGTAATCTCGTGTAAATCATGCGGTAGTACCGCCAAGAACAAAGAAAGCACGATAACTCAGAAAAACCAGAAATTTGTGAGATTCTTAGGTTCTTGGCTTATGAAACTTTGAGGATAGCAAGGAAACACTCCCAGAAGAATAAGCCAAGAACCAATTTCAAGAATCCACAAGAAAATCGGAGGGGACACAAGAACTATGTGTTCTAACCCCAGAGACAGCCACAAACAGAAAAGCTGCGCTCGATCTGAGAAGAAAGAAAACTTGGTGATTCTTCATTTTGATTTCGAAAATGGGATGCTCAGGTGATCTTGAAATCTCCCTAGTTCATAGCATCAACAAATAACAACTCGAAATCAAGAAATCACCAAAAATGGGAGACGAGCCAAGACGAACAGGGAACGAAAAGAGCAACTCAAAATCATCTCAAAACACGATTTTTCGCATAAACAAACAGAGATGAATGATCACAAGAGTTGCTACAACCAATTCATTCCAAGATACCTCCCCATACGCATGTATATTCAGAAGAAGAAATCAAGAACACACACATGCACAAAGAGAGGGGGAAAGGGCAGAGCAACAGCTGCTCTTCTCCCACCAACTCCTCAACAACCCAAAAGGAAAAGGAAAAGATTCACACAACACATGGAGAGAAAAGAAATCCTAACTCTCACTTTCTCCACATGCCTCTCTGGGCCTGTTCTTTTTTGCTGCGGCTTGTGACTTTTGGACTGTTTGTGCGAGATATTACAGAGTAACAGAAACTCACGTACGATTTTTGGCGATACAAATGAAGTCAGCAAAGTATGTACTACAATTAACTAGTAGACCGTATCTTGAAAAAATATTTCGTTTAAAGAGCTAGTTACCGTAGAAAAGCCGAAAAGCAGCTTTTAGAAGCTGAAAAAAACAGGGTCTCCCTCTCCTTTTATAATGTCCACTAATGGGTTCACAACAACACATTACCCATTAGTGCCAACTGTAGGATCAGAAATGGCAACAAAGGGGGTGAATGGTGCCTTCAAAAAATCGCCCCAAGTATTCCGCAAATTTCATCTCCAATAGCTATAGTAGCTGTGAAGAAGAAGATTCATGTTATTGGACGATGAAAACAATTTTGCCGATTGACCGAAGAAACTCAAGGAAGAGGCAAGACTTAGACCGGCAATATTTTCAGAAAATAGACTTCACTATCAAACCAAGGAAACGGACTGGAAATTTCAAGAACTGAACATAAGGAACTAATCCAGACCAGAGAGCAGCGACAAGAAGCAAAACAGTGAGAGGCTAGCCGAAATGAGACTGAGCAGAGATTACCAAAGAGTGAGCTGAAAACGGACTCTTCGCTGCTGAAACTGTAGCTGAAAATAGTCCAAAAAGGACTTCCTTTGCTGCTGAAAATACTCTAAATAGTGACTACCTTTGCTGCTGAAACTGCAGCTGAAAATAGTCTAAAAGAGACTTCCTTTGCTGCTGAAAATTGCTGCTGCAAATGCTCTCTACAAGGACTGAAAAGAGCACATAAATTACTGCAAATAGCAGTCAGCATGAAGAAGTTCAGAGCAGCAGAATGCAGTTTTGCGGACCAAAACTGCAGACTGCAGAGAGGCTAATTCACCGCCGAAACAAACTGAAGACTGAACCACAGAGCATCCAACCGAACACACATGCTGCAGTAGCAAACTTGACCGAAAATACCGAGCACAGGAAAGAAAAATGCAGACCGAAGTGCTGCTGAAAACAGCACACAGTAAATACCGCAGAGATGGCAAATTCGAGGGAAATTCAAGAAGATGCTACTATTCTTTTCACACCAAAGGATCAAGACTTTATTCTAAATAGGATTGAGACTTCAGGGTCAACAAACTGCAGACAAAGAGCAAGGAAAATGAAATCGTGATGAATGCGAAATTGAGCGAAAAGAGATGATTTCAAATTGATTGTCATTCTTCAATCTTTGCTTATGAGACTTTGTAATACATCAAGAAATGATCTCAGAAACAAAGAACTCATATTTCTAGCATCATTCAGTTAACACAATCAAGAGGACTCAATTCCCCTGACATCAAACCCTAGAGAATCTAGAACAAAGGAAATTGAGTTTTGTAGAAAACTGAAATTAAAAATGGTTTGCTCTCAGGAGTGACTAGCCAAATGGCTTTGGAGTATCTCCTAGTTCAAAGCAACCCACTTCGCTACTCCTTGCTCACAGAATCAGCTCAAACAACAAAAAGAAGAAAATAAGCAGTGAAGCAGCTGAGATTGAAAATCAACAGAGAATGTCAAGCAAGATGAAAATCTTCAATGGATTCATTTGTAGTTAGACAAATGATTACACAGGAGTCCCCATACGCAGTTGGATATCAGGGGGACACACACTACAACCTTCTCACTACATGCTTGAGGTAACACACGCAGAGCTCAAGCATACATAGAGAACACACCCCTTTCCTTGCTCACATGCTTGAACTCTCCAGAATGCTCACACATTTCTTACACACTTCTTCTACCTGAGCTCCCCTTCTTAAGGCCACACTCAAAACTAGAAGAAGAAAATTAAGAAGTGGCATACAAGTTCCACTCCCTCACCTCACTGATGACGGGAAAATGGGCGTGAACCCGCGTCCACGTCATTAGAGACAAGTTAATTAAATTTAATGGAAAATGAGAAAAAGGAATCAGGTATTGCGAGTTCATTACTTCCAGAATTAATACATTTATATAAAATTTCATTAATTACATCTCTTTATAGAAAACCCCTGATTAAGAATTCCAACATAAACATTATAACAAATTACAACATATGACTATTACAAAAATATAAAAGAAAAGGTCTTCAATCTTGTCGTCGCTGATGGATGCTTGCGCGAGGGTATTTTAGCTGAATTTATTTTGCTAACATGGCATATGATTTTATTATTTTTTTAGTAAACCTATGCATGTAGCATGATTTAAGTTTAATTATTTCAGTTTTTTTATTATTTTGCTTCATCTTGTAACATTGCATAGCGCTTGCAAATATTGCGCGCTCGCATGTAGCATAACCGAAACAAAGATGTTTTTTAATATTTCTATTACTAACAGCATGACACGGATTTTATGCATGTAGTGTGATAGAAATATTTTATATTTTAATTGTTTTACTCGCTTGTATTACTACTAGCATGGCATAATGCTTGCGAATATTGAGTGCTTGCATGTAGAATAGCCGAAGCGAAGGTTGTTTCTTAACATTTTTATTACTACTAGCATGCCATGGATTTTATGCACGTAGTGTATGAAAGTTTAGAACTAATTATTTTATTGTTTTTCCCCGCCTTGTATTACTACTAGCATTGCATAATGCTTGCGAATATTGAGCGCTTGCATGTAGCATAACCGAGGCGAAGATTGTTTTTTAATATTTCTATTACTACTAGCATGATACGGATTTTATGCATGTAGTGTAACAGAAATATTTCATTATTTTATTATTTTTTATTGTTTTACTCGCTTGTATTACTACTAGCATTGCATAACGCTTACAAATATTGAGCGCTTGCATGTAGCGTAACCGAAGCGAAGGTTGTTTCTCAATATTTTTATTACTACTAGTGCGCTATGGATTTTATGCACGTAGCGTATGAAAGTTTAGAACTAATTATTTTATTGTTTTGCCCCGCCTTGTATTACTACTAGCATTGCATAGCGCTTGCAAATGTCGAGCGCTTGCATGTAGCGTAACCGAGACGAAGTTTGTTGTTTTAATATTTATATTACTACTAACATGCCATAGATTTTGAATATGTCGTGTAATAGAAATTAAGTGTTTTGTTCCACCCTGTATTACCACTAGCATGTAGTGTAACCGAGGCGAAGGTTGTTTTTTTAACATTTGTTCATGCATTTTTATTATTTTTGCAGCATACACCCACCCCTATTTGTGTCCATTTGAGGGGACCGAATTGAGGCAATGAGATTTTCAATTTTCTCACTCTCGGTTTGTATCCATTTGTAGGGGGACCGAACCTAAGAGACGAGGGATCGAGCCCTTGTTCTTTGGGTTTGTATCCACCTAGCGGACCGAACCGAGAAGATGATGTCTTCATGCCTCGCCTTAATTTGTATCCATTTGTAGGGGACCGAACCTAAGAGACGAGAGATCAAGCACTCGTTCTTTGGGTTTGTATCCGCCTAACGGGACCGAACCAAGGGGGCAAAAGCATAATAAAAAAAATGAAGCACCTTGATTTGTAGGACCGAAATGGTGACAGAGGGGGGGTGAATGTCGTTCTCTTTAAAATCGCCCGAGAATTGTATCTGACGCTTTTCAAAAGATGCAAAACAAAGCACCTCACGTAAAATTAAAATTAATCTTGCTGAAATTTGGAGCATGTGACCTTTGAAAATTCAGATAAATCGAGACCGACCAAGAAAAATTCAAGCGAAAAAACATTGTTTGATCTACATGCAAATTTGTCAAAGAGCTGCTAAAGAAATAAAAGAAAAATAGCTTTCTGAACTCTCCTCACAGCAAAGTAGCTCTTAGATGAACTCTCCTCACAGCAGGAATCGGAGGGCTTGCAGCTGCCAAGACTGGAAAAGAAACTGAAAAGAAAGACTGCAGGAAGAACCGAAAGCAAAAGAAGACCAAAGAGAGCTGAAAAGAGAAAGCTAAGTTGAGCCAAAACAGGAAACAAAAAGGGATAATAATTGCCGAACAGGAAACTACTGCATATACCAAGACAAGAAAATGCACCGGTGATAACAATGACAAGAAAATGGAGGCAAACAGAAGATAATGCAAGGAATAAAGAGAGGAATAGAGAATCTTGAAGGCGTAAAATGCACTCGGCGTGAAAATAGTGACCAAAGACTCACAGAAGAAGTACTGTTTTCTAGCAGAAGGAATCAAGGTCTTGTTGTCGATTGAGAACGAAATGCACAAATGTTCATGCAACGCCGAAAGCAAGGAGTAACAAAGGATCAGAGGTCCGAGTGCCGACCAAAAGCGATCGAATGTAAGAACCAAAATCATTCGAAAATAGTTCTCTAAAATCGCACCAAATCGAAGGAAGTGAATTGATGAAGACTTGTTGTTCTTTTACGTCACGGAGTTAGGCTTCGAGACTAAATAGCAAGTGGTTCTTAGAAACAAGAAAATTCATACCAGAAGAGCAAGAACTCAAAATCTGAGCCAAAAAGGCAGAGAAATCATATAAGTCTGCAGCAGATAGAAGCTAAAACAAACCGTGAATATATCTTTGTAGAAGATTGTTCTCATGAGATCACTAACCAAAAACCTTTGATTTAATTTCACATGAGAAAGCAAAGGTGCTAGTCACTTGAAAAGAGAACACAAAAAAAAAACAGAACTGAGGCTTAACCAAGGATGAAAGATTACAAGAGAGAGACCACAAAATACGTCCCCATACGCATGGACATTAGACCCATAGGAATGATTACAAGACTTTCAATCCATCCTCTCCCTCTCAATCCTCAAGAACACCAAGAGACTCACAAGCTTCTTGGGAGGAACACAACACACACAAAGATATGAATAAGCTCTCAAGTGTCCTCAGGGGTATGCAGCCCCTCATCTCTATTTATAGCCCTTGGCTAACGGGTCTCCAACCCGTTACGCCGGCTAAACCCTAACGGAGCTGTCTCCGCTTGTGCGGCCTTGCGAAATTCCGTTTAGCCCCCCACGCACCTTCGGGAAGCTTCCGCGCCTTGCCTCGTCGCCTCGCAACCACCTCGAGTCCACGCCGTCTTCGACACATCCCGACCGCTCGACCTCGGCGCCACTGCGCCATCGCGCCTAGTCCGGTCCCACCGTGTCTCGCCATGACTGCGTCTCGGCGTCCCGCACCACACGCACAAGAAACGCATCAAATAGCACCGTTCGATACATGAACGCACAAATAGCATAATCAAGTCCAAACCCGTCGCATAATCAGAATATACATCCTAACCCATACGACTAAGTTTGACCAAAGTCCGACCGAGCCCGTTGCGCCACGCAACGTCAGGGTCCGAACAAACATACTCAAACTCGACTTTTGAAAACAGATGTCAATTACTCATCACTCACAATGGGATAACCCTCATATGGTCTCTCAATCTCCCCCTTGATGAGTATATTGACAAACACCGAAAAAGCACAAAATTGAGTTTGAAGAGTCTAACATGGTCCATAAAAACAGAATGAAGCTAATGACCATGTCGACAGAAGGAGCAAAAGAAAGAATAAGTTTTTCTCAAGGCTCCCAAAGTGGCTTTTTCTACCACTATTCTCCCCTTTTGGCAATAAACGCATCAAGAATGCAAGAAGGGAGAATATAACACATTTTGGATAAAATGGCCGAAGTTTGTTTATTCTATGCATTTAGAGCCATGAGAATTATCCAAAATGACCATAAGGATTACATCAAGCCATAATACATAAATATGCTATCTAGATCATGACAAGATATGTATATGCCAGCTAAACCAAAGAGATGACAATCTGAAATGTAATGCAATTTGTGAGCAAATTAAGTCATCAATGAGCAAAGTCTAGCTAGAGACATCCAAGGATGATGCAGGCCATGTCAATTAAGCTAAGCGGAACCAAGAAGCTAATATTGAGTCCAAATAGAGTGCTATACGCTCAAGAAGGAAACATTGGTTCAAATACTTGGTTCTTTTGTAACTTTAAGCAAATCGAGCATAAATGACATATTTTTTTATGAAACTTGTGGTTGTTTCCAACCAATATTTTTATCATGTGCTAGATCTCAAGCCTTATGCGATCATACCAAGCGAGAAGCTTAAGGAAATGATTTTGGTCATCCAAAACTCCCCCTGAGTTCATGCCTAGTGCAATGGCAAGCCGTCTCATGAGAAAGAATTGGTGAGATCAGTTTTTTCGCACAAAAGAGATCCTTTTTGCTTTTGAAATGATTGTACTAACATATGCATCATCAAAAGACTAAAACAGCTCAATCTAAGGCTCAATAGAGATTCAACGCTCAACTCAGCCTATTTGACATGGCATGGATCATAAAAGGATAGCTCAAGAAAGTCTAATCTCGAGTGCTAACATGACAAGTTTTAGTTTAACTTAAGCAAGTTTAATTAACTTATCATGGCAAAAGCTAGTTTACACATATGAAGTCATGATAAATGTAGCAAATAAGCACAAGTCATGGCAAGGTGTAAAGCATTTTAAACATGTCATCAATGGATAATAATCAAGGCTCCATGTAGTTATATTACAATGCAGAATGACATGCATGAAAATCCAGCTCCCCCTCAACATAAAATGCAACTTTTAGTTCAAGTTGAGTTAGGTCAACATTAAGATCTAGAAGTTCCCAAATGAACTCCCCCTGAACTAAAGCAATAAAAACGAGAAGCTGGCAATGGAATCAAGAAAGGCAGTCCTTAAAGCATAGACAAGATATAGAGACAACTATGGCTCAGACTGACTCTCATCTACCCCATAAGACTCCAGGACTATCAGCTGACGAGAAAACACACACTAGAGAGCAAATACGTACCATGTCTACCCGAGGGTGGCCCAACCCTCGCTAGAGCCTACAAGAAGTGAGTGAGCTCAACCTAGTGAGATAAGAAACAGCTAATATGCAGCATCCTGAAAGCACACGATAAGAGTAAGAAATCTAAGCATCTAGACGTGAGAAACACTCTAATCTATGCTAGGAGGACTAACCCAACGCACCCATATGCTAAACAATCAAAAAGGAGTATGAGCATAATTAATATGATAAAGCAAGAAAGCACAAAACTCCCCTCACAACAAACCATAAGGACAACCACCCCAAGCTCTCCCGTGAGTCGAAACCGAGAGCTATCCAATGGCTTGGTGAAGATATCACCAACCGGTGGTCACTCTCCAAACCGGAGCACGATGTCTCCCTTCTCTACATGGTCTCAAGAAAGTGACATCGATATCGATGTGCTTGGTCCGAGAATGCCGCACCGGTTCTTAGCAATGCTAATCGCGAAGTGTTATCGCAGAAGAGCGAAACACGATCGATAGCAACCCAAAGTCCCGCAGTCGAGATCATCCAGCACTTGGCTACAAAGAATCGATCGCAACAACGTGCTCGGCCTCGGCGGTGGATCGTAACACCGGATCGCTTCCTCGAAGACCAGAAACGAGATAGGTGCCAATGAACCGGCAGTGCGAAGTGCTCTTCCTATCTATCCTACAGCCAGCAAAGTCTGCGTCCGAAAAGGCTCTAAGAGATAGACAGGAGGAGGAAGAGTACCGATACCATAGTCAATGGTAGCTCAAGGTACCGAAGATGCGCTTCACCGCTTGGCGGTGAGACACGCGAGGAGAAGCCTAAAACCGAGCACATAGACACACGAAAAGTGTATGCCCGGCCTCGAGGCGTTGAGGTACAAGAGAGAGCCAATCATACTCGAACTCCTTTTGATCAACTGCTCGCCGTCCTCATCTCGGGTCAAGTGCGGTCAGTAGAAGCCACCTGAGTGGACACCGGCATACCATCACTCATGTCAAAGCGTCTCAGGAGGTCTCGAGTGTACTTGCCTTGATGCAAGAAGGTACCCTCCCGAGTCTGCTTGATTTGGAAGCCAAGGAAGAAGGTCAACTCACCCATCATGCTCATCTCAAACTCGGTGCTCATGACATCCGAGAACTGTGAAACTAGAGCATGAGAAGAGCCACCAAAGATAATGTCATCGACATAAATTTGGGCGAGCAGAAGGTCATTGCCAAGCCGACGAATGAACAAGGTCTTGTCAACTTTACCCATCTCGAAATCATGTCTCAATAGATAGGACTTAAGCCTCTCATACCAAGCTCTAGGGGCCTGCTTAAGTCCATACAGTGCTTTGGAAAGCTTGTAGACATGATTAGGGTATTTGGGTTCTCAAAATCTAGAGGCTGTCTCACATAGACTTCTTCCTCAATAAAGCCATTGAGAAAGGCACTCTTGACATCCATCTGGTAGAGCTTGAAACCCTTAGAAGCCGCAAAGGCAAGCAGAATTCTAATGGCCTTAAGTCCGCTCACAGGGCAAAGGTCTCCTCGAAATCTAGACCTCAACCAGAGTACCCACGAGCAACCGCCTAGCCTTGTTTCAATGACTACCCCATCCTCACTTTGCTTGTTCTTGAACACCCACTTGGTCCCAATGATATTGTGACCTCGAGGGGGCTCAACAAGCGTCCGCACCTTGTTTCTCTCGAAACTCTCTAGCTCCTCATGCATGGCATTGACCCAAGACTCATCGGAGAGAGCATGACAAATGTCTTTGGGCTCGAAGAGGCAACAAAGGCGTAATGGAGACAAAAGAGTGACATGTTGTTTTGAGCGAGTAACTCGCTCAAAAGGTCTCCAATGATCCGCTCAAAGGATGAGATTTTTGTATATGTCTTGGAGGTCCAAGATGAGATGAAGAAGTGGCCTCTACCTCGTGACTGGACGGGTAGGAACAGAGTCACTAGCTCCGGAGGAAGTCAGAGGCATGGTCGATCACCTTGAGGTGCGGTGAAGAAGGCACCTCAAGGGATGGATGAGGGGCTGGATCGTAGACAACCATCGCTCCATCATCCTCATCATCCACAAAGATGGTCTCGATCGCTCTAGAGAACACGAGATATCGGGCCTAGTTCCTGACCGGCCTCATCGAAAGTCACCTCACGTGTTTCTACCATTTTGCTAGACTCGCAGCCTGCACCCTATAGGCCCGCCAAGAAGTCGAGTAGCCCGTAAAGATCCCATCACAAGAACGTGACTCGAACTTATCTAGGTTTCCTGACTTGAATAAAGCACTTGCAACCAAACACACGAAAATGAGAAACACCGGCTTTCGCCCATATCTCAACTCGTAAGAGGTGCGGTGCAAGTGTGTCCCGAGAAAACTCTGTCAAACATGGCACGCGGTGGCTATAGCCTCAGCCCAAAACTTCTCCAGTGTAGAGTACTCATCAAGCATTGTCCTGGCCATCTCGACCAAGGTACGGTTCTTCCTCTCCACAACGCCATTCTGCTGAGGGACGTATGGAGAAGAGAACTGGTGCTCTACACCTGTCTCATTGCAGAAACTCTCAAAGTAGGAATTCTTGAACTCCGTGCCATTGTCATCGCGGATCGCTCGTAAGGCACCGGAAGCTCAACAGAAAGCCCACCGAAAAGACCTCGAAATGTAAACGCCTCATCCTTCGAGGCCAAGAAAACACCCAAGAGTACCTCGAGAAGTCATCGACCACGACAAGAACATACCACTTCCTCCCGCAGATCGCACTCGAGCCGGTCCGACTATGTCCATGTGGAGCAATTGTCCGGTGCATCGGTCATAGTCACTTGGACCGAGGGTGAGAAGCGGCAACCATCTTGCCATGCCGGCATGGAGCGCAAACAAGATCTTTGACCATCTTGAGTTTCGGCAGACCACGAATGAGATCATGACCGCTAACTCGGGTCAAATGGACAAATCCAATATGACCAAGTCTCCTATGCCAGAAAGAAAGGTCACGGACTCGTAGCAACCAAACACCGGAGAGGATCACCGAAGACTCGGAAAAATCAGCACGAAGATCCTCCCAAAACGAGAAATCCATAAACCGCACCACAATTCAAGAATCAAGAATTTTGCAATTGTTTTCTTAAAACTCACCTCAAAGCCGCCATCGATAAGCTGAGAAACGGAAAGCAAATTATACTGCAGCTTACTAACCAGGGCAACATCTTTTAAAACAAATGAGTCATTAATGCGCACAGTACCTTTGGCGATGACGCGTCTGCATTTAAGAGTCTCCAAAGGTGATAGTCTCATCACCAAGCTCGGCCAGAGAAGAAAACCAATGTGAATCTCCGGTCATGTGTCGTGAACACCCGAGTCTGAGCCAAACCTTTCCTTCCCCGCCCGCGAACCCGAGTCAAACAGAGTAAAGTCTCGATCGGGTAAATCAACAGTGATTTTGGCACTCAATACGGAGTAACACGTCGAGCAGATGAAGTAGTCAAGCACGACTGACCTCTATCTACCCTACGCTCTCCGTTGCTCAAAGAAGCGAAGGTCCGTGTGCGGACACAAATCGTTCTTGGGTCCGATCGCTACTAAGAGCGAGTCGGCACCGGCGAAGAGTCGATCACGCCAGCGGGTAGGCATCTCGATAGGAAAAGCGAGATCTACCCTCGAACAGCGGAAGTCACAACCAGAGGGAGCATGAGAACGAAAAACAGAAAACTCGGAAGAACCAAGTCCTCGATGCTGCCCAAAGCTACCAATAGTAGCAAGCCTAGACCTCGTGTTGGTCTTAGGTACACTCAAGATCTGGGGCTGACCCTGAATACGCCTAAGAGCTGTAACACGGTCTCCACGTGTGATCTTGACGCGCTTGAAGCAATGGTCAAATAAATGTCCATCCTTCTGACAGAAGGTGCAATAATACCTTCTGAGAAGCTGAAGTAGCATGAGATGGCTTCGCCTTCTGAGAGACCGAAACTGCAGGTGAAGTTACCTTGCTGTCAGAAATCCTTTGAACAAAGCCCACTGATTTAAATTGAACATTCTTGTTCTTAGGCTTGACCTCAATCACACCTGCGGCTACGGGTCTGAGCACGACAGGTGGATGCTTCCTCACATCCTCACAGAGATCATATCTTAGACCCTGTTTGAACTTGCAAATCTTTGATTGGTCTAGAATAAGATTGAGTTTCTTCTTGCCTCCTACAAATTTCTCGAGAGTGTTCATAAGGTACTGACACTCCCGAAAGGGAGAGGTGCAAGAAGAGTAAGGAGGAGAAGAGACAGCAGAAGGTAAGGGAGCAGAAGAACAACCAACAGCAGAGGGAAGACTGGCTTGTGCACTCACAGCCGACTTAGACGGGACAGTCCTACTGCTAGCAGGTTGGTTCGCGTCGCTAGGTGTCTCTACCTTACCCGGGGGCTTCTCCCCCTTCTCTACAACCACATTACAAGCACAAGGTGGCTTCTCTAGTAGGTCCTTAGTTAGCTTCACATATTTCTCATCCAATGCAATCAAGTTAGATTTTAGTTTGTTACAACTAATGCATGGTGAGCTAACAGGTCCTTAGAAGCAAACCGAGCCATCTTCTTATCATGATCAATCATTTCTTGAAACCTGCTTGGAAACGATTCAAGCTCGTGATCGCTTTAGGACAATTCACACATGAAGCAATAGGCTCAAGTAGAAAAGCTTGTAATTCAAAGATTTTATGATCCGCCTGCTTTAGGTTCATCTTCAAATTATTACAACTTTCACAAGTCTCGGCAGATCGAGAAGCATAGTGTAAAGACCTCTAAAAGCATTATCCTTATCCTCACATGAGGTGCAAGAAATAGTCTCAACAAGAGAAGATGAAACAGAGCTACCCTACTCATCTCAAGCTCGCAAGTAGACTAACATTCTCCACTTTAATCTCATCAAGCTCAGAGGACAGACTAGCATGAGAGGTCCTTAGTTTCTCCATGTCTCCAAGCAAGGCACAACATGTATCACAAGAGTCACGGAGGGAGCGAGATATAAGTGAAGTAAGCTCCGTGACAATCTATCTACTTCCTTCTCCAACTCGCTACATCTAGCTCTAGATCTAGCATGAAATCCTCCTAACTTAAGAAAAACTTCATTTAGTTGGTCATAGGAGGGACATACCTCGCCGAGTCGGAGTAGAGGTCGCTGTCACGATCTCGCCCTCGAGGGCCATAAAGCACATGCCGGAGAAGTCGTCGCCGCACTTGGGATCTTGGTCACCCGTCCCGTCGTCGTCGCTCCATCCCTCCACCTCGCTGAGGTCGAGGTCGTCGAAGGCGGTGAGGACGCGGTGGAAGAGCTTCTTGGCTTTTCCAAAGTTGTGGAACGTCTTCTTGCCTTGCGTCTGAGCTGGGGGCTTCTTGTTGCGGTTCTTGTCGGAGTAGTCGTTCTTGCCCGAACCGCCAGTAGTCTCCTTTGCCCTTCCCGGCTTGGGGCGGTTGCTCGAATGTGGTTGGGGCCACCACACTCAAAGCAAATCATCGGTCCTCTTCTTTTTCATCCCTCCTCCTCTTGTAAGCATGGGAGAACTTCCGAGCTAGAGGGCCGGTTGTTCATCCTCTAGCCGCTCTAACCGATCATCGCCACGCCACGAGAGCAGCTAGGAGAACCCGCAAAGAGAATCGGCAGAAGAACCGTAGCGAAGTGGGATCGGTGACTAGTGCCATCGACTGAGACTTCGACCGACGAGAGACTATGTCAATCTCGTGAGTCTTGAGGCGCGAGTAAAGCGCGCCAAGAGTCGTGGTCGAGAGGTCCGTGGTGTCCTTGATGGTAGTCACCTTCATCTCTCAAACCCAAGATCGAGTGCGAAAAGAATTTATCGGCGTTATCCGAGTCGGAGTATGTGAGACCGACGGCTCGGAGGTTGCTCAAAATCTTATGAAAGCGAGAAAAGCACTCGTCAAGGGACTCACCGAGAAGCATCTCGAATTTGTCAGATTCGGCTTAAACCGGTCTTGTCGCACCGCCTTTATTTGGGTGGTGCTCTCATGGTAAGCATTGAGGGTCACCCAAATATCGAAGGCCGACGCCGAGAGAGATGCGATCAAATTCGCTCGCTCAATCCACGAATGATGATGTTCCTCGCCCTTGCGTTTGCCTCAACATCGACCATATTCCGGCATTGATGTTCTCATCGGCGGAACAACAAACCGGACCTTGACCTTTCGCCAGATGGCATAGCCACGAGCACGGATGTAGGTCTCCATCCGACTCTTCCGTAATGGAAAATCCATCCCATCAAGATCGGGGCTTGGTCGAGTACTTGTCCGTCGCCATGGCTCTTGAGACCTAAGTAAAGATCTATCAAGAATAGCTAACCGGCTCTGATACCAATTGTAAGACCGAAATGGCGACAAAGGGGGGTGAATGTCGTTCTCTTTAAAATCGCCCCCGAGAATTCGTATACTATTTTTCAAAAAGATGCAAAACAAAGCACCTCACAGAAAATTAAAATTAATCTTCTTGAAATTTGAAACGCATGTGACATCAAAAATTCAAGATTTGTTCATGCATTTTATTATTTTGCAAGATACACCCACCCTATTTGTGTCCATTTGAGGGACCGAATTGAGGCAATGAGATTTTCAATTTTCACTCTCGGTTTGTATCCATTTGTAGGGGACCGAACCTAAGAGACGAGGATCGAGCCCTTGTTCTTTGGGTTTGTATCCACCTAGCGGACCGAACCGAGAAGATGATGTCTTCATGCCTCGCCTTAATTTGTATCCATTTGTAGGGGACCGAACCTAAGAGACGAGATCAAGCACTCGTTCTTTGGGTTTGTATCCGCTAACGGACCGAACCAAGGGGCAAAAGCATAATAAAAAATGAAGCACCTTGATTTGTAGGACCGAAATGGTGACAGAGGGGGGGTGAATGTCGTTCTCTTTAAAATCGCCCAGAGAATTGTATCAAAAGATGCAAAACAAAGCACCTCACGTAAAATTAAAATTAATCTTGTTGAAATTTGAACGCATGTGACATCCGAAAAATTCAAAGATAAATCGAGACCACCAAGAAAAATTCAATCAAAAAAACCATTGCTTGATCTACATGCAAATTTGTCAAAGAGTCGCTAAAGAAATAAAAGAAAATAGCTCAACTCTCCTCACAAAGAAAGTAGCTCTTAGATGAACTCTCCTCACAAGAGAATCGGAGGCTTGCAAATGCCAAGACCGAAAAGAAACGAAAAGAAAGACTGCAGGAAGAACCGAAAGCAAAAGAAGACCAAAGAGAGCTGAAAAGAGAAAGCTAAGTTGAGCCAAAACAGGAAACAAAAAGGGATAATAATTGCCGAACAGGAAACTACTGCATATACCAAGACAAGAAAATGCAGTCCAGTGATAACAGCGGCAAGAAAATGGAGGCAAACAGAAAGATAATGCAGTGAATAAAAGAGAGGAATAGAGAATACTGAAAGGGCAGAAAATGCACTCGGCGAGAAAATAGTGACCAAAGACTCGTGCAGAAGAAGTACTGCTTTCTAGCCAAGGAATCAAGGTGCCGATCGTCGATTGAGAACGAAATGCACAAAAATGTTCATGCAACACGAAAGCAAGGAGTAACAAAGGATCAGAGGTCCGAAAAGCCACCAAAAGCGGTCGAATGAAGAACCAAAATCATTCGAAAATAGTTCTCTAAAAATCAGACCAAACTGAAGGAAGTGAATTGATGAAGACTTGTTGTTCTTTTCTGGTCACAGGAGTTAGGCTTCAGACTAAATAGCAAGTGGTTCTTAGAAACAAGAAAATTCATACCAGAAGAACAAGAACTCAAAATCTGAGCCAAAAAGGCAGAGAAATCATATAAGTCTGCAGCAGATAGAAGCTAAAACAAACCATGAATATATGCTGCCGTAAAGATTGTTCTCATGAGATCACTAACCAAAAACCTTTGATTTAATTTCACATGAGAAAGCAAAGGTGCTAGTCACTTGAAAAGAGAACACAAAAAAAAAACAGAACTGAGGCTTAACCAAGGATGAAAGATTACAAGAGAGATACCACAAAATACATCCCCATACGCATGGACATTAGACCCATAGGAATGATTACAAGACTTTCAATCCATCCTCTCCCTCTCAATCCTCAAGAACACCAAGAGACTCACAAGCTTCTTGGGAGGAACACAACACACACAAAGATATGAATAAGCTCTCAAGTGTCCTCAGGGGTATGCAGCCCCCCATCTCTATTTATAGCCCTTGGCTAATGGGTCTCAACCCGTTCTGTGGCTAAACCCTAACGGAGCTGCCTCCGCCAGTGCGACCTTGCGAAATTCCGCCGCCTCCCCGCACCTTCCGGAAGCTTCCGCGCCCTTGCCTCGTCGCCTCGCAACCACCTCGAGTCCACGCCATCTTCGACACATCCCGACCGCTCGACCTCGCCGCCACCGCGCCTAGTCCGGTCCACCGTGTCTCGCCACGACTGCCTCGACGTCCCGCACCACACGCATAAGAAACGATCAAATAGCACCGCTCGATACATGAACGCACAAATAGCATAATCAAGTCCAAACCCATCGCATTATCAGAATATACATCCTAACCCATACGACTAAGTTTGACCAAAGTCCGACCGAGCCTTGCACCACGCAACGCCGTGGTCCGAACAAACCTACTCAAACTCGACTTTTGAAAACAGATGTCAATTACTCATCACTCACAATGGGATAACCCTCACATGGTCTCTCATGAGTCGTACCGCAATGGCCGAACCTAAGGGCAAAAGAGGGAGAGAGAAGAAGACCAAGGATTTCACCTTTTCTTGTGTAGCCCTCCCTCTCTAGTGTATGTGTATGCTTCTTTTTCTCTCCAAATGGCCAGCGTTTCCTCCCTTTTCTCCTCCCAAAAGCTTTTCTTTTTCTATACCATTACCCCCTATTTATAGAGAAGGGTGAAAGGTAGTTTATGAAGAGAAGTTATGGTAACTTCTCACTTTGATATTTTTTTAATTTTAATTTTTTTTTGCCAAGAGAAGTTATGGTAACTTCTCACATTGATTTTCTTTTCTTGATTTTTTTTGTTTGCTATCAAAACTTTTGGCCTTTAGGCTTCGTAGGCACATGCATGCAAATTCGTGGAAGCTCCTACTTCATGCATGCACACGATCAAGGAGTGGCTATACAGTGGGGCCATTGTCATTTTTTGCTAATTTTAGTAATTGAGAAGCTAATTAACTCCTTGATGCATGCAACCACTTTCTTTACTACGTGGGAAAAGTGGTCTTAGACGGATATGTCGGCAATTAGTTACTTCATGCAAACGTATTTGGCTTGATCATGCATGCATGCGAGCTCTTAATTTGGACTGAGTCTTTCTTGTGCATGCGTTTGGCGTAGTGGTAGTGGCAACTTCTTCTTCTTTTTTTAATTTATGGAGAGGGTAATTAATTCTCATAAATACTTTGATTTGCCCTTATGCATGCATATAGCACGTGAGCGTATATGGCTATTGGCAGGGGATTTTTTTTTACGTCATCTGACTATATCAATTTATTCGAGCAGCATTTATTCTCCGAATGACTTAAAAATTAAACACGAGACTTTCAGTTACACTATGAACATGCCGTAAAAATTCGCCACTCAATTGTCATATGTAGCACACACGAAAAATCCTGGAAGGTGGACTCGTGTTTTGCGACGTCATCCAAAGTATTATCCTATTCGAGTGAGCATATGTGTTCGAATGAGTGGAAATTTGACACGAACTTTTCACTTGCCCTACAATCATACCGTAGAAATTCGCCACTCAAATGTAATATGTATGGCACGCAACAAATCTTGGAAGGTAATATGCCGTAAAACTTCCGGATAAAATTGGTGTCAACACTCACACACCAAATGGGGCAAGAAAGTCAACAACCAGATTTTGGAGGGAAAACCACCCACTCCACTCATTTGCTTGAGTCAATTTACCAAATTGCCCCTCAAGCACCTTCCCGGAAGCTTCCACCTCCGGTACCTTGACCGTCTGGACCTCGACTCCTCCCTAAGTCTAGTCCGGTTCGCTCCGCTGCACACAACCGCACCCGGCATCCTGACCGTCTGGACCTCCGACTCCACCTGAGCCTAGTCCCAATCCACTCGCCGCTGCCCGTCGTGTCCGCCCGACACCGACCGAGACCTCCGACTCCACCTGAGTCTAGTCCTGGTCTGTTCCGTCACAAACGACCGCAACCGACCTCCAACCGTCTAGACCTCCGACTCTTCCCTAAGCCTAGTCCTGGTTCGCTCGTCGTTGCCTGTCGTGTCCACCACCGGTAGCTCAGCTCCGGCCTCGCC
The DNA here is from genome assembly GCA_036346245.1 of Bonia amplexicaulis. Classification (NCBI taxonomy): domain Eukaryota; kingdom Viridiplantae; phylum Streptophyta; class Magnoliopsida; order Poales; family Poaceae; genus Bonia; species Bonia amplexicaulis. Next base: position 9,368,859 of record CM070750.1, read on the forward strand.
TCGACTCGCAACCACCTCGCAGCTTTGATCATCTTGGCATCACCGACCGTGCTGACCTCAAGACCTCCTCGTGCCTAGTCCCGGTCCCCTCGCCTCACCATGACCTAGCTCAAGTCCTGCAATACACGCATAAGCAAACCGTCACATAGCACCGCATTTAAACAAAGATAACAATAATAGCATAAGTAAAAGGTACTCAACCCTAGAAAACCCAAAACAAACTCAAACTCACTAAAACCACCGTCAATTACTCATCACCAACATGGGGATACCTCCACATGGTCTCTCACCAACAACCCTACTGCTTTATCCACTAACTCGAACCGAATCCGCTTCCGCTTTTGCAGTCTTGCGCTTTTCCCAAAACGCCCCTACTACACCTTCCGGGAAGCTTCCTCATTCCTTGCTGTGCACGCCTTACAACCACTTCGTGTCTCGCCGTCTTCGGCACATCCCGACCGTTCTGACCTCAGCACCGCCTGTGCCTAGTCCGGTCCTCCTGTGCCTCGCCACGACTCCGCCTCGATGTCCTGCATTCACACAAACAAGAAACACATCACATAGCACCGCTCGAGATAATGGAATTAACATTTGCATCAGTTGTTAACTCACACACGAACCACACAAAACAAACTCAAACTTTATGCGCTCACTGCTCTGGTTTGCGTGCACGCGGAAGTTCCGCTCCCCAAAGCGGTAGTACCGCCGAGCGGTAGTACCGCCGTGTAAACTGCGGTAGTACCGCACGCTGAATTCTGACAGCAACAGAGCTGATCCATTTCGCAAACTTTCAGTACACATGTCAATTATTCATCACAAGCATGGGAGCACCTCTCACATGGTCTCTCAGATAAATACCTACCCTATGGTTACAATGGAATCATAGCATTCAAATTATCAAATGAGTGATTAATCAAGTTGGACAATAACTATCACGTATAAAGGTTTGTATCAAAATAACAATGCATGATAATTGAAAATAAAATAATAAATAATAGATTTATTGCTTCTTGCATTATTTCTAAAATTAGTACTTCTACTTCATGTGATGACTTGTTAGCTATGTCATGCTCTTCCATATATTTAGATATTGCTTCTTGCATTATTTCTAAAACTAGTACTTCTACTTCATGTGATGACTTGTTAGCTATGTCATGCTCTTTTAAAGTAGACTCTAACTCTTTTACGACTAATTCTTATGATCGTGTACTTGTTTTTTACAACAATGAGCTAGAAGGGCAAGTCAACAAGCTAAATAAGAGTTGGAGAGGTGTTTCAAGGTTAAGGCAACCCTTGAAAAAAATATTAAGTGAGCAAAGGTGCTCATATAACAAGGATGGGATTGGGTTTATTCCCAAGAAAGGAAAGAAGCCAATTCACATACCGGCAAAAAATTGCCATAACTGTTGTGATGTGGGACACATGCCAAATTCTTGTCCTATTGGTGACACTCCCATCTTTTGTATTTATGACTCTTGCTATATGCTTAGGAAATCCAAGGATGGTAGAGTAGTTGCTATGTTTATGGGCACTTCTATACTTGGTGCTAAAAAGAATGCCATTTGGATGTCTAAAGTCTTGGTTACTATCCTCTAAAGACCCAAATAAATTTGGGTACCTAAAATAATTTATTATTTTTTTAGGTGAACTTCAAAATCGGTGGAAAACATTGGGTGCATGATAGCTGGTACACTCAACACATGACTGGAGACCGAAAGATGTTCACCACATTTGAAGTTGGAAGTGGAGGCAACGATAAAATCACTTTAAGTGACAATAGCAAAGGAAAGGTAATTGGATTGTGTAAAATTGCTATCTCAAATAATTTTTTCATTTCTAATCTATGTCTTGTAGAAACATTGAATTTCAAATTGCTATATGCTACTCAATTATGTGATCTTGGCCTCACTTGCACTTTTCTCAAGGGGGCTTTGTTATTTCAAAAGAAAAACAATGTTAGTTGATTTTGAAAGGTTTCCTATTTGGCAATCTTCATTTGGCGGATTTTTCGTCGAATGAATTTTAATTGAAAACTAGCTTAATTGCAAAAACCTCTTTGGGATGGTTTTGGCATAAACAGTTAGCTCATGTGGGAATGATTCAACTCAAAAAGCTATTTAAATATGAATTAGTTGTGGACTTGAAATATGTGAAGTTTGAGAAGAGTAAGCTATATAGTACTTGCTAAACCGAGAAGCAAGTAGCAAATTCTCATCCATCCAAAAGTATCATGTCCACTTCTAGGCCGTTGAAGCTTTTACATATGGATTTGTTTAGGCCAACAACCTATAAGAATGATTACTCGAAATACACTTGGGTTTCATTCTCCTTGACAAAGCTGAAGCCTTCAGTATTTTTAGAAGATTTGTTAATAGGGCCAAAATAAATTTGATTTCAAAATAATGAAAATTCGTAGTGAGAATGGTTCTGAGTTGAAGAATACTAAATATAAAGATTTTTGTGATGAACTTGGAATAAAGCATTAATTTTCCACAGCCAATGCCCTGGAGCAAAATGGAGTTGTAGAGAGGAAGAATCGAACGTTAACTGAAATGACAAGGATAATGCTTGATGAGTATAATACTTTTGGTAATTATTGGTCGAAAGCAATCAATATTGCTTGTGATACCACAAATCGTCTTTATTTGCATCGCCTTTTGAAAAAGATTTCTTATGAGTTTCTCATTGGAAGAAACTCGAACATCTTCTATTTCCATGTTTTGGTTGCAAGTGTTACATTTTGAGGAAATGTGTTCGTCTTACAAAATTTCAAAGTCATTATGATGTTGGCTTTCTCCTTGGATATTCTTCTAATAGCAAGGCAAATCATATCTTTAATAAAACATCTGGTTTAGTTGAGGAGACATGTAATGTCCAATTTGATAAGATGAATGACTCTCAAGAAGAGCTAGAAAATTTAGATGATGTAGGTGGTGAAGGATTGAGACAAGCTATGAGAATATGCAAATTGGAGACATTAAGCCAAGTGAAAATGCAAACAAACCATCTTCTTCCATGCAAGTTGAAACATCCACTTCCACTACGTGAAACATAGTTCAAATTGAAGAAGTAGAAGACAAGGAAGATTATCAAATGTCAAACATACCCCTAAGGATTCACAATACAATTATCAAAGATCATCTAATTGACCAAATCTTGGGTGTTATTAGTAAGGATGTCTAAATTTGATCTCGTGTTGCTTCTTATTGTGAACATTAAGCCTAAACTTTTAGATGAAGTACTTGAAGATCTGGATTGGGTAAATTCCATGGACAAAGAATTAAATAATTTCGTCCAGAATGATATTTGGACTTTGGTGGAAAGACCCAACGAACAAACTATGATTGGCACAGAGTGCATCATTCGGAACAAGTAGGATGAGAATGGAGTAGTGGTGTGAAATAAAGCAATATTGGTCACTCAAGGCTTCACTCAAGTCGAAGGTTTGGATTTTGATGAAACTTTCACTCCTGTAGCTAGACTTGAATCTATTCATGTATTGCTTTCATTTGCATCATGTTTTGATATTAAACTATTTCAAATAGATGTCAAAAGTTCATTTCTTAATGGTGGAATTGCCGAAATTGTGTTTGTTGAGCAACCTCTCGTTTTGAGGATCATAAGAAAACAAACCACCTATATAAACTCTCAAATGTGCTATATGGTCTTAAATAAGCTTCTAGAGAATGGTACGAGTGCCTCAAAGATTTTCTACCCTCAAAACGATTTAAAATTGGGAAGGTTGACACAACCTTATTCACTAAAGTTATTAATGATGATTTCTCTGTTTGTCAAATATATATTGATGATATTATTTTTCGTGTACTAATTAAGACTTTTGCAAAGAGTTTGGTGAGATTATGTCTAGGGAATTTGAGATATCCATAATTGAAGAACTTATTTATTTTCTTGAACTCCAAAACAAACAACTCAAGGATAGGACATTTATGAGCCAAACCAAGTACGTGAAGGACATATTCAAAAGATTTGACATGGAGGATGCAAAGCAAATGAAGGCTCCCATGGCTATCAACGGTCACCTCGACCTTAATGAGGGAGGTAAACCGGTTAATTTAAAACTTTATAAATTGAAGATTGGTAGCTTGCTTATTCTTACCGCTTCAGACCCGATACATATTTAGCGTTTGCATGTGCGCACGTTTTTACAATTCTTCAAAAGAGTGTCATTTAGTGTCTATTAAAAGAATTCTTAGGTATTTAAAGCATTGCTCTAGCATTGGCTTATGGTATCATAATGGTGCTAAATTCAATTTAATTGGATATTCGGATTTCGATTATGCGGGTTGCAAAGTAGATAGAAAAAACATCTTCGGTGGTTATCGACTATTAGGAAGATCTTTAGTTTTACGGTTCTCCAAGAAACAAAAATCCGTTGCTCTATCCACTACCGAAGCGGAGTATGTCTCCATAGTTAGTTGTTGTGTACAATTGCTTTGGATGAGGCAAACATTGATAGATTTATGTAATTGAATTCAAATGCATGCATTTTTTATGTGATAATGATAGTGTCGTGACGATAGCAAATAGCCCAGTCCAACATTCAAGAACCAAACATATAAATATCCGTCACCACTTTCTAATAGATCATGTAAGCAAGGGTAACATTGTTATTAGACACATATGGACCGATGACCAATTAGCGGATATATTCACTAAGCCACTAGATGAGAGTCACTTTTACAAATTGGTATGATTTAAATATCATAGACTCTTCTAATATGCTTGAACCCATTCCTCGTGTATTTGCTTTTATTTGGAGTTTTTTTATGTTCTCGTGAAGAACTTGTTTCAAAATCTCAAAATCTCTAATTTGATAAAAATTATGTTGTTTGGAGCTTTTATTGTCTATCTTATGCATAATTATCATGAAGTGTTTATCTAAGTGTTATATTTAGGATCATTTGTATCTATGTCCTGTCCCTGCCTTCTCAGGAAAATTAGTACTACCGCGGTTATACTGCTGGTACTACCGACACAGTTAGTGAGGCACTACAGCTCTTGACTGGTGGTTCCAGAAATGGTTATGGTCGACTTCTTATCTTCTCCCTACACATCCAAATCAATCTAACCATGTTCGATTGTTCAGAACCATCGAAGTCTCCTCCCTCATTCCTCTCCTTTCTTCCTCAAATCTCCAAGTCTCGAATCTTCAAGGGAATCAAACCCAATTTCAATCTCTTGCCAAAATCAAGTGCTTGGCACGATTTCTTATCCATTCCTTTAGGTTAACCCCTTGGAATCACTTCTTTCTATAGGATCGAAAACGGCAACAGAGGGGGGGTGAATGGTGCCTTTGAAAAAATCACCGTCGGGTATTAGCGCACAATCTTTTCCTCCGATAGCTAAAGAAGTTATGAAGAAGAAAAATGGATGATAACTTAAAATGTCAATAACCAATTCAACAGAAAAGATATAACAGGACTGCGTGAAAGGAGAAAGGCTAGAACAGACTGCACAAGAACTTGTCTCTGGTTATGCAAAACGAAAACTGGAAGTAGACTTGAACGAAGAACTGTAAACATAATTAGTCTCGGCAAAAACTCTGCACCATTCGGCTGAAAATAGACATCTGAACTGAAGGCTATTAGCTGGCCGAAATAAATAGATAAACCTGAGCTGCTGCTGACAAGCAATTGCTGCAGAGAACACCCGACCGAAAACAGGAGAAAATGCAGTAAACCGGAACAGACTTCACAGGGACTGAATTTTGGCTACCAGTCTGACCGAAAATAGGATCATTTGGTTATGTACGGTGATTCCTGAAAAACTAACACACTGAAGCATCAGCCGAAACCTGATATGCAGAGCGGCAGCTGACTGAAAACAATGACTTCAGTAACTACTGTTCCCCACTGAAAATTAGAGAAAACTGGAGAGGAAATGCTGCTCTTTTCAGGACAAAAGGTTGGAACTATGATCTAAACAGCAGCTCAGTCTCAAGGATTAAGAGAATTCAGACCAAGAGGCAAAGAATCAAAATCTGGACAGAAAACTGAAAAAGAACCGAGAAAGCGAGTGATTTCCAGATTACTTGCCGTTCTCCAATCTTCAGCTCAAGAAACTTTGAAATACAGCAAGAGATGACTCCAGGGCAAGCACACATAAATCTTAAGCCATCTCCTAAAGCGAAATCAAGAGAATCAAGGTTCCCCTGACATCAAACCCTAATTCTTTTTGCAAACAGAGGAAACACTAGTGCAAAACAGAAAATTGAAATGAATCTTTGATTCATCCTTTTGCTCTTGGAAATAGAGTTGCCAAATGGCCTTGAGGATTTCCCAAGAAGAATCTACCTGAGCAAATAATCATCATCTAACCATTTCAACCTGAGTAGAACGGGAAGCTACAAAAGAGAGAAGCTTGAAGCAGAAAGGAAAACAGAAATCCAGAACAGTTTAAGCACTAGTTTGCTCAATTGGATATACTGAAATCACAAATTCTGCTACAGCCAACTTAAACCATCTCTATCATTCTCAGATAGCACAGACAGAGGAAGAACCAAGTACTCAGGAACTAATCCTCTCAACCTCTCACGCAGGGATGGTGGAACAAAAGCAAAACAGCATTCTGCACCTCCACCAACTTCTCAACCAAAAAGAGAAAAGAGAGCCAAAGCCAAAAGCCCATTCAAAACCCTAGAAATTCATGGAGAGAAAAGAAACACTAACTCTCAACTTGCACTCATGCCTCTCCCTCTCCTTTTATAGTAACCACTAATGGGTTCACAACAACACTTTACCCATTAGTGCCAACAACCCTATTGCTTTATCCGCTAACTCGAACCGAATCCGCTTCCGCTTTTGCAGTCTTGCGCTTTTCCCAAAACGCCCCTGCTGCACCTTCCGGGAAGCTTCCTCGTTCCTTGTTGTGCACGCCTCGCAACCACTTCGAGTCCGCGCCGTCTTCGACACATCCCGACCGCTCCGACCTCAACACCGCCTGTGTCTAGTCCAGTCATCCCGTGCCTCGCCACGACTCCGCCTCGATGTCCTGCAGCCAACACAGACAAGAAAACACATCACATAGCACCGCTCAAGATAACAGAATCAACAATAGCATTAGTCGAAACACGAGAAAGCCCAAACGACCGATCGAGAAAAAGAACAACCATCCTAAACACCTTCGACCGCATTCGACCAGGTCCGACCAAACCAAAACCGCGCCATGGACCGACTTGGCGCGAACCGACCAAACCAAACTCAAACTTTCCAGAACACGTGTCAATTGCTCATCACAAACATGGGAGCACCTCTCACATGGTCTCTCAATCTCCCCCTTGATGAGTATATTGACAAACACCGAAAAAGCACATAAAGTTGAGTTTGAAAGTTATACATGATCCAACGGAAATGCAAAGAAGCTTATGACCATGTAGACAAAAGAGGATGCTAGAGCAAAACAGAAAGAGCAAGTTTTCCTGAAAAGCTCTAGAAAATCCCAAAGAGATAGCTTTTTCTCTATTTTTCTCCCCCTTTTGGCAATAAGATCATCAAGATGCAAGGAGAAAATAAATCATGACTTGGATGAAATGGCTGAATTTCCATCCTACTTGTTATGACCACATTTGAGATTGAACACCTAAATACCTTTCCACCCTAGAATAAAACTCTGGTGAATACATTAGTAGTAGTTGGAACATTTTGTAGAACTGCTTAGACATGATTAGAAATAATCTTTGGTTTGGGATAAGTTTTTCACATAAAATGATGAGTTTAAAATGTATTCTTGTCTTTGGTGAGTCAAGAAGAACTATGAAATATTTAAAAAAGTAAAATATAAAACTTTGTTTAGACTTAGACAAATGGTTAGATGGTGGGTGTTTGCTAGCACACGTTGTTACTCGATGGTACAACGTGGGTGCTTGGCATGAGGGGAATGTGAAGAGTCTGCCTACGTCTCACACAACACAAGAAGGGGCCCTGATCTAGTAGAATCTTTATTGGGGTGAAACTTTAGTGGATGTGTGGCCATGTTGATGGCTTTGTATTGTAAATGCCTTGTTATGATTTTATCAGTCGCACGCTTTTGGAAGTGTGTAGTGACCGGTATTATGAGTTAATCATATCTTGTAAGTAAAGTCGTACCACATCTGCGGAGTGTATAAACTATTCTAGATTGTCGTGCCTACAGTCACGGGCAAGCCGAGCAAAGTTTTTCATGGATTAGACTTTGTTTTTCGAAAACTCGTTGGAATCTTTTTGGAGAATGATGGTCTGGATGAGATATCCGTGGTTAGGTTAGTGTTAAGTTAGACTTGCAGTAACAATATTAATTTGCTTAAGTTTCTGTTTTTACTTATTGTATTAAATTCAGCAGCTTCATATCTATTTACTGTATTTATTTAAATTCAGATTTACACTCAAATAACCATATATGCCTTCACTTGTTGCCCTTACATTAATAATACATTTTATGTGTAACTTACGGAGTACATTTTTTTGCTCACTCTTGCTTAATTCTGTTGCTCAAAGGAGGACAATTTTGACTACGGTGAGGACCAGGACAAGTAGGCCACATCTTACTGTCACTACCACAGAAATGGTCACCACAGACGGTTCTAAAATGTAATTCATTGTATTAAATTATTCCCATATCTTTTATTGTTAGGCTCATTACTTGCATTTTGAATTTATTCCTAGTTATTTACTTGCACTTGCTTTAAATTCTGAAAATCCCAAATAGAATTTGCAGAAAGAATTTGGATGACAACACTATGCAAGAAAAAGTTTTGAAAATTCTATATTTTTGAACATCCGAATTTTGGGATGTTACACCATGAAGAGGGTACATCCATGGTCAAAGATGCCAAATTGCATAGACTTTGGATCAAATATGAGACATTCATAATATTGTCGCATGAAAACATTAATGAGATATACCCAAGGCTCAACAATATTGTGAATGAGCTCAAGGGTCTAGGCACAACACTAGTGGATGTTGATATTATTTATAATATGAGACAAGGGAGTTGCTAGAGGTGAGGTGGAGGTAGAGGAGAACAAGGGGCTCGTTAGCTGCGAGAGGGACCATATTTGGTGCTATATACTCTAGAGAGAAGGCGAAGGAGACTGGGTAGTTTGTCAGCAGTAAGAACCTCCACGAACCTGAGCAGGGTTTAGACCCTACGGGCTATAGGAGGCGAAATCGATGGGGAAATGGAGAAAGGACATTGGAGGTAGCACAGGGAGGATATTAGCGATCGCCAGTGTTGAGATCTACCATTGGCCATGATGGATTGGATGACGGCCACACCAGCTAGTGAGCAGAGAGTGGGAGTAGAGGCAGAGAGGAGGAGGGTGGGCATTGGGTGAATGGGGAGGCCGAGAGGGAAGGGTGTCGGTTCACTCATTTTGCTCAATGGCAAAAACATGGCTAATTATCACCTAACTCTAGTGGCAAACTTGTAACTTGTGGGCTTTCTCGGCGTGGGAGCAACCCCTCACCAGCTCCACTGAAATAAACTGAGGACCTATTCTTTTATGCTACGGCTAGTGTTTTTTTGTTTCGGTTGATGAATAGTAACAATGATAGAGAAACTATGTAAAGAGTATGGAGTAAGAGAAACTCACGTGTGATTTTGATCGATATAAATAAAGTCACTACAATGTCTACAACAGTCAACTTATAGGACCCCATTTTGAAAAAGTACTATGTTTGAAAGTTAGTTACTGCAGAAAAGTTAGTTACTGTAAAAAAGCCAAAAGCATGACTTTAGCGGCTTAAAGGGTGCGTTCTTTTGGACTGATGGCTTATGGCTTAAATATTTGAATTCTGCCTGTTTGCGAGAGGCAGTACGCAGAGAGAAATAGTCGCATGCGATTTTGACCGGTACAACTAAACTCAGTATATTTTAACTATAATTATTATAGATAGAATAAACATAAACCTCAGATAAACTGAAATGAAACCAGTCAAACGAGAATCCATGAGCTGAAGCCACGCTAAAGACTCTCTTAATATACGGTTTCCATAATTGTTATAGAAAAACAGCTTATAGCAACGGTCTCATCGTCCTGGCGAGCCGGACGCAGACTCCACCGCTTCCAAATCGCAAATCACAACATCCCATCGCGCGACACGCCCAGATCTCATCTGACTCGAACCAGTAACGCAGAAAGCCCACCGGCCCAAACACGCTCACCCCTCTCCCTCGTCCCCCACCCCCACACATGGCGAAGCGCGGCGTCGCCGGCGGAGGCGGAGGCGGCGAGCCCATCCCGCTGTCGCGGTTCGGCGCGCTGGTGGCGCAGCTGGAGTCCGTGGTGGCGTCGGCCAGGCAGAAGCCCCCCGACGCGCTCCTCTGCTTCGACCTCCTCTCCGAGCTCTCCTCCGCCCTCGTCGAGGCCCCCAAGGTCGAGCCCTCCCCTCCCCTCTCACACATAGACCCAGATCTCACAGCCTAGATCCCTCCTACTGCAGCAAGGCCTATGCCGCATCCTGTTGCCGTGCGAGTTCCCTGGATGGATCTCTGGCGAGTTGCCAATGGTGTTTCTGTGCCTTGATCTGCTTGCATCGCGTAGAGTGGTTTCGGTAGTTCACTCCCTATAGTTTGGTGTCCTTGCAAAGCACCAATGTCTTCCAGTTGGTGCATCCTAGTTGGGGGACGACAATTGAACAAACAACTTGCTCTAGTCATTTGGTTGGGTTTAGCGGCCGTGGAGAGGGCAGAAGAAGTACAAAAAAGGCCTCATGAATGGCGCCCATTTTCAAAATTACCAAAAACCGAACAAAGATATCTGTTCTAAAAAATGTTCAGAATTTAGCGAAACACTAGTGCCTCTCTTCCTGCCTGCATGGCTCAACCTAGTGAGCAAACTTGTAATGCACGATCCACCTTAAGGAAGTTCGTTCCTTGATTATGTTTACCCAAGAAGTGGTAATATGCAGCCTCTGGTCATGAATGGAAGATCAGCTTGGTAACTCCTATTTTGAATTATGTGTTTTGGTGTTGCTATCCAGGAGACCATCCAGCTTTGGCAAAGGAAATGCGAGGATGCTCTCCAATCATTGCTTGTCCTTGGGGCTCGCCGCCCTGTTCGGCGCTTGGCTTCATCAGCAATGGGGCGAATAATTGAGAAAGGTGATGTGATATCGGTATACTCAAGAGCAAGTACCTTGCAGGGGTGGTTGGTAGATGGAAAAAGAACGGATCCCATGGCATGTGCAGGTCAGGAATTGTAATTCATACTGTCTAGATTTCTTGACTCATTTGAAATGTGTTAGAGCTCATCTTTATTTAAAAAATTACTCATTTAGTACAAATATTAATATAACCATCTATATGTATGTAAACAACTGGTGAAATAAAGGCAGCACAATAACCTTCAAGTCAGAAAAATAATTCTAGAAGTTTTCTCATTAGTTGATTGAAGAGAAGTATATTTGGTGGAACCTTGTTATAACGGCGCAGATTAATCAAAGATATACCAGAGGTGTTACATTTGTATAACAAGTACATCTTATAAGTGGTACATGAGAACCCTGAGCATACCTGGACATGTCTTCCCCCTTGGTCTTGTTTGTTATTTTTGTGAGGTCCTCGGTCTTGGGTTGAAGTTTTAGCAAACGTGGACTAAACAAACTGTGGCAATTAACGCATTTTATATATACAATCCTAAGAGCCAACAAACCAAAATCACCTTTTGCTAAAAACACTTCCATAATTTGTTTATGAAAAATCTCAATCTAAAACTGATGATCCAAACAACCTCTAAGAGTGAGCAGAGAGCACCTTGTCTCACTTACCTATCAGATAAGAAGCCGTGCTTATATTATATGGTTATCTGCCTGAAAGATACCAGTATGATGAAGTAATGCATTTTCCTGTGGTGTGTTGTGCAATGATCTGCTGATGTCTCTGCTATTTCTTATAGAAGCCAGACTATAATGATATAACATCTTGTGATCTGCTTATTAATTGTGCTAATTATTTATTTGTTGGTCTAATGGTCTACAACTCAATTTCCCAACAGGTATAGCGCAATGTCTGGGAGAAATTTACTGCTTATTCGGGCGCAGGATTACCGCAGGATTGATTGAGACATCAAACATTGTAGCAAAACTCATGAAGTATCACGAGGTTGTGCGCTTCTACATGCAGTTTCTTTACTATTCTTTCCATTTCCATTCTGGTGTCTTCCATAGAAAATTATCGAACTGTTGTTTGGTATTCGTGTTATTTTCTTGCAACGCAGCAGCTTTGTTAAGATATGTGGAAAATATTTGTTTATTTTTTTAGAAACAAGGATTTCTACGTGGTACTTACTGTAAATCTGAAATATATTTACCTGTGGAATATTTTGTTCTACGCTTTCTTTGTCATCTCCAAGGGCCCATCTTGCTCTTAAAACTGTTGCTGCTGATGTCCAGCCTTCTTGATGCTCCTGCTTCATTTTCTACCGGTAAAAGGAATTTTGACAGTTTTCTTAAATGAAACTTCAGGACTTTGTGAGACAAGATGCACTCCTCTTGCTTGAGAATGCATTGGAAGGCTCAGGTGGTGGTGGCAGTGGTGCAGCTTATTTGGAGGCTTTCCGCATTATCATGCGAGGAGGCATAAGTGATAAATCATTTATTGTCAGAGTAGCAGCAGCACGATGCTTGAAGGCCTTTGCTAATATAGGTGGGCCTGGGTTGGGGATGCATGAACTTGATACTTATATGTCTTGTTGTGTTAAGGTATTTTTTACTTTTGTGTCTCATGTTTAGTGCAAGCTGAAAACTAGATGCTGCTGTGATTTTCTGAGCTGAATCTGTTGATTTATTTTTTACATGTTTTAGGGCTTGGAAGATAACACATCATTAGTTAGAGATTCATTTGCAGAAGCACTTGGTGCCATACTTGCTCTTGCAGTGAACCCAGATGCCCAGGTATATAAATTTCACATTTTTTAAAAACTTTTTTCTTGTCAGTTTTTAGATACGACTGTATTTGATAGGTAAAGAAAGGAGGAAAAAAGCAAAGTGCTTCCACAAAGAAATTTGATGATGGTCTACAGAAGCATTTGATTTTACCATTTGTTAAAGGTAAAGCAAATTCTTCCCTTTACCGAGTGTGTGATCAAAGACATGAATGGCGATGATATTGTAGCACCTACTCAAAAGCTGCAATTTTTTTTTTATCAATTCATTCATATTTGTTGCCTTTATTTAGTAAGGAAATAATATCAGAGCATTATGAAGGAGAGACATGTAGAAGTGAAACTGTATGTTTACTAAAGTTTTGAATTCTTTATAAACAGGAATTATTAAACTTGTTGCTGATCATTTCCGATCGCAGCTATCATATAGTAGTATACTCTACTAAAAATGGACATCGATCCTTTAGGCTACGTGCTTACTGCTTAATATATGACAACTAGCATCATCAATATTTGGATAGGGCATTATTGGAATCTGAGCATTGCTTTCTTTTTCTTTTTTCTTTTCTGTAATACTTAGAATTTATGTGCTATGGTGCATTGGTGGTCTTTATCAACAATATTACAAATTTAAGCATGTGGACTGTTTCTGTATATGGACATGAATATCTTGGATGGACGATCGATAGTCCATGCTTATGTGCATTCAGTGTGATGTTCCCTGTTTTTCAATTGCAGCAAATGGAGCCAATGCAAAGAAACTCCGGATTGGTTTGGCTTTATCGTGGGTGTTCTTTTTGCAGGTAATTTTTAAAAACACAAAGCTTCGTAGGAAGTAAATGCAAGGCTGTAAAGGGAACGAGAGTAAAAGATTGAAAAGGAAAATCATGGGAATAGAATACGGCAAATAAGATGGCAAAGTTTAAGCTAGGAGAGCACAGTAATGAGCTATTAAACACTGTAAAATAACTGTAACAAAAAATAAGCAAGCAATATCACAAAAAGATCTGAGTGATAATGCAACAGGGCACACAGGGCAAACATGCACAAAGGCATGGGTGAAATTTAAACGCTGAAGTGGGCTTGGACACCTAATAGAACCAATGTCTTGAATTATCTTATGTGGATGTACCAAACTGATTATGAATTATGAATTATGTAAAAAAGGTGTTTTGAGATATATGCCACTCAAAAGATTGGCACTTAGTAAATACCACTTCAAAGGATTGGTGTGGTTTACTGCCACCCTAAAGGATGTTTCATCAGCCATCTCCACTTTACTTATATTTATCTTTTACATTGTTAGGTTGTCTTCCTATTGAGTTAGAATGGTTCCGCATCTCAATTCTTCTAAATTTATCTTTGCACAAAATAGTTATTTTGAAAATTGTTTTTGCGATGTATTGGCATTTCACTTCACTCCATTAACAAAAGTTATGTGGCGCAGATGATTCATATGAAGTATGGCACCCCAGATAGTGAACTTCAAAATTATTCAATACAAGTGATGGAAATTCTCCAAGGGAATGGGTCTCCCGATCCACATGCATTGGTACCCCCCTTTGTTAATTTTAGTTTGAACTTGTATTTTAAGATTTCATGAACCATGCATTAGTATCTTGTTGTTTAGTTTGGCTGTATTGTGGACAAAAGTTCCCTTTTTGAGACAGATTTTTTTTCAGAAATGGTTTATTCATTAGCTTAGAATTTATTTAATGACCTAGAAATGATATGGCATGCCACATGAAATGAGTTCAACTAGAAATGACATGACATCTGACATGAAATGTTGAACATGTGCTATAATATTGTAAGAAGTCCTTGTCAAATGGGACATCAGTTTTGTTTTAGATCCACACTTCTGTTACGACCAGGTTATCTGCAACATGTTTTTTTTATGAAACTTGCAGATTTTTTCCCTTGCAATTTTTTTGCTTGTCACTTTTGTTTAAACTGCTATGTTGTCTAGGTGTGTATCTCTAACCACTAGTTCTACTATCCCTAGCTTGCATCTTATAAGAATATAGAATGCTCAAGCTGAATTAACATTTCGACCTTATAGATCAAAAATTATAAATCAATATAGCATTTGTACAAGAAGAATTGGTGAGACGCATAAGATTTTCATTTTGCTTGGTATGTGTGACAATGAAACCATTTGCTATTGCTGAAAATCTCCCATCGCTGTTTATATACCAGGCTTCAAAATCCCAGTCTTGGACTAGTTTCTGCCTGCTGGTCAGTAATGATTTCTAGCAGGTTACCGTCAGGAATGTCTTTGGCATGTATTAGATCACTTTCCAGAAATTGTACATATTGTTCCAGCTATCTGCATGTCGCATGGATGGGGGATTCTTGTCTTGCAAAATTGGTGGCATACAAAATTCATGCGCAATGCATTCAAAGTTGTTTACGTAGAATTAGGAAGTTACAACCTATTGAGTTGTGTGGCTGTTGTGTAAACCGATAGCACAATATGTGAAGAAAAATTTCCCAAAAGAAAGCATGTCTCATGCATGAAGTGGCCAAGATCTGAACATCTCATCTCATCTTTTCCTGATGCTATTATGAATTGTCCTTGGTAGCCATTTCAGATTTGCTGTTGTTTAGCCAGAAATAGAAAGATTCCAAATATTTAAACTGGGCCTTTTTATGTGCCAGCTGACTCCAGGAATTCAAATTACCAGTAGGATTCATAACCATTGTCCGTACTGTATCATGTTGGCCTAAGGTGTTTGTGTTGACGCAACTTAACCTGCAGATAATGAAAAGTTCTTCCAAAACTGCATTGAGCATTTAGACGGGAAAAGATGAATTACTGCAGGAGTTGCCTTTTGCCCTAAATATAACAAAGAAAATGTGACTGAAATCATTTCCAAAATTTGGACACCATATTTTATGATGTATTTGATTTTTTGGAGCATTTGAATAAACCTTGCTTTGAGTTTAACCTATTTTCACTTGGATATCCTTTTAAGTCAGCAGGTAAATACCAGTAGTTTGATGCTTGTTTTCCAATTTGCCTCTAACACTAGTGTTAAATTTATATTTTTGTTTGTTAAGAAAGCAGGACATATCAACTACAGGGAAAGAAATGCTATTGCACCTCAATTTTTCAATTTTGAAGTTTTTTATTGCTCTTATATCTAAATGCCGAGGCATGTGTTCTATATGTTCTTCGAGTTGGTGTTGCTGACCAGATGAGTGAGCCAACGCAGCGTGAATTTTTGGTATTTCTGGGAAGAAAGGTTTGGTAGCTTCCTTCTGGTCCTAAAATAGTAAAACATATTTGACTTTATCACACTGCATAATTTGTGTGCATTGTTGGGTGCAGTTGGAGTCTTCAAATTATACTGCTCCGATGAGAGTGGCAACATTACGCATTCTGTCTTACCTGTTGAGAAGCTTGGGCGAGGTATTTGCACTTAAGAGAATTTTGTCGTATCACGCATGGTTTTTCCCGTTTATTTTGCAGCTTCCATTGGTATAACTCAACCAAGTAGCATACTTTATGCATTTCCAGTTACTTTAGTATGTGTTTATGCTTTATGTTCTCTTTGGCAAAAGTTGAAATTCTTCATTGGGCATTTCTTTATCAATGCTGTTCATACATCACATGTGCTATCATGCAGGTTCCATCTGAATTCAAGGATGTTCTTGATAACACAGTTGTTGCAGCATTATCTCATTCTTCAGCACATGTATGTTGTAAAATAGCTTCTATTATTTGCCCTCTTAAATTTCACAACTATATGAAAATATTATGTTTTTCACATCATCTCTGCTATAATATTTGTGCTGTGAAACCATATAATTTGTGATTAAATGCATGTTATAACCAACTAAATGACCATCATGGATGTATACTATACAATTATGCTATTTCAAGTTCAACTTTCAGGGACAGATGTTTCATTGAGGGCTAAAGAACAATGTAGTTCATAGTCACAGAACTACTTGCTTGTGCCATGGCACGTGTCATATTTTACTCTATCTGGAATGCATCATATCCTTTTCTTCAACTGTTTATTCTTTTTCTTGAAACACCAGTGAAATAGTAAACCATTGATGTTGAGTAAACTACACAAATCGACTTCTTTTCTTGTACCGAATACATTATTCTGATTGCAATCATTGCATGACATAGTTCACCACCCTGTTCCCTGTAAAAACCCCCCAGCACCCCATGGTTTATCACCACTTGCCTGCCTGTAGATACAAAATTTGCATGCAGTGTCTTGAACTGCACATTCAGTGTGCCATCTGGTTACCACTTCCCACATAGAAACATTTGCTATTCATCTGATCTTGCTGCCTACAGAGGCAAACTGAACATTAGTATATTACTTTATCTTCCATAATTTTCTGTAGCATTCATTTTAATACAATGCACTTGAAAGTTGAACATGGTGGCAGTCACTTTTGGTACAGCCTGCCGTTGATGTACTTTTTCTGTGTGCAATGTACAATTTTTCCCCCTGAAATGAAACTTACTCAATTCTTTGTTCTTTTGCTGTCTATGCTATAAGTTTTTTTGGTATGTTGTACGAAGTGGTTGAACAACCCTGATTTCCTTTAACATTGTATAGGTTGTGTCGAGGCAGCTTTATCATTGCGTGCTTTAGCGGAGGTTGATCCTACATGTGTTGGTGGTTTAGTTTCATATGGTATTACAACATTACATGCTCTCAGAGTGACTTTGTCATTTGATAAGGTATAATGATTCTCTTATCAGTTATGTTCCATGCGCTTGCTACACTGCTTTAATCTTTATTGCATTGAAAGCCGTATTTTTAGTCATAGTCCGTGATTATTTATACCTGCGAGTGGTATTCCCTATGTTCACTGGTTCCGAATCCGAATCTCTCTCAACTAATAATATGTTAATAAGCAACGATGCCCAAGATCTACCGATTCATAGCGGATATGCATTTTGGTAATATACTCCAATGTTTTAAATAGCGTGTTGTGAAAGTGTTGCAGGCTTGCAGCAAAGTTTTTCTATAGTGGTTCCACAAATTAAGCCAACACCCCAAATTCACTAGGGTTGCTCTTCCTCTACTCCGGAGATGGCGAGCACCGAGCCACTTACAAACAACCGTGCCTTCTTACAAGCTCCTTTGAGAAGATCAGCGTCCGCGACCAACTAGTGTCTTGTCGACCGGCTTGCCTTGCAATGGTGAGAAAACTAGCCCTTATAGCGGGCGCCGGTTAGACCGCCCACATAGGGGCCAGTCAAACCACTCACAAGAGCCGGTCAAACCGCTCCACAAACTCCAGAAAGGAGCACAAAAACCAGCTCTATGGAAAAAGCAACAGGCAACAAAAGCTCGGTTGCACCTCCGATGCCGGTCAGACCGCTCGCACAATGCTGGTCAAACCGCCCTAGCACGGTTTAGAAAAAAGATCAAGGTTGACTCTCTTGCGAAGGGACCGGTAACATATGCCTGATCACACCGTAGCTTCCGGTCAGACCAAGGTTATTAAGTCGTAAAGTCGAGTCGAGTCGTGATGCTACCGACTTGGAGATTAGTCGTGACTAATCCCGACTAGTCGTCGACTAATCTACTACTACTTGCTTGTTGCTTCTACTACTAACTGCCTTCTATCACCACTACTACTTGCTTGTTGCTTCTACTACTAACTACCTTCTATCACCACTACTACTTGCTCGCTACCCGTGCTCGAGTGGAAGAATACTCGGATCTTGCTCTAGAAGAATGCATCGAAACTGAGTCTAAAACAGAAAAAAAAACTAGGATCAAGATCTAAAACAGAGCAGCAAAATAAAGGAAGAAGATGTGAGTAAGTGGAAGAACAAAGCGTCAAACGGATGAAGATCAGAGCAAGATCCAATTAGACGTTCGACTCGCGCTGCAAGTCGACCGACTAGTGCAACTAGTCGAGTCGATGGCACTAGTCGGTGCCTGTGTGCCGACTTGTCGACTAATCGACGATTAGTCGCGACTAGTCGCGCGACTTAATAACAAGGGGTCAGACCGGCTCGCACATGGCGGTCTAGCCGCTTGCTACCAAGTCGGAGAGAAAGCAAAACAATGCTTCTAGAAAAAAGATACCGACTTGTAACCCACGGTTCAGTCGCACCGGCGGTCTGACTGTCCAACACATGGCGGTCAGACCGACCTTTGATTTCCAGCAAGCAGCAGAGATGCATATACTTCAATGAATTTGCCAAACATTTGCAAATCGTAGTATCATGCCAACAAGAGTTAAAACATGATTCACAACAAGTTGCAAAACATATTTATAAATTTTAGAATCATACCACAAGGATTAGGGAAATGGTCTCGAACTGTTTGCAAAATATATTCGCAAACTTAAGTCACATATTGAAAGAATTATGTATGGGCTTCAACTATTTACGAAACACATTAAAAAATACTTGCGTCATGTTAAGGTGAGTTAGAGCAAGTATAATGAGTTATCAATACATGATACACTTAAGCTACAAGTCAAGATCTCTCTTATTAGTATGGGGACATATACTAGCAACCTAGTCTCTCAACCAAACACCGAAACCAGTAAAAGACTGGAATACATTCTTAACTTATGCTAGTTATACTTTTGTCTTGTGCATCCTCGTGAATCTTCATGACGAACATTTTTACTCCAAGTCCGAGTTCTTGGCGTGATCATCAACACATGATATTGATAACTTGACTTGATGATGATCAACACATAAAGCCATTCAAAGTCATCCATTACCATGGGACATAACCTATTTCACTAACTTATGAAAAATATTAGCTCCGCAAATCGATTGTCATTAATTACCAAAACTCACCATTAACTCAAAATGGCGGGTCTAGGTTCTTCAATTTCGGCTCCTTTTCCCTTATCTTGCTCCTCCTCCCCCAGCGTGGGACACGACGCTGTTGGCCACAAAGCAAGGGGAGTGATGTGTGTCAATTTGGGGGTGAAGGGCGAGCAGTGGCGAGGTGGTGATGGCAGTGGTGGAGATGTATGGCAGCGATGTAACGGCAGTGACTGCTGGTGTGGTCTGGCCTGGCCCTTACAGGCACCGAATGCGTAGAAGAAATTGACGGCAATGGGATTTTGAGAAGCGCCATGCCAGTGAAGCCGCATCTGCATCTCTTGACTTATGGAAGTCACATCAGACAACAAAACCACTCTTTGACCTATGTGAACCGCTTATGCAACTTTATGGACATATATATCCAGTTTTTAAGTTCATGGACCTACATGCACCCACCGTGCAAGTTCATGTACCTACGGTGCAATTTACTCTTTACAAAAAAGTGTTGTTAAGCAATGAGTCTTAAAATGTGAAGTTGACCAGTCCCAGTGCCCAGTAGTACTTTTGTGATTAAAAAGTTCTATGTTCTAATAAAGTTTTGAGAACCGCATTTGTGATGCAGCTTCATGATCACTTTCTGCTGACCAGTGCCAGTGCCCAGTACTTTTTTCTGATTAAAAAGTTATAACATTTAACAGTTCTGAGAACCACATTTGTGATGCAGCTTCATGATCACTTTCTGCTGTCTTAAAAAGAGGAAAGAGCGGTGCAAAATATGCATTGTCCATACAACAGTATGAGCACTTCTAAAACTAGAGCATAGTACTGGCAAAATTGATAGACATGGTCCTGTACTCTTGTTTTTGCTGAAGTTACCTCCCTCGTTAGCCATTACAAAAGTTCAGTGATCTAGTATTGACTTACAATTCCTCTGGGATGAATTGGCACTAGTTCTTTAACATATTTCAATTCATATGGTATGAATTAGCACTAGTTCTCTAACGTACTATCTAGTGCTTATATGGTAATATGTTTGTCAGTGACTTTTGGTTTATCTTTTTATCATTTATTTGCTCATTTTGTACTGTATTTGGCATCACCTTTTCATGATACAGTTTTACTGCTTTAACCTTTACCCTCTTGGCAAATATTCTTAAAACAGGGTAAAAGTATGAATCTTGAGCTCGATTCGCTACATGGACAGGCTACTGTACTAGCTGCTCTTGTTGCGATCTCGCCAAAGTTACTTCTTGGTTACCCTGCAAGGTTCATTTCGTTATACTTTGCCATGCTTTCTTGGTTGTAATCCCTGATTGTAGATAAACAGAGGAT